>BPLQ01007325.1:0-275559 GCA_021605075.1 Caerostris darwini | reverse complement strand
ATTATCCTCCATAAGTACTTCGTGCTTTTTCCTTGCAGAGACCTACCGCAAACCCAGGTATGAGGCAACTGACCACCAACGATCGTCTGCGACCACACGAATGCCAGATAAAAATGACCCAACAGTATTAAAATAATGCCAAAGCCCAATCGCCCTTATTTAAACTCATTAAGACCCCGTAGCGAGGTGGGTGCGTGCTTTTGCTTTTGTTTTTTAATAGCTACTGCGACAAAATTAGAGGCCAGTACATTTCGGAATGTGTCATTAAGTGCTGTGTTGTGAAATTGTTATTGATGATTACGACCAGCGATATGCGGCCCCCGGCATGGACCAATCCGAGAATGGCAATAAAGTGGTTGTTGAGTGGTTTTCTTCCTTCTTGGCAGATTGGGGGTACTGATATATTGGAGAAATCTGTAGTAGAAATATAGGGTGGGCCAAAGGTCCACGATACATTTCAAATATTGGCATCACGTCAACCAATTGGAGTGTGAGAGATTTGCTCTAAGATATTTGCCATCTTACAAATGTTTTTCTGGCACAGTTAGTTTAATTTGAAAATTGCTAGTGTGTAATCATAAAAGCCTAGTTCATTAAAAGAAAAAATCATTTTTAATATTTAACATGTTAGAAAGATCTTTATTAATAACACAAAAAATAAATGTTGGCCCACAATGCATTGGTTGAAAGTGGATTAATATACATTCCACAGATTTTTTATTTATTATGATTTAAGCTCCTAATGCATCCCAATTAGCTTTTTCTCCCTAGTGCGCATGCTCATAGGAAACTGAGCATGCGCTCTAGGGAGAAAAAGCTAACGGACGTCCTACGGTAACTAACGTACGGTATGCAAAAACTCTCTATTATTATTACTAAACCAAATGTCGAGATTGATATGATTTGGTTTGTCGCTCTACGATCATCTTGTGCATACTTTGGGATAAACAGACCGGAACGCTATATTTTTAAAGTGGATCCCGAACCACTAACACACATCCATGCTACCACAAGGATTCGAACCTTAAGCCTAGGATGCCAAAGGCCAGAGCTCTAGCCACCAGGCCGCCCAAATGCGTATGCGTATACAATTCAGATAAATTAATGTGGTGATGAACTTCATTTCTGCCAGAGGCAAACTTAGTATAAAACTCGCTTCATATTTGATATCAATTAAACCGCATAAAATTTTTATTGCTTAGTTCTATTCTATTAAATTGTCCCATGCCAAATAAATATTTGAGTACACAATCTTTAAAAGGGTACAAACATAAATTGTTTGAAGTTATTTAATCAAAATAGTCCCCGTCTACATCATTCCACTTCTGCCAGAGATTGCAAAGCCCTTTTATGTGAGTTTGAAAGACCACCTATAATTTATAATCAATAAATTTAGTAAAGACTCTTTTGGAAAAATTGATAAAGAGTTTATTCTTAAAAAATTTTTCCAAATTTACAAAGAATTGGTAATCAGTAGAAGAAAAATCCTAGTGAATGCGTACTGATGAGTCAGAACTTTAAATCTCCACTCATTCAGTTTTTTGGAGTGAGAACTTGTGAAAAATGAGGGCTTGAGTTATTATACTCAATAATAACGATTTTCGCTTCACTAACGCTTGTTGTTGTTTGTTGTTTCTTATCCCACTTGGCTGGCAAGCCCACGAGCCCATATGCACTCACGATTGAAGGGAAGGAAGCAGCTTCTGTTGTGATGGAGCACCCGTAGGTAGAAGTCTGACGGCTCCGTGACGCTCTTACAGTCATAGGAGACCGGGACCTACAGCTTAAAGTGGATTCCGAACCACTACAAACATCCCTGGCACCGCCGGATTCGAACCCGAAACCTGTGGCATCGAGCGCCAGAGCGCTAGACACTCGGCCATTCAGGTCCCAAATTTGAGAATGCCAACAGCACGCGGTGTTCCCAGGTGGCCACCCACCCAAGTACTGACCGATCCCAATGATGCTTGACTTCGGTGATCTAACGAGAACCGGTATATTCAGCATGGTATGGCCGTTGGCTTTTTCTGATAACAATAATTTCAAATGCACAATTGCAATTGTTGACAATAATACTGGGCATTATTTGCTTGATCTATTCCTATGAAACTGTAATGAATAACTCCCCTTATAACACTTGATAAATCCCATTGGTTACATCAAACAGTCACTATTGGGTTCTTTGGATGTTAACTTGTTTTAACCTTTCATCTATATGCAGCCACTGTGATGAGTGTTTACAATTTTCATACAGGATAATTGTAAACTTTTAACCACCAGGAATGGTACGGTCCAAAAAGAAACCATTTCTGTCTCGAATGCTGAATGATTTGCAAATCTGCAATCGTCACAATTTCTGCCCAGATGTCAATTCTTGTGCAACCTATTTTTAAAATTTTTTCCCCTTTAAAACGATGTCTCGAAGCTGTTGCTATACCTACTCCAAGATCCATCCAAGTATTCTACGGTGCGCAAACATCAGATATATAATTCTCAAATGCAGAATTATTCTTTCGTGTTGTTTGGGTAGCAGAATATATAAGTTTATATTCACAGAGAAAAATTATATTTTGTGGGTTTTCGTGTTTATTTTTTAAATTTCTTCTTTAAAATTTCAAAACTATATGGAAACAAGATGTACAATTAGTCAAAGAAGCAATAAAATTATATATATAAATTGCATTTAACTTAATACTGGTAGAAATATATTTTACAGAACGCCAGCTAAAAAATTCATTTGATATGGGACAATCCAATGTACAAGACATTGATAATAAATTTATTTCTGAATGAGAATTATAATTAGGAAACAGTAGATTATTTATAAAATACAAGAAAATTCCATTAAAATTATATCTATATTTACAAATAAATTTTCATTGAATTAGAAAATAGTTTAAATTTAAAATTCATGTACTGCAATAAGGAACATTAAAAATAAATACATTAAAATTAATCCAGTAGTTTCCTATTATCTTAAATATTTAAATTTTTTTTCTTAAAGTTAAAATATTAGAAAATACATGAAAACTCAAATAATAATAATAATAATAATAAAATATTAAAAGGGCTATTTTTATTCAAATTTATTTTAAATCTATATAATCATGTAATTTATTTGTATTTTGATATTAAGAATAAAATGTAAACAAATAAATCAAATTTTTATTTCAATATTATCGTTTTAACAGGAAACTATTATACAATTACTGTATATCTGTTTAATTATGGCTACTTAATACATGTGCTTTGGCAACATGCTTCATCATCACCTGATTGGTTGCTTGGATCTTCCTGACAAATTTGAACTTATCTTATTAAGATACATCCTGGTATGTCCTTGCAGTGCTCCTGTCCTAGACCTGCTCAAACGGCTTTAGCTAGACTAAGGACTGGCCACACTAAGAGTTTGACCTTCAATGGAGACGAGAAGACATATGCCCTTTGTCATTGTTCGACCATCGCATCTCCCTCTCATCTCATCGATTGTATTGGTGCCTCTGTGAGGCAACTGTTGAATGAGGGGAGGACAGTTTACGATCTATTGATGCAGCATGATCTACTGGACTTGGTTTAGGATTCTAAATCAAGGGGATAAGCAACAACAACAGATATACAAAAAGGAATTTATTCTCCTTTTTTTACCTCTTTTAATACAGTGTAAGAAGGCTTTTATGACGCACAGTGCACATTGTTGAATCTATTACAAATCTACAGTATTAATAGCGAATGACATCAAAATTAAATGTTAATGAACAGTCAGTTAAATTGTATAAATAATTAGCAAAAGCTAAAAATAAGTTTAATGGAAACAGGGGGATAAAGTGCTTTCTACAATGGTTTACATTTACGCTTAAACTTCCAACTTGCATAAAGAGTTTTTGACGAAGAAAAGTTCAAAATTAAATTTTTCGAAACAGGAAAAAAAATATTAGCAGATGCTTAAGACAGCCTAATTTCTTAACTTTTCTTCTTATGTAAATATTATGAAACATGACAGGAAAACAGATTATTTAATTATATTAACAAACAAAATTTTTCACAGAAATCTGAAATTAAAGAACACGTTTATCAGCTATATCTTAAGAGAGAAGAAAACTTAACTTGCTTCACTAATTTTCTCAGCAAAAATTTCGAAAACTTCAAACATTTATTTTTTACTTGTCAACATGCATTTACACTTTTTTTTTTGTTAAAGTTCCGAACAAATTTTGAAAATTGCCTTTGAGGGAATTATAATAAATTATTAATTTTTTTTCCACTTGAGATATCTTTCTAAATTTCTTGGAGAAAGAAGTTTGGAAATATTTTTCATTACTGAGCTTGTGCTTTTATCAAAAGCAAATACAATTACTGGTAAACTTACTCATTTCAAAACCGATTTAAGAAAGTTTCATAAAAAGTGTGTTTAATTTGGGATATACAAATTATTGGACAGACAGATTATGGTTTGTAATTTTTTATGATTTTTTTTTCCAACCAAGAGGACTTTCAGCAAGCCATACTTGAGAGAATATGTGATTTCTTTCATGTTAAAGTTTCTGTTTCATTTTTTTTATTAAATAAACGCAGTGTACTTAGTAGAAAATACAAGGTTTTAATCTATGTCTAAAAATGAATCGTTGGGAAGACCATTTCAATTGATGGATGGTCACTTGTCTTTTCATAATATCATTAAGAGAGAATTCTTTTTCACATTTGAAGTGTCTTCTCGCGGATGAATCCTTTTGGCTTCTGTATCTTCTGTAGGCTTTTAAGTTCTGTAGTCAGTTGGGATTTTACAACGTAGAATGACTGACCCTACCCCGGAACCTCCTCTTTTACCATGGTTTTTGACAGGCTAATGCAGAAGCCAAGGCATCTGCAATAGGCAGAGTTAATTTTTTTATAATAGCCCCAATGAAATTTTGTTTGTTATAGCGTCAACAAAAGTTAGGGCCTGAATGGCCAAGTGTCTAGCGTTCTGGCGCTCTGTGCTACAGGTTTCGGTTTCGAGTTCCGACGATGCCATGGATATTTGTAGTGGTTCGGAATACACTTTAAGCCGTAGGCCCCGGTCTCATATGACCGTAGAGCGCCACGGAGCCGAATCAGACTTAAAGACTCTTCGTAACTTTAACTTATGGTTGCTCCATCACAACAGAAGCTGCCCCCTTTTCCCTTCAACCATGAATCCATACGGGTTCGTGGGCTTGATTTAGATGTCTACACTTTGATCTTAGATAATAGGCTGGGAAGCGATTGATCTAGATGTCTATCAATTGGAATAAGAAACAACAAAAGTTACGTTGTAATTATTTGGAAGAATTTAGGACGATACTATGAATTCCATCTTATCAGATCATTTAACACCATAAAAAGTTACTGACAGATAAGTGCTTTACCAACATTTTTCTGTCATTACACTAGCTACATTGGCAATTTCCTGGTTTCCTTTATGTGTAATACAAATTACTTGTATCCTAAAACAATGTCCAGTATTTTCCAAATTATTCATATATCGTTGGATGATAAAGCTATTATTGAAACTGTGCACAGAAGTGCATTCAAAGCAGTCCATACACTAGTTACATTGGTAATTTTCTGGTTTTCTACGTATGTAATACCAGAACCTGTTAGTTTTAAAAAGAAACCGAAAAGTATCTAAATTATTCATCATATCCGCCTTGTAGGTATAGTGTAGTAGGCCCACGTGATGAACTCTGCTTAATGACGAACCTACTACATGCTCGTCGTACATGAGATGAATAAACTCAGTAAAATACTCGTATTAAAATAGAAAATCTTAAACCTTTGAACAATAATTTCATTTCATTAAGAAATTTAATTAATAGTTTGAAATTTTATTTTTTTTATTTTCTAATGAATTTAAATTTTTCATAGCTATCTCATGTTATAAAATATTACATACATAAATAAATCTCAAATTTGAAGATAAAATCATATTTTTGGAAAGACTCTCATTAAAAAGCAGTAAGCAGTTTATATTTAGTTTTTACAAGTACTTAGATTTCTTAAAAACTTTGTAATAAATTATTATTTTTTAAAAGATATATGTTCTGAATTACTTTTTAATTTATTTTAAGACGTTGTTATTAGAATCAAAACATACTAGTAGTATACAAATAAAATCTGAAGAAATGCTTGATTTTAGAAATCCTGCTTTATATGAAATTTGATTTATAAAGAAAAACCCTATTTTATCAAAAAAATTATATCTTTCAAATGTTATACATTGTCAGCAGAAATTTTATTTCGATTTTTTGCATAGAAGTTTTTTTCATCTCACTAGAACTATTTTTAATATTATTGCAGCAAAAAATACAAACACATTATATACAATTTACAATATTTTTTGAATGGATGGAATATGTAAAATGGATTGTTGTACTATTTTTCTAAAGTTTAACGGAAATTATTAACATACTTAAAACGTACGTCAGTGTTTACACAACAATCATGTGTAAGTATTTGACTTTTTTGAATAAAATAAAATGTTCCACATATATTTTGTTTCTTAAAAAGCTAAAACAGAAACTAATTAAAATTTCCAAAATGAAAAAAAAATCATTCGTTTGAACTGCAAAACACTGAAAATAAAAGCACATGTTTTGTTTTGGTTTATGTAATTATAAATATTTTTATTTTAGAATGATAAAATATTTTTTTAATTATTTTTATTTCTTAGCGCTTTGAAAACAAAATCGTGTTATTAGTTTTTGTAAACATAATATTTAAAAACCTTTACGGTTATAAAATATATTACATTTTTTACGTCTTTAATTTTAAATAATAACTAATTTAACAATAAAATAATTTTTTTCCATAGTAAAATACTCTTAATAAAGAGCATTTATTCCATGCTTATTAGCATATTAGCATTGCATGCATACAATTTTAAAATAAAATAGATTTTTACAATATTGAATTCATATATTTAAATAAATGTTTAAATCAAATAAAAATATTTTAATAAATATTTATATTTTTAATATTTTGATAAAAAAATATTTAATTTTCTTTTTAAAAAAGTTAGAAATATATTTCTAATTATACTATTTTAAATGGAAAGTTTGGATTTTAAATTTTTTATTGACATTATATAATTCTTATAAAAACGAGAATTCATATCAAATAAATTTTCTTGAATTGTATTATGTAATACTAATTATTTTTATATTATCAAATGTAAGTTTTAAAATTTAACGTTAGATAATTTACTATCATTTATCATTTTTAAATAAAAAGAAATATGCATATTCTTGCTTTTAATATCTTAGAACAAGTATAAAAACATCCAAATTTATTTGTGTATAACTTTGCTCTAAAAAAAATAACTGTATTAATTTCAATTACTTGTAAAATTGCAAAATTTACAGATTATGTTATTTTTTCCTAATTTATATACATATAACTAGATAAATCTTTGTTTGAATATACTACATTTGGTTAATTTTCAAAAGAGCAATCTTTTATTTGTGTGACGAATAACATTGATTTTTTATTGTTATAAAAAATAATGTATCACACTTGCACGATATTAATAACAGCACATGGCGCAATATGTCACAATTTTTTTAATTGTGAATCGTGTGAAAACTTGATTGTATTAAATGAGGCCATTTTTCTTTCTGGATTCCTAATTCAACAAGAGTTGACATTGATAGCATGTCGTATAAAGTATGAGTTTCAACTTTTTCACAGTACATCAGTGTCTAAAGATAGATATCCTTAAAAGGATACTTAAATTTCCTAAAAAAAAAATGGTCGAAAAAAAGTGAGTGAAAGATATCTTCACTTATGAAGTGATAATATTCTTGACATGTTCTAAAGTCTTTTTCACTTATTATGATTGTTACAAACACTTGTCAACAGAAACTGTGTCGTTCTCTTTCATATTTTAATGAAGATATTTATTATGCAGTGTTTTCTTTCAGAAGACTTTTTGTATATGTGTGTGATTTTTGTTATAATTCTAAAAAAGAAATATAAACAAATTAAAACTAACTTCAAATTATTGCAGCATGAGAAGAATCTCAATTTATTTCGAATAATGTATATTTTTCACCTTCTAAAAAATTGTAAAAAAATATTTTCTAAATAAATCTATCAAAGGTTTTTTTTAATGATTTAGTCTGTTATCAAGTTTGTCAGATTTACATTAATTTTGGACAAATTAGGAATATTTTTTTAAACAAAATTGCGAGATTCAATAAAAACATTTGCTTATAATGTTTTGTTTTTGCCAGCCATTTCTTTTTCAATATAGTTAAAATATCTTCCTAGTTGTAGATCCATCCAACATACATTTAGAAATTATAAATTTTATTATTAATCTGAACTTAGAAATCAATTTTATTAGTAAAAAAATTTCTTAAATAGTTAGTTTATGTGATTTGTGTGATGTTTTTTTCCATTATAACATGTTAGTAAAAGAATAAATAGCTAAGGATTGGCACCAATTTACTATTAATCTGAACTTAGAAATGGCCAAAATATTATGAAAAATTGTCAATAAATAGTTGGTTTACATTTGATTCATGCTTCAACCTGCCTTGGCATGGATTTTTTTTAAATACCACTTCCACATAACACGTTGCCTTCCTCGTCATAAAATTCAAAAATTAAGAATTGCCATAAATATTTTGGCTCTGAATTTAGAAATCAATTTTATTATTTAAAACAATTCCTTAAATAGTTAGTTTAAATTATGTTGGTGGGTTTTTTTCATCCTAACAAATTGTAAAAAATAAGTAGTAAATAATTGCCACAATAAGTAGTAAAAAGATTTGAGAGGCAAATAAAGTTTTCACTGGACAAAAGTGAATATTAATTTGAAAAATAAATACAAATCCAAGATTATCGATTATAAAACTAGCTCTTAATATTACATTTATTTCTAAACGCAATTTAATAACTAGGTTTTTTGTTTATATGTGTTAATCAATTACTATTATTAATAGATCTCTTTATTATTAAAAAAATATAAATTAAATAAAAAAAAATGAAAATAAATAAAACTCTTTAAATAGAATAGTTAATTTTTAATAAATACAAAATACATCTCATATGTCTACATTGCTTAATTTTGTTAATTTTGGAAAAGATTTTATAGTTTCTTCATATTTTTTTTAGTGTATAACATTGTTTTCTAAATCCCAAACATTTATAATAACTTACTTTATTACAATAAGAAATATTATTTGGCAATTATAGATATTATTATAAATTATCTTGATTAGTTTAATTTTACAAATAACAATTTAAATTTGAAGTTTAATAAATAAAATTTATCAAATGAATTTAAATATACCAATACATTATCAAAAAGGTATAACGATTTTTTTTTTCATAATAGCGTAATTTAAATTCTTGTTTAATATTTCTAATGATTATTAATGTTAGAATAAAATTATTTTTAAATATCATTTTATCATTAGGGAAATTAAATCATTCGTAAATACAGACATTACATCATGAATATAATATTTCACTTTGTCTTTTCTATTTCAGTTTCATTAAAATTAAATTCATACTTTCACAAATTTATTTTTAAAAATATTCTTTATTACTTTGTTTCTAAATTTAGGAACATATACATAAAAAAAATTCATAGATTTTTTTATATTAGGGATTTTATATTATTATAAAAAATATCTTCTCAGAAAGCATTGATATTCTTATAAAAATTTGATACTTAATATTGTTATTATTTAGAAAATATTTTATTAATGTGTTATAGGAAATGCAAAACATTGTTATACAAAAGTTTTTTACTGCATTTTTATTAATAATGTTATGCAAAATTTTGTTATACAAAAAATTGTTACTGCATTTTTATTAATAATGCTGAGCAAAATATTATTGTAATACACCAAAAACTAGTTTTTATGTAAATAAAAAGTAATCAACAATTTTTTCATAATTTTTGTTTACACGTCATATAAAAAAATAATAAATTCATATAAAGTTAGACTTCTAAATATCATATTTTTTAATGTTTATTAAATACAAATAGACAATAGATTAGAGATTTCTAATCATTATTAGAAATCTCTATTATGAATTATCAATCAATTAGAAACTATCATTTAAGAAAATATATATTGCACTTTTCTTTAAAAAATCAACCATTTATTAAAAAAATGAGATTAAAAAAATCTTTTCATATCCAATTATACTTTAAAAACAGAAAATACTCAACAAAAGTTATAAAATCTCCACACATTTTAAAGATAAAAAATGACATTATATCCAAAATGTTTCTAAACTGCATTAAAAAAAAATGTGATGAACTTCCGATAATTACTTTAAGCGTTCAGCTATCTTTCACCAATTTCTTCACAGAAATAAGTACTCGGGAATCACAGTTTCTTCCAAGAAGTGTTTTCTTTGATAAGAAAATCTCTGCGTTTTGCTGGCAGAGATTACGAACTTCTCCACCACACCACACCACATGCGTGTGCAGCAGCAAGAAGCAGCAAAATAAATTAAACTTATCCCCAGTTTTAGAGGACGTAATCCCCGTAGAAAAAAGGAATTTAATAACTGGAACTCGTGTTTTTCTCTCGCAGTTCTTAAGTAACGAGATTACTTTACTGTATTTGTTTTTGCTTCGAGATTCAATCCAGCGATATGTCCGGGAAAATATTTATCTGCCAATTTCACGTAGCGGTAAGTTGCGAAGTGTTGCAATACAGAGATTAGATACTTCTTTTAGTGACAAATCCGTGAGAAGTTGAGATAAGATTTTTGATCTCACACCAACTGAAATAGCAGGGGGGATAGAAAAGAACTAAAACTGAGTATTCCTAAGTATAATTCTGAGTATTTTCTAAATCTAATAGCTCTGGAGGATGTAAGATAAGACCAAAAGTACAAGTTAGGAAATCTTTAGATAACAACCTCCATCACTAAGTTGTAGGCAATAAATATCAAATGTCCCCACACAAACCTCGATGCCATTCGTTATAGATGGATCCGGTTTCATTTTGTGTTACGTAAATATGATAAATAATAGTTTGTGTTATTTAAAAATGGTGAATAATAGTTTATGTTATTCAAATGTGGTGAATAATAGTTTGTGTTATTTAAATATGGTTGTAGACGAAAACAAAGATCGGATCACTAATTAATTTTATAGAAGCAATTATAAGTTGACGTGATTTATAATTAATTAACAAAATAAGGAATTAGTAGTAATTGTCACTGAACTCCTCCTGAACGGCTGGACCGATTTTGATGAAATTTTGTGTGTGCATTTGAGTCAGTCCCAGTATAGTTTAGATTCACAATTGGACATCTGGTTGGACATAGATTTAATCCAGTGATATTTATCTGCCAATTTCACGTAGCGGTAAGTTGAGAAGTGTTGCATTACTGAGATTAGATAACTAAGTGACAAATCCGTGAGAACTTCAGATAAGATTTTTGATCGCACACCAACAGAAATAGAAAAAGGGAGGGGGATAAATAAAAACTAAAACTGCTGCAAATTCTGAGTATTTTCTAAATCTAATAGCTCTGGGGGATGTAAGATAAGACCAAAAGTACAAATTGGAAAATCTTTAAACAACAACCACCATCATTAAGTTGTAGGCAATGAATATCCAAAGTCACACACAAACGTCGATGCCATTCGTTACAGATGAATCAGTTTTATTTTGGTTATTTAAATATGGTAAAAAATAGTTTGGTTTATTTAAATATGGTGAATAATAGTTTGTGTTATTTAAATATGGTGTAGACAAAACCGAATATCGAATCCCTAATTAATTTTATAGAAGCAATTATAAGTTGATATGATTGATAATTAATTAACAAAATAAGGAATTAGTAGTAATATTATATATCTTCATATATATAATTCTTCTGTACGAGTGTTTCTCACCGAACTCCTAATAAACGGCTGGAGCGATTTTAATGAAATTTTTTGTGTTTGTTTAAGTCTTGTCCCTGGATGGTTTAGGTTCACAATTGGACATTAGGTGGCGATACAATTGATATAATTCTTCTATACGTGTGTTTGTCACTAAACTCCTCCTAAACGGCTTGACCGATTTTGATGAAATTTTTTGTGTGCATTTGAGTAGGTCCCTGGATAGTTTGGATTTACAATTGGATCAGGTAGGTGGCGCTGCGATCAGATTCCAGGAATTTTTTTTATTATTATTTTCAGGATAGGAAAATAAAAAAAGGTGGAAACTTGTCTGCCGGTGAAGGTATCTGCCGGGAAAGGTGTCTGGCCGCTTTTTGTATATATATATCATGTGGTGGAAAGGTGGTGTTGGAGTGACGGTGTCCAGGTTTTGGGTTGCTGAATGCCCATCATAATATATTTTTTCAGTGGGTTCCGTCACTTGTAGGTGTTTACGCCAACGAGATTGCAAATGAGCATGGCAAGGATCGCAACCTTAAGAGTTCTACTGATGGTGGCTGTGTCTCTATCTCGAAAATTGCTACTTGGGTCAAATTAGTTATCAACTCCTCTTGGAGAAAGGCCCCTGTACATGATTGGTTTGATTGTAATCGTTCAGGTGCTGCTTTAATTGGGGCTGGTAGAGATCCGAATAGACTGCTCTTGCTAGGCTCCGCAGTGGTCATCTTCATGCTCAACGTCATGTGTCAGGCCTTAAGGTTTATCCCCTTTGCCCAAAATGTAGCTAGACTCAATCAACTCCTGCCCATATCCTAACATGCATTGGTGTTGTTTGAGAACACACGGGTTCATGGACTTGGTCTAGATGTTGTTGTCGAACAAGTGGGATAAAACACAATAATATATATTGGCTATTTTGTGACAGGTTAATTGCGTTAATCTTTATGCTAAATTGCAATTCTCACAAAAACATTGGTAATTATTATTTTTTCATCTGTTTGTATTACTATTGTATTAATAAAATTATCTTTATGATGGCATATAATTTTCTTTTTAAATATCAAAATGTCTTTTAAATGATTAAATAAGGTGATAGGAGGTGATTAAGGTGATAAAATCAAGTGAAAGCTTTGAAAATGTGTTTATTTTAATAAGAAGAAATAAGATTTCAAATAAGAAATGAAAAAATGCATTAAGTCTTAATTCAGAATTTACCCTTTCTTTAAACGGAAGCATTTACAGATTTGTTAAATTCAAAACTTTTATTTTTAATTGAAAAGAAAGATTCATTCTTAATTGAGCTTTGCGTTATCAAGTAAACAATAAAGAGAAAAAGGAAAACATGTTATTAAGAGAGAAAAATGCATTTTTAATCTATTTTTTTTTTTTTTTTTTTTTTTTTTGCTAAGCATTTCAGGATTTAAAACAAATAAAAACAAAACAAATAAACATTTTAATGAGATAAAAGTTTGGTTACAATATTCTGAATAAATTAAACAAAACTAGAATTCCTCTCTCTATTTCTCTCGCTCTTTTTTGCAAGAGTTTGATCTCAAAAAAAAAAAAAAAAAGGTATAACTGAGCAACAATCAATTGTTATTTGCATTTAAATTTGAAATCAGTCTCTATTAATAAAAAGTACTCAATTGTCATGTATATAATACCTTATAATTTTTTACTTTTATTAATTATAGCTTTGCATTTTAATACATTAACATTTTTGAATCTTTTTTAATTAAACATATTTTAGAAATAGAAAAGCTTAAAAATAAAAATAATTAATATTTCGGTGAAGTAAACAATTTTTTCCACTATTGTTAGTAAACTAAATAAAATTAAAATAATTTTTGTTGAAACTGAATTTCGAATCAACAGATAAAATTAAATAATGAATTATCCATTAATATTTGCTATCATAATACAATCCGTTCTAGCTGTGCGATATATTATGATATTTTTTTATTATTATCTTTAACTAAACATGTTCGCAGTAAAAATAAATAAAAAGAAGTTTACGACAGAGGGTTTGCACTTGTGCTGCGGAGAAACTAAAGAAAATTCAAATCCTTTTTTTCAAAACACTCGATTTGACATCTGAAAATTAGTTTGATCGACCGTAAGTTTGTCAAATTGATAAATAAAGCTGATTCTTAACTGTCTTTTGTTTGTGCTTTTATTAAAAGAAGGTGGTCACCATTAGCATATGATAATATAGATTACCATAAAGATATCAAATTCAAGCCAGATCTATAAAAACAAGTCCAGCGAACTTGATATTCTCCACGCGTAGCGTATGTGAGTCATTTCTGTTTTGTTTTGACCCGCTCTTCGAGTTAGAAAGGTGTTTATATTAATTAATCGTGAACGTCTCGTCTTTACTTTTGCTCACAAGTGTTTATTTTTATTCGAATAGATTTCTTAAAATACTGCTAATGTGTGAAAACGTCCAAACAATTTCTGTTATGTGTGTGGTGAACTAAGAAGAATTTTGAAATTCCAAAGAAGAAATACTGCTCTCTTGTTTAAAAAAAAAAAAAAAAAAAAAAAAAAAGCCAATGAACTTTATTTCGAATGTCAAATCGGTTATCAGAACAAAACTTGAGTCACTTGTATTTGCTTTTGCTATGCCTCTTGAGTAACATTACTTAGTGGTTGATTAATGCTAAGACAAGACATTTGCCATCTGCAATACTAATGGTATAGAGTGAACCACAGCACCACAACTCAGGTTATTATTTCTGCATTATAAAAATTGCTGGAATAACAAGCAAGACCAAAAATACTATTAAATATATCCAAGCTATCAGGCCTATTCCTCACAAGATTTGCAATAAATCCAGAAAAAGATCACATTGAAGATTCAGATTTTGGTGAAACATCTACAGAACCTCTTAAAATCAATCAATCAAAATCAATCTTGTCAAAGAATCAGGCAGAAATGAGGGCTATCAGATTAAAGGTTGGAATCTACTTCAGAAGGGAGCTATAATTTATTCTTATCTTCGATGGGAATAAGGCTTACAAATCTGTATTTTAGCAGAAGGCACTTTACAGTATTGTACTAATGTTGATTCATTACTGAAGTGAATTAGGAGACCGTCATGATCCTAAAGAATGGAGTTGCTTATAGATTTCTCTAAACTCAGATTAAAAGCTGTGCATCTTCATATTGGAAATGAAAAACCTTGGATTCATCTTGTCTATGCAGACCATATGAAAGAGACGTGTGACAAGAACATTTTAGTACCAAAGGTACAACACCATCAGCATTCTTGGAATATATACGGCGATTTGAAAGTGATATCCCTTTTGTTAGGTCTCCAACTAGGATATATTAAATTTTGTTGTTTTCTATGAGAACCAGATAGCAGAGATCGCAAAAATCATTTTGTCGAGTAGCAATGGCCTAAAAGAAATCTGATACCTGGACAAAGATCTTAACTTCAGAACTACTTGTATGTCTTCCTAACTTGCACATCAAACTCGGATTAATATAAAATTGTGTTAAAGTGATGGATAAAAGGGGTGCAAGTTTCATGTACTTAAAGAACATATTCTTTAGGTTCAGTGAGGTTAAAATAAAAGAGGGTATAATTGTTGGCTCAGAAATAAGGGAGTTTATGACGGACCATATTTTGAGGAAAATCTGAATGGAGTTGAAAAAGCTGAATGGACATTTTTTTAAAAAGTTGCAATTGAATTTCTTGGCAACAGAAGAGCTGAGAACTATGGAGAATTATTTTCAGAATTCCTTCAAAAGTATAAAGATTGATTGATTGATAGGTTGAAGGCACTTTGAATCCTTTCGAGAAAATCACGGCGTTACGAATGACTCCAACATTATATTTCAACAGTGGAAAAACATTATTAGAGAAAATAGAATTCCCATATGCTTGCAAACTATTGTTGGACATTAAAAATGGATACTCCTCAAGCAAAATACAGCAGAAAATCATTAAAACTACATTTGATTTAGATTAATACATGTAAATAAATTACATAAAACTAATAACTTTACAACAGTATAAAATTTTTAATTTAATAGTAAAAAATTCTGACCAGTTACAAAAATAAAATGCGTTTCAAATTTGAAATCAGAGCAAAGCATTTCATAACAAACAACCCTTCTAATTAATTTAACAGGCAAAATAGTTAAATTTTCTTTATCATTATTATTAATTAGAATTTGGCATCAAAATTTAAATTTAAAAAAATTCTAATAAATTGCTTTATATATTAACTAAGCATTTCAGCAATAAAGATAAATAATAACGAAATTGTTGATTTCTTAGACAAAGTAAAACAAAAAAGTTCGTTCTTCTAATACTACAAAAAAAAAAAAAAAATATTCAACTGAATTAGAATTTTTTTTGTTTATTTATTTTTTGAAGAACACAATTTCGAATTTAAAAGAAAAATAAAGAGCCAACAACAAAAAAAAAAAAAAAAAAAAAAATTAAATGCTTTTGTCTTAAGCACCAACCTATTTTTAGTCGAAAACCAGATGAAGTAACTTTTTCTACCGATTTCACCACTATATCCAGACTAATTGGCAAAAGTTTAACGCTGGCTTCTCCAAAAACTACTTCTTTTTCACTGGAAGGTATCAGAAATAATATTAAAAAAAAAAAAAAAAAAAAAAGAGCCAGGAAAAATAACAGCGTAATCTCTCAACGACCAAACAAAAGGGAAACTTTTATAACACTCCTTTAATCTGAAGCGAAACGATTACTCTCAGTAAATTACTTTAGTAAGTCCCCATCGCTTTAGTTTCGGTAATCCTTATGGAAGAAATAGGATCTGATTGGTCAGATTTCTGCAGCCACCATCCCCTTAATTTTTTTTTTTTAAGATCCCCCCTCCCCTACTCTTTACTTTCTATTACTACTTTCAACCTGTGTGTATCCCCATGGCCAAGTCGTTATGCACCCAGTAGTGCACACAATACGGTATAATCGAAGAATTTGTCTTTCGGTATATGAAAAAAAAAAAAAAATGTGGGTGGAAAAAAATTCTTCAGGGGTTTAGACTTTCTGATATCGTAGAATTATTGGACATGTCAAGGATTATGTGTTAAAATAAAAGTGTAAAAAAAATATTTGAAAAAGTGTTTGGTTTTAATTCGTTTTTTTCTTTGCAAATAATTTTTTTAATGTTTGCTTTTATAATTAATGTATACTGTATTACAAATTGAGTGTGTTCTAATTGTATGAAAAACATCGCTTTTTTTTTCTGTGGTTTGTTTTGACAAATCTTGTCGAGGGGTTACTAGCATGCTCAATAACTTAATTAATGCTTATGTAACGTAATAACTTAATTTATATTTACTTGAGGAAAACAAAATAGTTTCATTTTCAACTAAGACGTTAGTTATGTACATTCCTCTCTCTCATATATATATATATATATATATATGTATATACAGTAGGAGTAGTATTTTTTTTTTCTAAAAAATACTACTTTCATCGATATTCAAATTATAATTGTATTTCTTTAGAAACTACATATTTTTGCTTGTTTGTTTGTTATACAGATAACATTCTTTTAATTTAAAAGATATTTTTTGAAAAATGTTAGGAACATATACCATAATATAGTATACTAGACACAATCGGATGAAATGCTGCGAATATTTTATATAATTAAGTTACAAATTTAATATATTTAACAAATTAATGTTCTCTTAATGTAATGTTCAATGGGAAAAAGAAGCTTTGGTATAACCAATTTCTTAATCAACTAACAAAAATAAATAAATAAATTCCTTTAAAAATTAAAGTTATCAGATTTAAAAAATTATAAACTGATTTTACAAAAAACAGAATAAATTTTAAAAATCATAAATTAATTTAAAAATATATTATTTAATTAAAGTTTTAAAAAAAGATAATTCATTTGCTATAATAACTTTTTTTAAATGTAGCACGTTTGGGATTAAAAATACTTAAATGAAAAAAAAATCGAAATTAAAAAATAAAATGTATAAAATAATATATAAATTGAAGGGAACAAATTGAGGGCAAAAATAAATAAATTCCTTTATCAAGATACTATTTGTAAAAAATTAAATAAATTAAACTGTAAAAAAAATCAAACTAAGTAATCGATAATTTAAAAAAAAAAATCTCTCTTTGACTCATCGTTGGAGCTTGTGAATTTTTAATCTTTAAGACAATCTGATGTTGCCACTGAAAACAAAAGAAATTTTTTAATTATTACCTTGGTGCAGATGAATCAATCCACTGTTGCCACCAGAAAAAATTTCAAAAAAACATGAAAAAAATTTATTACTTAATTTTTTATTTAAATTTTTTTAAATCTTTACCCTTGTTCAGGCAACGTCACTTCCGGTATAAACACGCGCTTTTCCTGTGATATCACTTTTGTCCCCTATTTACCCCCGTATACTGCGCATACCTATTAATATGCGAACCATTATATAAAAGACACTTAATTGTAAGTAAGCAGTAATTTTACGAATAAAAAATAAACTAAAATCCCAAAAGAATAACCCTTACTGTCAAAGCTTTCTCTACGATAATAATTTCTCTTTTGATCAGATTAAAAATCTAGTCGCAAAAATAGTAACTATTCCCGAATCTGTGATCCATTTATGTTTAATTAGTAAAAATATATATACATATAAAATTAACAGCACATAAATGTGCTTTTAAAAGAAAATGATAATATAAAAATTTAACATCAAGTTTAATTTTCTTATGCACCTTAAAATATGATTTAACTTGTCAGAAAAAAAAATGTATAAAAAGATAAATAAACATACACAATTTTAACAGATATGTTATCTTATCAATGAAAATATGTTCCATAATCAAGATATACTATTTCTGTTTATTTTTTATAAATGTAACAAGTCTGCCCAGTAACATTTTTGACAATATTGACAAAACAATTTTATTTACACCGAAATAAATAGTAAAATATTATCAGTGCTATCAAATGGCGAGATGTTTGTTTTACCTGAAAACAGAATAATTTTAATTTAATAAGAACTGCGTTTACACATATATGCAAGATTAAAAATGTTAACTTATTTTACAAGAAAATAAAACATGACTCGCTTCACACATTATTAGGTTAGCTTAAAACACGTTACTTCTTGCTTTCTTTTATCTTGAAACATATCTTTGTATGATATTTTATCAAATTTTGCGTTTGGAATAAAGTTTCCTTTTTCTCCCTTTAGTTAAATCAAACTAATACTTGCGATCTGTGTTTACTTTACATAATGAAGTTCGTCTATAAATAATATGATGTATTACTTTTTCATTAAAAACATGCACCCCTCCTCATGGATTACATGGAAATTCGGTTGTAAGGATTGTCCGAAATAAATTATTCATGAACTGGTTATTGATAAATTACTCGACATCGAAAAAGGATGTACATACAATGTTTATCAATAGATAATTTGCTTCAAATCACATTACAAAATCAAAATTATTATGGCTACCGATATTTTGATAAGTTATGTGACATAAAGTAAATTTATTATTTTAAAAATTATAGTGGTGTTTTCAAATTTTGGTAACTTTCTTTTTTATACAACGCGATTTTAAATTTGCTGTTTTAGGCAATCCACATATAACCCGTTCATTTCCATGGGGAAACTCCCATTGCATTAGCATTTATAATTTGAGATTAAATGGCATTAAGAAGTGTAGCATTTTTCTCACGGGAAGAGTTGTGGCATTTCGATCCAGGAGAGAGGAACGTATATTCGTTGGCAAGTACATAATAACAACTTATCATTTAAATTTGAGAGCGGATAAGCAATGTTGTGGATAGTCATATTACATGAAATTAATGTTTTTTACCAATGAGAACAACCTGTTACTCAAATCTGACAGCAGATATTCAGTGTCATGGATAATGAGACCTCACGAAATTAGCGATTGTACGTGCGACCTTCACAAGTCGAAATAACTACAGATTGAATATGGACTACACCATGAGTTGTTGCGTCGTGATGGGTGATAGACCATGACTGAGGAAGTGTCCACTCCAATAAGAAGTGAGGGATGCTGATCTCGTACTTCTTGACTGGTTTTCTTAAAGGGAGGTTTTTGGAGAAGAAGGAAGAAAGTTCTACGACAAGTCGAGAAAGAGTGTAGTGTTTCTCTTTTTCTACCAAGTGACAGAGAGAGGCAGAGTTTCCGCCTGTTTCCCAAGTAAGCCCCTTGTGGTTTCGTGCATCACGCTGTGTGATAATTAAGGTATGCAGCAGACCTCGTGCTCTGAAATTCGACATAGACTCTCCGACCTTGAAGTGAACTACACTTATGAATCAAATTATCATTAATTTTCATTTTTTATGTAAACAGAGTTCTGTATGTAGAATATTTAATGCTTTAAATAAAAATTAAAGTGTTGCCATGAACCTGAAAGTGTCCCTCTTCTTGAAGCCGTTATAGGTCTAGTATAGGCCGAGACGTTACAGTAGCGTCGATATTAAAGCCGCATTCCCCCTAGAGCATCAAGTGTCCAGGCGGGAAGCTAGCCAACCCCTACTCTTCACATGTGAAGCCTGTGATTGGTCGACAATACATGTTCGTCACTCAACGTCTTGGTGTGAAAGCGGCTAATACAAGTAATTTAACATACTTAACATTATCTGTCGTCTACTGTCTTAATTCTACCGTTTAATAAAATAAAAAAGTATACATATATTTTAGATCTAATTCTGTTATTTGCACTATTTCTTTGTTTGTATAACACAGCGATTAAGAAAACAGCTATGCTATATGGAGATTAATCTATATAAATAAATTAAATATGTTTTTTTAAAAAAAGGAAAAATGATGTCTTAAATATTCTTAATTATTATTATTATTTATTTATTTTTGTAATATTAGGTTTATGAGATTGAGAAATGAGAAAGCTTTTAAGAAATCAGATACATGAAATTATTTAAGACTTCAAAATGATACGTATAACAAAAACTTAAATTATTATAGGACAAATACCTAAAACATCCCTAATGAAAATTATTAAATTTTATTTAGGAAAAATTCCTTACTACGCATAGACGCATTTCAACATTTTTCCTTTGCAACAACAACAAAAATTAAGCTAATTAGCATTTGCTTTTAATTGCTGTACACACAAAACAGTAAGGTCAAACGTAACAGTAAGTCTTTTAGTTATTTAATACAAGGTTATTTTTAGTGTGAAAACAAATAGAAAATATCTTCTCCTTTCAGCAACTGGAAAAACTCCTAATTTTAAGAGGAAGCTTCTAATCGAGAATAAAGAATATTAATAAATGAAAAAAAAAAAAAAAAAAAAAAAAATATTTTATAGAGAAATATATCCTAATATATATATATATATATACATATTATTTTATTAATAATAATGTTAATTATATTTTTTAATAATATACACTCAAGAGCCAAAACATTATGACCACCTGTCAGTAACGAGTTGGCCCACCTTTGGCGCGCAACACAGCTTCACCCCGCCTTGGCATGGATGCCACAAGTCCTTGGTAGATGGCCGGAGACAGATTGTACCAGATGTTTAAATAACGGTCACGCAAATCCGAGATATTTCGAATTTCGTGGTCTTTGAACTCTGAGCTCACCCCATCACACACAAAAGTAAGTGAAAGAAGGATTCTTCAGACTCTCCAGCAGCAGCTAAATACCACTTCCACCTGATCATGTGCCTTCCACGTCATTCAGGCGAGTTCATTGCAAAATGTAGGGGTGATCATAATGTTTTGGCTCTTGATTGTATAATAATGCTTGTAAATAAAAATTAAAGTGTTCCCATGAACTTGAAAATTGCACTCTTCTTGAAGCCGTAATAGGTCTGGTATAGTCCGAGATGTTACAATCTATCTATCTATCTCTCTCTATATATATTATGTAATCTATTAAATCGGTCTACTTATTTATGGTAATTTTTTTATTTGTGGATAAATTTATATGTAACATAAGCTTATTGTTTATTTCATTATTTGTCACTCTTCTTTTTGTGTGTTAATTATAGAATACATTAAATATTTTCTTCTATTTCTATAATTATTTCGCATATTAATCATCATTTAAGATTTTTATGAAAATAAAAATAGATTTTCATCTTTTTAATAGATTCATTCTATTATCTGAATAAAAAATGCAAAATGGTTCATTTGTATCCATCACAACTTTTAAATAGAAGCAATACAATAAACAATCTTATTTAAATACCGATTCTTTAGTTCAGCGCAAAACATAAACAGTCGCTCAATAATGAAGTCCGCTGACATCCTAAAAGACCACTGATTCGATTTCTGCACGAAACGTTGCAACTTTTCGAATGCTTTTGACCATCAGTCCAGAAACATAATTCCTGCAGCAGTCTTAAAGGGGAAAGAGACAGCATTAGCGTTTCGGCGGAGGCTAATTTCCCTTGATCCCTGGCTGCCTTTCCAGGGGCTTTCTGATGAACGATCCAACAATTCACTGCTGGCATGGACCGTGAATCATACGGCGATGCCACCGCACGCGATACTCGGGGGTGGGGGTGGACTTGGGGGGGAGGAAGGTTTAAAGAGAGTTATGAAGCTTCGATTTTTGGTTTTGTTTACCTTGCACGCACAACTAATTTCTCAATTCTCAACTGGCACCGGCAAAGGTGGGTGCTTGGGTTTTGTTGGGTGATTGCTCCTGATCGTTCGTTAGCTTTCCGTAGTGCATTTTGGTGGAAATGGCAAAAGGATTTAAATGGAGAAATCCTGTACTGTTCGTTTTAATGTTGGGAAGATTGGAGTGAAAATTCGTGTGCTTGGTTACACTTATAAATATGAAATTCTGACAGTGCATTTGTAGTTTTATGAAAAGCATTACAATGTGAAAAATCATATCAAATTATTAAGTTACGGAACTTACCACGGATGATTTTGCATACTGTTAATGTGATTGCTAGTTTCTTCTGCTAGTTTTAGTATATTATTTAACTCTAAATACATACATGCATAGTATATATATACCTATGCATGCATGTAGAGTCAAATTAACACACTAAAACTACCAGAACAAACTAGCAATCACAATAACAGTATACAAAATCAGCGTCAAACACCCACTCACTTCACACTTAATGAGACTAAACTAGCAATTTTAACTAATCTAGAAATTTTCGGCTACATCTGAATCGATGCCAAAGCATATCATTCCAATCCTATGTACCTTCATCTATCACACCACAAAAGAACAACAAAGTCTTTTTGTATTGTCTAAGGATCTAATTAATATTGTCTAAGTCCACTGACTTTGCAGAGCTAAAAATAAAATAAAATAAATGTGTTATTAATAAAAGATTCCTGGTAACTCACTACACACATAATGAGACCAACAAATCCAGTTATTTTTGCCTACATCTGAATCGATGGCAGACAGCATCATTCTAATCCTAAGTACCTCCATCTATCACACCACAAAACAACAACAAGATTCCAGAGAGCACACTCCCCCAATCCGATTGGGAACAGTGAATCATGAAACTGCGATCCTAATATTGATCCCTTTACTTCGGTCCAATCCACTTGTGTGAGAATTCCAGTATAAATATACATCTATATATGCATTCACAGAACCAGAATCCGCGTTAATAGCTGGCCAGCGAAACTATACATTCTCCAGAAGGGCGAAGAGTTATTGACAAAGACATTAGCAATGCAATGATTACAATTGAATCGACCGATTTCTGAACCCGAGCACCGATAGAAGCATGAAGATAGGATGCCTAGCACAAATGTTTGGGTAAAACGCATAGAAGTATTGGTTGTGTGCATAGCGCTTTGTTGGTTTTTGATTTAGATTTGCTTGCTATGCTGGAGTTTAACTTCGTGTTTATTTACCTAATTAAGCAATGATGTTCATGTGGATTTGCTATTAATTATGACGTGGAAGTAAAAACAATAAAATGTTACAATTGTAAATATTTCCAAAAGACTGAAGTAAGGAAATTAGAAATTGTAGAACTAATTAAGAATGATGATAGCTAATATTTCTAATTATAGTTAGGAATTGAAACTATAATTTCCATACATTTCTAACAAAGCACACTTTTATTACAATATATACTTGACTGGATGCAGCAGCTGTAAAGACATTGTGTTTGATCTTTTTTACAATATTAAAATCAGAGCCAAATTGTATTTCTACATCATAGAGTATGAATTTTTCTCTACAATATATTTATTTTTTCACCAACCTTGCGTATTTCTACACCACTCAAATCTTTATAAACATTAAAGGTCAATTATTAAAAATGAAAAATAAACAAAATAATTTTAAGTACAACAATGATTAGCTCATCAAACATAAAACTGCTTTTTATCTCTTTTGAAAATATTCAATAATAATTTTTATTATAATATTTTTCCTTGCCATTTTTAAAAAATTTTCTTTTTTAACATTTAATATATTATTATTATTTTTTAATTAAAATAAATGTGGATATGCAGTGGAGTAAATATACCATCCGAGAGCCGTGGTTAATGTTCCGAATGTGGGCCTCTCAATGCGAAGTATTATCATTGTATTTTCTTTTTAATAAAGTACTACCTAAAATACGTATTATTTTTAGTTAATACTGTAAATTTTTAATTTAAAGGGGGTATTGAATTAAAAGTACCGGGTTTTTTTAGTAAAGATTTTGTTTATTAAAATTTGGTGTCAGTGACAGTTCAAGTTTTTGGACCATGGAATATTTGATGTATAAAATAGTCAAAATGCGTAATCTGTCTTGTCCGATAGAGTTTCTTAAATAATTTTTTTATTAATTTTAATATCGAGAATGATAACTCAGCACTAGCCGTAGTCACAGAAATTATTACAACTAACATAAATGCAGTTCACACTTCAGGAAAGCTTGAAGGCATAAAATGATTCCTTATGATTAATAAATCACCCAGTTCCTTATGGAAGAAGACTTTTAATTTTATGTATGAAAGTGGAGCAAAAACTGGGAATTCCCTAATAAATGAATTTAAAAATGTCCCAGTGCCACATGGGCGGCTGCTGGAATTCCCACTTTTTGTTTTGTAAGTATCTATTCGCGAACTAGAAATTGAGGAAGTCCCTAGCATCGGAATTACCCGTGCGTAACTATTTCATTACTATTACTACCAGATGCGAAATACTTTTCATACAAATGAATACGTTCAAAATCTTGACACGCATTTTTTTTTTAATTTATCGCTTTAGTAACTTAAATTTATTAAAAACAAAATTAATAAATTTTACTTTATTTTGTAATAATAAATATCAGGCATTTCCTGTACACACAGTCTTTCTTCTTGGGCCGGGGCCCGTGGCAATTTGCCCGCCTTGCCTATTGTTACGTCACTGTGGATATGTGATATTGTTCCACATGAAGATTTCATAAATTATGAATATTAAAACAGGACATTTAAACTTAAACGATTCTGAATAGTCTATTTGTGAGATGTTTCAAAATAATTTCAGATAAATAGTGTTTCAAAGATGCTTGTTTATTTTTGTTATTATTATAAAAAATTCATATGAATTCTAATTTTTTTAGATAGCATTCATCTCTTGTTTCATTTATTATTAGAATAGCTCAATACATTTATAACAAAGCACACTTTTAATACAATATATATATAATTGACTGGACGCAGCTATTGTAAAAGACATTGTATTTTATCTTTTTTACAATATTAAAACGGAGCCGAATCGTACTTCTACATTATATATTATAATATTATATTGTTTTTTATATATTATAATATTATTTTTTAAGTAAAATGGTGTAGATATGTGATACAGTTCGGCATGAAGATTTCGTAAATTATTAATATTAAAAAGGGCATTTAAATTTAAACGATTCTTCGTATTATATTATTAGGCAGCAATATTATGAATCCCAATTTTTTTAAAGTGGCATTCAGCTATTGTTACTGGGCAGCAATATTATGAATCCTAACTTTTTAAGGTGGCATTCAGCTATTGTTACTGGGAAGCAATATTATGAATCCTAATTCTTTAAGATAACATTCAGCTATTGTTACTGGGCGGCAATATTATGAATCCTAATTTTTTAAGGTGGCATTCATCTATTGTTACAGGGCAGCAATATCATGAATCCCAATTTTTTAAGGCAACATTCAGCTCTTATTTATTATTAGAATAGTTAAACTTATTTCAACAACTAGATCTTTTAATCAATGAAACATTCCTTTACTAGTTAAAATATTTCTCGTACAAGTGGAAATATTTCTCTTTTAGAACTCCCTTCAAAGCAGGGGGAAAATCTTTTCATTCATGAACAAACTTTTAATTAATAAAGAACAAAAATATATAGATTTTAAATGTATAAAAACATTTTAGGTAATGCATTGAAGCATAATATTTTTACAGAAGAATTAATCCAAATTTCACATTATCCAAAAGCTATGCTTGAGCACAGAAACTATAAAAAATAAAATGATAAATCAAATATTCTTTTCATTTTAAAATTTAATCTTAAGTAAATAATTCTTTTGCTTCCTTTTATAAATCAATTTATAGTAATTTATGTTAATTCAGAAAATGTTTAATTTATACAGATTTTTAAGAAATATTTTTAATTTTTGGGACACCAAATAATTTCAATATCAAAAATATTCAGATATTTTTAAATCTCTATAACATTATAGAATTTATTGAATAATTCATTAAGGCCCCTTGTATTTAGGAATAAATTGCTTTTCATTAATATTTAGGTTAGGAATCTTTTTAGTACACTTTTTCAAATTTTTGAAAATCGTTTAAAAATTTGTTTTAATAAATAAAAAAAATCTCTGCATAAAAAAAATAGTTTATTTCTTCTGTAACTTTTTATTAATAAAAGTGTTTGTATTCCTTTTTTTCTGTGAATTATTTTATTAAAATTTGCATGTACATCCTAATATAAGACTGATACTTTTTCAAATTTTTGTAAATGGTTTAAAAATTTGTTTTAATCAACAAGAAACAAAAACAAAATCACTGCACCCAAAAAAATTTTTCTGTAACTTTTTTTTATTAATAAGAGTGTTTGCATTTCTTTTTTTATGAATTATTTTATTAAAATTGTATATATATCCGAATATAAAGGGATCTGTTTATAAGCTGAAAGTGATTTTTTTTCTTCAAAAAATTTACCTAAAGTTCAAAATCAGTATATTTTAATAATATATAATATATAAATATATAATATATAAATCCGTATATAAGACAAAATGAAAAAAGAAATCTTGGAAATCCTTGAATAAAAATGACTACTTTATTTAAACAACTTATGTAATTTAAGGTGAATTATTTAAAATTTCAAACTTATAATTCTGTGCAAGTATATTTTTCTAATAAAATTTGTTGAAATTAAAATCTTTTTACTGTCCTTAATTCTTATATTTGTTAGTAAATATAAATCCCACATTTTTTTAGAAAAAAAATTTTTTTTTTCTTTCTAGTGCAGCTGGCGAACACAGACAGCTTGGTCTTAGGATGCCTTAAGGCAAGTGCTGCACAAACGTACTCACTTTGTATTACCCACGGGGTGCGTGTAACTTGAAGATAAGTACCGTACGCGGAGTAATAATGCCCCCTCAATGTTCTACGATCCTATTAGACCGGGACCTACAGTTTAAAGTGTATTCCGAACCACTACAAACAACCATGGCACCGCCGGGACTCGAACACGAAACCTGTGTTACCGAGCGCCAGAGCGCTAGCCACTCGGCCATTCAGGCCCTTTTTTAGAAAATCAGTTAGCAATAATGTTTTACCAACTTAGACTTTTGAATCTTGATTCATTGATGTTCTAAATTGAAAGTCCTGGATTTTCACATGTTTTACATTAAGATCCAATGTTTGGGACAGATCTCAAGAAAAAGAAATCTATCAAACACACTGAATCTGTGACAATTGTTAATCAAAAAAGTTATGAAATAATGTACATCAATGACGAATAAGGAAATAATGTACATCACTGACAAATAAGGAAATAATGTACATCAATGACAAATAAGGAAATAATGTACATCAATGACAAATAAGGAAATAATGTACATCAATGACAAATAAGGAATGTACATCAATGACAAATTAACAAAAGTTCCATGGTTGATATAATGAAATAATCTTTACACTGTTTTTTATCTGTTTATTTTTTTTTTTAATCCTGAAATTGGTCAAAACATTTTAATCGCTAAAACAAGTTTAAAAATTGAAATAATAAATAAAGATAGATTTTTAAATAAAAACAAAACTTACATTTGAAAGAATTTAAAATTTCAAAAAATAAAAAAATCCATAGAAATTTCGATGTTTTAAGGAAATCGATTTCATGTTCAAGCGTATACATCGCAGTATAGGATTGCCAATGGGACAAATGCGCTGCACAATATTAATGTTGTTCAACACCATACACATAATCAAGTCAATCAATACAAGTGCACGCTCCTAGCACGCGCATTGATAGAATTTCCCAACACCAATCTATATATCCGAAACATATAATATATAGTGGTTCGTGAATTAATATCAAATAGTTTGGCTTGTATACAGAACCCAAATGCAAATCAATCAACTTATCCAGAATTCTGAGAACAGATTCTAATTTTTTTATTCTAGAAATATAGAACAGATTCTATATATATTTTGTTTAGTTTCTATAGAATATACATTGTACCCCTTAGATTGAGATCCTATTAAATAGCTCAACACCTCTAATATGATGCTAATCAATACAAACACTAAATATTTACTCTGGTATGATAGAATATCTTAATACCATTTGATGTATGAACCATTTTATTTAATACTAGGTCAAACAAATTGAATTGAGTCAGACAAATATGTCATATTAATAATAAGGCAGCCAAAAGTATTCCAGAAGTTTTTTAATTAATTCAAATGCAACAATCATCTTAAATAATATCAAACAACAATCTTAAATTATCTTATCACTTTTTAATAATATGATTTATATAGGAAAAAAAAAACAATTACCCAAATGATACCTAAAATATGGAATTAATTTGTGAATGATAAAATACTAAATCTTTTGGCTATATACCGCTAAATACATATCACTGAACATATGCTAAAAATTTGGAACACAGACTTTGATTATTATGAATCGCATAAAAAGTATATTCCATAATTTTTGTTCATGTTAGTTTTTTTTAATTGATACAGAAAATTTTTTTTTTACTGTGAGAAATGCATCGCAATCCTCTTTAAATCCATTCCAATCAATGATTTATAAGCAACAACTGGTCTGCTGAATTTACTTACTTTCACCATGCAAATGGGATGAAATCGATCAATACTAATGCATGCTACTTCTCACATACTGATACAACTTTTCCACACTAATCCATAAAAGACAGTCATTTTATTTGAAAATGATGTTTTTTTCAAGCACCGAAAACCTCACTTCAGTCATATATGCCCACGAACAGTCTATTTACAGTAAAAAATATCTTCCGGAAGGACTTTCAGGGGTAACTAACTATCTCGCGTTTACATGCTGTAAAGGAAAAAATTCCTACAGCTTCTACCAGAAATTAAAAGTTCACTGAAGTCAATTTTGGAAATATTGTTAATATATATATAAATATATATATATATATAACCACACTTAAACAAGTATCTAAGATTGATAATATACACGGGGCTTTTTGAAAGTCGTAATACGAAATCTTACGAATATGATGCAACGAAAATGCAAGTCAGAAAAAGGTCATTGGTGCGGAGTCCCATTTCTCAGCCAGATTTTTCTCAGGTACTCACTCAGTCATCCGTCTGAGTGAGTTTCTGCCAGGACCCAGAAGGAATTTCATAAAATCGTGACCAGGATTTCTTCCTGAGGTATTGTCTCCGGTGTGCAGTGCTGGATCGGTGCCAGCAACAACAAAAACCATGACCCTGGCCCAGCAGACATGACGTCGATTTATCACTGATCTGAAGAAAGTTGCCTCTCGGTGGTCATTTGTCTTGTTTCTCTGCGCAGGATGAAGACAACTGTTTTGTGTCCGGGGTGCATCGCAGTGAGAAGCCCCGAAAAAATGCTAAAAGGATCGAGAATGTGACAAGTGATAAAGTTAACGTCATCAGGACTTGAATTGAGATGTACTGCTTGATAGTCTCGAAGAATGGCCAGGGTTAAATATGATGAACCTTTGGAGGAAGGCCTTTTGGCTCTGATCTCGAACTAAAGATAGTGCTTCTGTTTGTTTGGTTTTTGTCGGTCAATGTTTATTCATGCGCATGAATTCCAGAAACTGTACATGATTTTTTTTTAAATATTTCAGCAATGAAATTTTTTCTATTAATTTACATGATTTGAATTATAAGTTTTTTTAATAATCCTGCAATTCCTGTGCTGTAACCTAACTAAAGCAGGATAGATATACCGGTTTACTAGTTTAAAGTTCGAAAGTTTAAAAAAAAAAAAAAAACTAAAACAAATTTTTAAAATAATTATTCAGTAATTATGTAGGAATCAAATAAACATTCATACATTTTTTTGACAAAGGAATTTTCTGGAAGATCATTTACAGAGATATTAGTAATTATTGTTGAATAGTTAAATTAAGTCTCATTTACTTCTTGTCCCCAATCAAAAATGAAATTATTTAGTTAGTATCACAATAAAATACAATAACTAAAAACTTTCGAATTTTAAACAAGGCTTTTCAGATTATTTTTTCTGTCTTTAATCACGAATTTTCTTTTTAGTAATACACATAAATTATATCATAAATGTTGTAAAAACGTAACGGCTTCTAATAATCTAGTATTTCTCATGGTCTAGCAAGGAAAATTCTAATAATATCTGAATCATCTCACCTTGTCGACTACTAGAATAATCTTTTTAGTAATGCATGTAAGTTATTCCATAAATATCATAAAAACAAAACGGCTTCTAATGATCTAGTATTTCTAATGGTTTAGCATGGAAATTTCTAATAATATCTGAAATCATATCGCCTTGTCGACTACTAGAATTTCCATTTTGGCAAGAATTTCCAGTTTGTACCTAGGCTGGTTGGTACAATGAAGGTTAAGTGAATCTTCTCGGATTCACCAGCTAATTACATCCTATAAATCGTGGAACTCATTGATTGAGGTTCAAGTTTCCCAATGGCTGACTAATAGAAATTTTGAATTATTGTGGCTTCTATTTTGATTATTCAATTCCAAATGTCCTAGACTACTGCATTAAATGTTTCAAATTGTAATACATTACTGATTATATGAGAAATCTCTATATTTTTGATATCCTCAATGCCTTTGAAAATTATCAGATATTTAGCGATGAATCCATTGGGAATTAAATTTTACTAATGTCGATAAATAATTTCAGGAACATCCATCTATTTTAAAATTCATATGAATAAAACTCAAACGGCTTTTGCTTTAATTCCAATTAATTTGAAAGCAGAAACTGCTTAACCTTCTAAATCTTCAAGAAAACATTTTAATTTCTATTCCACATCCAATTTAAATAAACACCTGTGTGCGAGGAAACTCAATTCTATGTTTAGAATTAATCACAAAGCTGCCATGGCAACATCATCCACTTATTTTAACTAGTAAACCTTTCCCAGAATGGCACGGATAGTTTCCAGAAGAGTTTACGAAGGTCAGTATAGTATATTGAAAATTAAGTTCACACTGCTAGACTTTCCAATAAGCTGGCTGACCTTTTCCGAAATTGGTTCAACTCATGTTAAGCCCTCCACGGAAGCAAATTATCCGCGCAGAACGAGCGAGAAATGAGCTCTAAAATTCAGTCCGTCTAATAAACGAAACAGAAACTCAAGGATATCCATAATGGAAACAGTTTCGAAGGAAGGAAGCCGGGAATTACTTCATTTTGAAATATTGGAATATAACGCCCAGTGAGAGATTTAACAATTTGTGCAGCGTATTGGATTACCATTACTAGGTGAGAATTTATTGGTGATGGTAATAAATGTGGAACAATTTGCATCGGATAATAGATGTTTAAATGTGAATGGAATTCAGAGATTCTTGAATTCTTAAAAAGTATTCAGTTTGCTTTGGATTCTTAGGAATAATTCTGTTTGCTTCCATTTAAAACTTGCTAAATAAAGATTGTTAATGTATCGAACTATTGAACTTGTGAATATTCAAAATAACGAAATACTGAACTTGTTTGAATAGGAATGTAGAGGTTTAAATATGATTAGAAATGAGAAATTCTTGAATTCTAAAGAATTCTATTTAGAATTACAGTTCCGAAAGAATATAAAGGAATTTTCTAAATAAAAAATGGTATTCAATAAAATCTCGTTCAAGTTTCATTTGATATATAGGAATATGTGAGATTCTACAATTTCTACAGAATATTGGATTACCATTACTTTTTAATAAATGTAGAACAATTTGCATCGCATAACCGGTCTTTAAATATGATTGGAATTCAAAGATTATTGAATTCTTAATAGGTATTCAGTTTGCTTTGTATTCTTAGGAAGGATTGTGTTTGCTTTGTATTCTTAAGAAGAATTCTGTTTGCGTCCATTTAAAACTTGTTGAAGAACAGTACATTTTTGTCTAAATAAAGATTTATAATATTTTAAATAAGAAAGACACAGATTTGTTTAGTAAAAAAGCAGTTTAACTAAAATTCACTTCTAAACTTCATGAATTGTTGATCCACCAGGTGAGAATTTATTGGTGATGGTAATAAATATTGAACGTGTTTGAATAGGAATGTAGATGCTTATATATGATTGGAATCGAGAAATTCTTGAATACTAAAAAATTACATTTAGAATTCCAGTTACGAAAGAATAAGAATATAGAGATTTTTTTTTTTTTTTTTTTTTTTTTTTAATAAAAAGATGGAATACAGTAAAATCTCATTCAAGTTCCATTTGATATACAGGAATATGTGAGATTCTACAATTTCTACAGAATTGGATTACCATTACTAGGTGAGAATTTATTGGTAACGGTAATAAATGTGGAACAATTTGCATCGGATAATAGATGTTTAAATATGACTAGAATTCAGAGATTCTTAAATTCTTAAGAAAAATTCAGTTTGCTTCGTATTCTTAGAATGAATTCTGTTTGCATCCATTAAAAACTTGCTAAAGAACTGTCAGTATTTGTCTAAATAAAGATTTTTAATATTTTAAATAAGAATGATACAAATTTGTTCTGTAAAAGGAAAGGAATTCCTTTAAAATTCACGATTTATACATCATTTTAGGTGAGAATTTATTGGTGATGGTCATAAATATTGAACTTGTTTGAATAGGAATGTAGATGCTTAAATGGGATTAGAATTGAGAAATTCTTGAATTGAATTCAAATATTTTAATAATAATAATAATAAAATAATTAATAATAATAATAATAATTAATAATATAATCAATAATTTTTTGATAATACTTACGACTATCATGAAAAAAGCAAATATTCGATAACTACTTACATAAATGAAAAGAATCGATAGAAATTTTTCCATCGTGTTAAACGATATTATGTCGGCAATCGTATGTAAGTTTTCTGGGTTTTATCATGTGTAACATGCAGTAACATAAGAAGCAGTTAGCATACACAAACGAGAATAACTTACAACCACCAAAGAGGTTCATGCATTTATTGTGTTGAACACTATATATGGTTTTTGCAACAAATTTAATTTAAATCTATCCGAAAAAGTTAGACCATCAGTGTCATCTATGCTACAAAATTCTAAAATAATCATTAAAATTCTTAAAATCATTCATCAAAATCGTTACACTTTATTATTTAAATATCCCCAATATCCCTTTTTTAAATATCCCTTTTATCCCTAAAACCATTCTAATCAATTCGTAGAATAATAATTCCACCTATCAACAAATGGATTGCCTGATGGAAGTTTTCTGGATTTTATCATGTGTGACATGAAATAAGATTCACAAAATACATGACATAACATAAAAAAAAACATACAAACATGACATAACATTCAAATAGTCAATAACTTACAACCACCAAGGAGTTTCGCGCATTTATTATGTTCAATTCGTTATATAATCTATGCAACAAATTCTAATTTAAATCTATCCGAAAAGATAGGCCAGCAGTGTCATAAATATAATTATGCTACAAAATTCTAAAATAATAATCATTCAAATTCTTCAAATCATTCATCAAAATTGTTACACTTTATTATTTAAAACCCTTTTATCTCCCAAACCATTCTAATTCATTCATAGAATAATAATTCCACCTATTGACAAATGGATTATCTGATGGAAGTTTTCTCACGTTTAACATGCAAATGAGGTTCAGTTAACATTCACAAAAGACAATAATTTACAACCGTTAAGTGGTTTCATGTATTTATTGTGTTGAACAGGATTAGAATTACACAATTACACGATCTCAGCAACAAACTCTAGTCTAAATCTATCCAAAAAAAGTTCGGTTATCAGTGTCATCTATGCTACAAACTTCTAAAATAATATAATCACTAAAATTCCTCAATCAAAATCATTCATCAAAATTGCTACACTTTATTATTTAAAACCCTTTTATCTCGGAAACCATTCTAATCCATCCCTAGAATAATAATTCCACCATTCACGAATTCCTCAGGACAGTTGGGGCGGACGGAATTCCCATGGGGTGAGTGACCTCTGCGATCGGGATATGGCATCATTGTAATGGCTCTTTCTAATCAGATTCAATGAAGCGTCCGAAATCAAGCAATTAGTCTCATTATGTATTAGGGGTGGGCTCAATCAAGGACGGCACTAAGACCCAATTAAAGTTTTGAGTGACAGCTCCCTTCTCCCAGGGGATTATGGCCATGGGTCAAAATCCACCTTTTATGGGGATTAGGTTTTGATTTTTACTTCCTCAAAGTGTTCGATAAAGCCCAATTACGGATTTTATCCGACACGTTCATTCTCCAATAATGAAGACGCTGTTTTGGTTTTGGTGGGAATCGTTTCTCTATCGAATGTTTTTGTTTGGAAGAAGTTTTATGAATGGTGGTTTTGCAGTGTGTTTTCTATACAGGCAAGTCAGAGAATAAAGATTTTTGAATGGGTATGTTAAAGGTTACAAATGATATAAAAAGAAAAGAAAACATGAGAACATAATAATCTACTGAGTGATAAAAGATAATACGATGTTTATAGTCTAATCTGTATTGTGACTATGTATATTACACACACAAAGAAAAGTTATGGTTGATAAATTTTAGAGTAGAATTATTTTGAAAATCATTTTGACCCCATACATCTTAAAAGTCAAACAATTAGGGGTAGTGTTACTCAGGTCCGTAGCATATCTTTAAAGCTACACATGCCCCCTTCGGTAGGGCTAAATGAGTAACAGCGATACAGCCTTGCTTGTAGCATAAAGATTATCTGTCTCTGTATTGCCAGTTGCATTAGAACAACAACAATTATTCTGTTAAATAGAATGTGAAAAAATATTGGATTCTTTAACAAATAGTTAAAATAAGTATTTAAGTATGAATTAATATTACTACTCAACTAAATCTAAAATTAGTTCTTCTTCTTCATTGGCTCAACAACCGCATGGTGTGCCAAGGCCTACTGGCAGATTTCGTGACAGGAGATGTTTTCTTTTTACCGAGTAAGGTTGTCAGTTCTACACCCAAAAAGTTAGTTACATAATATTTTAATGTGATAGTGGGAAATGATCTTTATTATATACAATAATTAAATTCTGATACAATTTGTAACAGTTTAAAAAAAATTTTGCAATCATTTTCAGAATTTTTCCTATTAAAAAAATCATTTTGCTCGTTTACTTTTGTTAAAACAGAATATTTTTAACTAATGTAATTTTTAAGAATAGAATTCGACAATTATATTTTGAATTACAATATTATTACTCATCAGAGAGTATTTGATCTTTTAATAGAATATACTCTTTAAATAGAATCATCAAGTAGAATATAATAAATTAGTATTTTAGCTCATTAAATAGAATATACGCCTTTTTAATTAAGTTCTCATTATTCCCAAAACACCATCTTCACTCTCTAATAATGAAGATGGCAATAGTGGCAATGTTACTCGTGGAATCTTTTCTGTATCGAATGTTTTTGTTTGGAAGAAGTTTTATGAATAGACCATGTTGGTTTTGCAGTGTGTTCTCTATAGGGACAAGTCAGAGAATAAAGATTTTTGAATGGCTTTTAAAGCTTACAAAATAAAAGAAAAAAAAAACATACAAAAACATAATATTATAGTGAGAGATAATAAAAGATAATAGGATGTTTACAGTCTAATCTGTATTGTGACTATGTAAATTAGGCACAAAAAATGTGTGGTTGATAAATTTTCGAGTAGTTATTCTGAAAATCATTAATATTTTGTAACTCAATTAAATCTAAAATAAGTTTTTAAATATAATATTTGAATGTCATGATTTAAAATGAGCTTTATTATATACAATTAAATTTTGATACAATTTGCAACAGTTTGAGAAAATTTCTATTAAAAAAATTGTTTTGCATGTTTCCTTTTTTTTAAAACGGAATATTTTTAACCATTGTAATTTGTAAAAAGAGAATTCAACAATTATATTTTGAATTACAATATTATTACTCATTAAAGAGCATTGTGTAAAAAAATACACATCTTTTTAATTAAATTTCCATTATTTTAAATACGTGAATATCATACATAAAAATACGTCTAAATCATCGCAGTAGTTAAGAATTAGCCATTGCATCATACAAAGATTTTGTATTTGAATGAAAGGACGATCATTTTAATATACCTAACTGATCTTATATTTCAAACAAACTTTTCACATTACTTCCTTTGTAAATAATAATCTATCTTCTAAAACTAAATAAATACTACTCCAAATTATTGTAACTATTAATAATCAATCACTTATTTAAATTACTGACTGATTTTAAATTTAAATGTAAGATTATCATTTCTAATAGGAACATTAACGGAACCTCGCATATCCAATAATTGAAATCAATAAACTTTGTATATAACAAAACTTGTATAAAAGCTACTTTTAACATAAAGAAATTAAACGGAAATACACATAACGTGGCATATGGTAACCCATAGAATAAATTAGAAAGCAATGTAGACGAAGTTCAACCCTAATGAGAAGCAGTTGGTAAATGATATCATTAGAGAATGTGCTCGGGTTAGTAATCAAGTATTTCGACCAGGAAATAAACAATAAAAACCACCCAGGTTTGGTAAAGAATTTTTAAAAAAAAATGTTGTTAGCTAAGCAAATAACAGCAATCGAGGATAATAACAAATTGAGATAATGAACGTCATTATCACTTTGAATCTATGAACGCAGCGAATGTTTTCTTATCATATCATAAAACTTTTTCAAAATTATCCTTTACATGCTGAATTATACTCCAGCTGGAGTAAGCAGATGGTTACAGTTTAGAAATTGATATATATGAAACATAAAGGGTGTGTCATCCGGCTGAAAATGAAAAATAACTTTATTATTGCTTTTAAAAAAGTGCCCTGTTGAAAAAACAAAAAATGATTATTTTTGTAATAAACTCAGCTGCTGATTGCTGTTCATTTATTTAAAATAATTTTGCAAACCAATCAGTGACACTGACACAAGTCTGTGACTAATCTTTTAGTTCAAATAAAACAACAACAACAAAAAAGCGGTAGAGGCGAATAGACATCAAATGGCACCTATAAAACGGTAAAAGATTAAAATAAACTTTCATTACATGGGTGTGATTACTGGGTTCATATTGCTAAACAATTCAGCAAAAAAATAAAAATGGGCATAATAGTTTTTATGGGTGTGTCATTTCGGCTTTAAATGAGAAATAACTTCCATTACTGCTTTCAAAGTAAAAGGAAGAAAGAAAAAATAAATGAAGACATAATACTAAGTTTCGTCGAAGCAATTTTTTTTTGTAATAATATTAATGCAACTATTCCAAAAATCGATTAATTACTGGCGTGGCCGTCGAAACAAGTTGCATGATACTACCAAATATTCATTGATATTTACATAAGAGCAAAACAAACAATCAATGATAACTTTATAAAAAGAAGATCATGAATGCCTGGTGAATAGCATTAGATTCCCGAAGTTGGGGTGCTCGGTTTGAGACTCAAACTTATGCTCAAACTTATGTCAGTGCTTATGCTGAAATGCAAAGATAAATCTATTAGACCAGGACATTCTTCCAATTGGGCTATGAAGCAATTGAAGATGTGCATTCCCACATTCAGATGCTATCCTTGGGGATGTGCATAGAAAATTGCAGTGGCCAAATGTAACTACAGCGTACCAGGGACCACGCGATGCATACTGGATAAAGCTGATTGTGCTAATTCTCTATTATTTTAGTGGTAAATAACCTTAGTACCGGCATTCGTAAAAAATAACCTTATGGATTTGGTTTCGTTCGTCGCTCTACGGTCATTTTTTGCAAATTTTGGGCTAATTAGACCGGGCTCTATAGTTTAACGTGGATTCCGAACCACTAACAAACATATATGCCATCGCCAGGATTCGAACTGAAGCTTGTGATACCAAAGGCTACAGTGTTAGCCAATTTAACCTTATAGAAAATATAAGTAAATTATAAAAATAAAATTATATAAATGTTTACATTAAACATAATTGCTTAAATTTTTTAAGCAATATTTCAATCCAATTTTGATTAATTTTAATATAAATGTTATATTCTTTAGACACTATCCTCAAACTGAAGGTAAACCATTATTCTTTTCTTCATTGGTGCACCAGTCCCTTGGTGGCCAAGGTCGTCTGCCTATTGGTATATTTCACAACACGAGATGCTTCCTTTTTAGGGGTAGGTTTGTCAGCCCTACGCTCAACAGTCATATTAAACAGGGACCTACGATTTAAAGTGAATTACGAACTGCTACAAACATCCATGACACCGAGAGCCAGAATACTAGTTACTAGGCCATAAGACCACAACCATTCTTCCCCACTGACAAAAATAAATTAAAGTACTTTGAAAAAAAATTCCTTTTACAACAGAGCCGAAAGCTTCTTTTTAATTTTACGAAAATATATCCTCTGTTAACGTAGATTTCAAATCATGATAACGACTTGACCACTTGTCACATTTATAATAAAAAGGGTGCCATTTCTTCAAAACTGTTAATTACACTCCTTGTGCCTATCGCAATTTGAAACAAATATCCCTAGAGACATTTCACATCATATTTTTTAAAAAAGTAGCTAAAAATAAAATATTTCTATTATTTTATTTTTTTAAGAATTGAATATAAAATTGTGCAACCAATTAATTATTACCATTGATTAAATAACCAGATTTATGGCCCATGGTGGGTGGTTTATGACACACTTAAGTCAACTGCTTCACAACAACATCAAAAAAGCTTTTAAAAAATGAAAGTTTTATTTTTTAAGATACCGATCGATATGTAAGTAGCCTGCGATTAAAAGCTCTTAAATCAAATAATTTTGATTGATAAAATAAATATGTTCCAGAAACAAACAAAAAGAAAAGATAGATAATAAGTTTTTTCAATTCGAAACAACCATCCTTTCAAATGCAGGCCTCTGAAGTTTACATTATACATCAGATAAGACAAGTCAATTCTAAAGAACCCTGTTGTCTTTAGTAACAGATTAGCCTCTTACCAAAACAATGGTCACATCAGATTACCATCCTTACATGACACTGGAAATTAATTGCTCACTTTCATGGAAAAGAAGACTTGTTTACTTAAAATACTTCTGTGTCACGGAGCGTTACTTTTGTACTCCTTTTGATCATTCAACCAGGTGGAATACTTCAAGACACACACACACAAAATAATAATAATGATAATAATAATAACTCGGTGTAAAACAAACAAAAAAGAAAAAAAAAGACTTGTGCCACACCTCTGATGGGATCGGCAGGTTTTAAAACGATGGCTGTGATAGATGCTTTTATTCAGAACTTGTTAATTCTTCAAACAAAAGCAATTGGGTAGGGTTATTTTTCGCAAGGGTATTCAGGCTTGATCGACTTGACGTTCGGCAAATTTGAAGCATCAATGAACAGAAAACAAAGAGAGATTATTTGCTTATAAAGCCCTTTTCAATGTTCGTAACATCTCTCTGAGGCTCCAAATTGACGTCCTTTGTTCTTTGCCGATGTAGTTTGTTTTTGAATTCGTGTAGTTTTTATTGTGAAATCAATAATCTCTCTTGTACTTGAATGCAATGTCTGAATCAAAATGATGATGGATATGGTGTATTATACACACTTGTTTATAACATATCAAGTCTTATTTTTCTTTTCAGTAGCAGTGTTGGTTTTGAAATTAAATATATGTGTGTTTGTTGTTCAGAATTTGAACCTTTGAAAATATAGTTGAATTTTTGGGTTAGAAATAAATGCTGGTGTTTGTTATTTAATATATAAGAAATTAACTTCATTAAGAACTATTTAAATTAAACTAAAATTAAGTACAAATTTAAAAAATTTGCATTTTTGTGCCACTTACACATTGAATAGATTTCTACTTTTTTATAATACAATAATTTTTACTATTTTATTTATTATTTTAACGTTTTAATCTCTCTTTATCTTTATATATATATATATATATATATATATATATATTATATTATAAATAATATTTTATATATATATATATATATATATATATATATATATATATGGAGAAAAATATTAACTCACAATTATATATATATATATATAATCAATTATTGATTTCGTAATACATTAAGAAAATAAGAGCTCAGGTATTATATTGATACAAGATATGCTGCTAGAGCAGTATTTGAATCCAATGTTATTGCATATTCTTTTTTTTTTTTTACAAATATATATATATAAAAACATTCAAATATCGAATACATATATACGAATTATTCAGATTTGGAACAGTTATCCTAACAAATATTTCTGGAAAAACACCCTTAATCTGTATCTTTTGCACTTTTCTCGTGTGGAAGATAAATTATTCGATCTAATGATTCAATCAATTAATTATTAAATAATAAGAAAGAAATCATTATTAATAATTTAATCAATAAATTATTCAATTATTTAATCCTAAACATGCTTTTTTTAGTACATGCAACTAACCCCTATGATGTAACCTACATAACGCTGAGTTTCTACAACATACGTTGAATCTGACGTGATACATGAAACTATGTGTTGATAATTTATATACCAAATAAATATAGTAATAAACCAAATACTTTTAAGGAGTTCCTTATTAATTAATTACTAAATAAATCTTGCCTTCACAAAATTGTTATATTCTTAAAACTACACATATATAAAGGTTGCAATGTTGTTTTAAAACATATATATATATATGCAGGCATACCATTATCGATTAACTGATTTTTAGATTATTAGATTTCAAATACGTAATTTAATTAATTATAGATTTTAGTCGTTAACATCATTTTATGCATGTTATTACATATGCATGTACACATATGTACACACGCGCATATATATATATATATATATATATATATATATATATATATATATATATATATGTATGTATGTTTGTTTGTACGTACGTATATATGCTGTATATGTGTAATTGTATCAAAAAGCGTATTTTATTGAATAAATGCTTTGAATTCTAAGAAAATTGTTTATTGTTTCTAAATTCTAGAAATACTATAAATTATAAAATGGGTTGAATAATTTGACATATAAAAAGCACATTGCACAACTATGTATAATAATTTCAATGTTCAGTTCATATTTTTTATCTACAAAAAACAGAGCGAAACATTAAATATATAAAAACATAGATATATTAAACTGGTTTTGATATTTTTATTAATAAATTAAACATTATATATTTGTTAATAAATTTAGTATAAATTTATTAATAACTTTTCAACTCTTTATACATGATATTCAAAGCTCCAGTAACAATAAAAAAATTGTATTTTCAAATATTTCCTCCATTAATATTTATTTCCACTCTAGTCTAAAAATATTTCGAATAACTTGAAGGTATGAACGCGAAATAATGATTAGATAGTACCCTTTTTTGATTTTTAGAAAACTTTACCAAAATATATTGAACATGTTTCTCAATTTAAAAAGTTATATGTTTGAGACTTTACACTTTTTTTTCTTTTGGTATTCTTAGTTTATATTTATTTTAAAATTCTCTCTGGAAAGGAATATATAGTTAAGGAAAAAGTTTGATATAAATTCTAGACATGCTTTAGATTTCATGACATGATTTAATATTAAAAGTCTGTCCATAACATCTTAGACATAAGCAATTCAACATTTTTTGGATAAAAAGTTTTGTCTTTTTTTTTCTGCATAAAATAAATAAATAGCTTTACAAAAAATGTATTGTATATTGAGAAATTTATTATTATTAAAAAGCTTATATATATATATATATATGTATATATATTTATACATTCAGGGTTTAGTGATAGTGGAATTGGCATGCAAGTGGGCTACAATTCGATTCCAGCTAGTGGCTTATTTTAAAATCACTTTTTAAAAATACGATTAGCGTCCAAGGAGATAGTGACAGAATGTTCTGTATCGACAATTGAATTCATTCAATTGCACAACATTCGTTTACAATTGACTCGATTTTCCTTGATACGGAACATTCAAATATGGAACAGTTAGTTCAAAAAATATGCCTGAAAAAACACCTCCTTAATTTATACCTTTTGTACTATATTCCTTTTTCTCTTTTGGGTACAATACATGCAGCTAATCCCTATGATGCAGCCTACATAAGACTGTGACAGAATCCTACAAGCTTCAAAAGACTGTGACAGAATGCCTCGCATTGACAATGGAACTGTTTGGTTCGATTTTCGCAATATAAAACAATATGGAGCAGTTATAATAATAATAATAATATAACAAATATGGAACAGCTAGTTCAAAAATATTCCTAAAAATGTACCTTCCATATTCCTTAATCTGTACCTTTTGTACTACATTCCTTTTTTTTTTTTTTGTGTGTGTGTGTGTGTGTGTGTGTGTGGATATAGTACATGTATCTAACCCATATGATGCTACCTACATAACATTGAGTTTTTACGACGTATGTTGAATCTTACAACCATGAAACTATGTGCAGATAGTTTATAACCAAATAAATATAGTAAATTAATTAATTAATTAATTAATTAATTTTACCTGAAGAAAATTGCCAAGTTCTTAAAACTACACGTATATAAAGATTACAGTGTTGTTATAAAACATACAGAAATGCATGTATACCATTGACAAATCACGAATTTTTAGATTATTAGCTCTTAATCGAATAGTTTAATGATATAATTTATTCATTAATTATGTAGTTTTTGTATGTTCACATATGTAATTAATTATAATTGGTATAATCAATTAAATGTTATAGCCCGATGGTTTCATAAAGTGCATTATATATATATACATTTAATTATGTAAGTATTGCTTATAAAATTTAATTGATTATTTCACATTTTGTATTTTATAATTTATGCTTTGTATGTATTATAAACCCAAAATAAAATTGAAATATTTTTAATTAATTATAGTAAATTAAAAGGGTTAGTTTTAAATTAATAGATAATTAATAAAGAAGTAAACCGATTACTTTTAACTCCCATCTCAAAATTTATTAATTATCTTGGTGTAATAAATATTTACTATTTTCTTCTCCTTCATTAATTAAATATGTTTTTTTTTTCAGAATGATTTTTATTGATGATGAGGATCCCACATGGATGAAAGGCGGACTCCTTGAGGAAAATGGCTGACTTGGCTCACTCAAGTTTTAATTTTTTATCTAATATACCCTAGAAAAGAACACAACCTTCTCTCATTTGACCTCAACGAAAAGGCATTCCGACCAATGGACTTATCTCCCATCCCCACTATAAAAGGAATTTACCAATCTTCAAATCAAGCTCTCCTAGTTAGGAAAATTGCACTACATACCAGGAAAAATTAAGGACCAATTGCTCCATTATTTTATTCTTATATTATTGTGAAATAGTTTAACCATAAATAGGTTGATTCAAGCATTGACAATAGACAGATGGCCTTAACCATGGGAGCTGTAGCGCCAGTGAAGAAAAAAGCATTAACAAAATTTTAATTGCGGGCGCTTTGAAGGAAAACGTTAAAGGTGGTTTTTCCATTGGATTGTGAAACCTTATCTCGTAGAACACCAGCCAAACGAAAACATAATTCCCTACTCGCTCATACTTCTGATTGGCTTTCGTTTTCCAGTGGAAACCCACCAATATCCTCCCCTTTATTCCTCAGTATTCGGTGGAAACTCCCTTAAAAATTAGATAATTCTCCACTTAACCAGAAAGATTTAAATTTGCACTCTAAATTTGTCGACATGCTTCAGTGTCGGTACATCTTTATCATCTTTAGAAAGCACTCCTTCCCTTTTTTTTGAGGATTTTAATATAACACGACTTCGTAGTATACCTGAACAGTGTATGCCATGCGATTCGTAGTATACCTTAACAGTACATACCATGTGATTCTTAGTATATCTGGAGAGAGTACACCCTGTGATTCGGAGTATACTTGAATAGTGCATACCATATGATTCGTAGTATACCTGAACAGTGTATGCCCTGTGATTCGTAGTATACCTTAACAATGTATACCATATGATTTGTAGTATACCTGAACAGTGCATACTATGTGATTCGTAGTATACCTGAATCTATATACTCCTATGTTTTCGAATCTGCAGTAATAGTACTGACAAATAATACTTCTTACAATACATAATACTTCTTACAAATGATCTGAAAAGCAAGTACACAACAATAAAAAAAAAGAAACATCATGGAAAATACATTTTAATAAATTAATAATAAAACAAATTAGTTCTTTTGGTCAATGAATTAATTATTTATTAAAGAAATCTAATTTCTTCCAAACGGAAAGCTCAGCTAGGAGAAATATATCACTATTAAATAATAAAACTGTCAAAGCAATCTCATAAGTTATATTTCAAAGTGAACCAGTTTGAGTATACATACATATTGCATGACAAACTCCTGTCTGTAATTCATTTATTGCGATTTCTATTTGCATTTATGTATCTTGTCCAAATCACAATCACAGCACTACTCGTCCATCAAGCAATTGAATACTTCACTAAAACCCATCAGTCGCCTCACTCATAGAAAGTCAATTAACTCACTAATTGTATTCTTTCAGTTAGGGGCTTAAAATATATGTATCAGTACATAGAGATAAAATATCGATTATTTATCGAATTAACATTTTCAATTATACACGTTACTTTCAATCGTGGCAAACAGGCTCATTTTCCCATGTATTGAATTAAACATTCGTATGATACTTCTGTTTAATTATGATCATCTAATTTACTGATTTTTATGAATGCCATCTTTACAGTTTGGCAATTTATCAAGGACCTCATTGATTGATGGTCCTATCTCGATACATTTTTGACACAAATTGAGAAAAATGTAACTTATAGGTATGTAATGATGTCCTCACATTGTATTACATGAGGTCATAGTATGATTAGTAAGAAATGATAAGTGAACGAATAAGATATCTCAATTTCTTATGTTTCAGCAGCCTGATAAAGAGTGCTTTCTTCATCTTCATTGGCGCAGCAACCCCATGGTGGGCCAAGGCCTACTAGCAAATTTCGAAAGAGATGTTTTCTTTTTGCTGGGTAGAGTTGTCAGCCCTACGTTCAGTGCTCTACAGTCGTATTAGACCAGGGCTTATAGTTTAAAGTGGATTCTGAACCACTAAAAACATCCATGGCTTCGCTGGGACTTGAACCCGAAACCTGGGACAACGAGCACCAGAGCGCTAGTCACTCGGCCGACAGGCCCCAAACAATGTTTTGGGTTACCGAAATTAAGGTTCTCAGTTTTGAAACCATGAAAACAATGTCGTGTCATTATATCGAATACGATAAATCTAAAGGTTGGAAACTGTTTCTGTCCGACCTTAAAGGCTCGTGCTCACCAAGGCGACAAGATGCAAGCGACCAAAATTTGACCTCACCGCGGTCGCCTGAAGCCGGTTTGCAGTTCGCCGCGTGGAGTAGCCCAACTTTCAACTTCATGCGGTTTTTCTCTATGCGTAATGCTATTTCTGACGTTTCGCTGTGAAGGGGTCGAAAAAATTTGGTCGCTTGCCTCTTGCATCTTCACGTCTCTCGCCTCGGTGGGAACGAGCCTTCAGAGTGAGTCATTCTTACATGTGGTGTCACAATGTAGGTGCGATATGGTAAATAATCCTAGTGCATCTTTGGTATAACTGATTCTGCTACATATCTGTCGTTGTAGTGGTGAGTGACTTCATGCTAAAATGCATGAAGCCATATCCTTTGCCTAGGATATTAAAAAATGTGGGATCTTATGATCGAGTGACCAGCGCTTTGGCCCTTGGTGCCACAGGTTTCGAGTTCGTGTCCCGACGGTGCCATGGATGTTTGTAGTGGTTCTAATCCACTTAAAACCGTAGGTCCCTGTCTAACATGATCGTAGAACGTTGTGAGGGTAGTGTTACTTGCTTCCGTAGCATATTTTCAAGCTACAAGAGCACCCTGGTTAGTGCTAAATGAGCAACAGCGTTCGTTGATGCAGCCCACACGACATGCCTTCTTCAAGGCTAGTTTATATTAGATTTCTCACAGGAAAATGGTCAATACGACCCAGTCCTCAATCTAATTAAAAAAAATATTAAAAAATTATTATCTATTTATTAACCAATTCATTGATGAATATTTTATAACCTATGTTAACTTCTGGCTAAAAAAAAAAAATACCATCTTCAAAACATTAAACCGAGTATAACTGAACAGCAACCAGCTGTTATTATCAATTACATCCACATCCATCAACGAGAACTTGTTCAATGGCCAATCAATTGATCGCTACCTTTATACCTATCAAGTACCTCTACGAGAGGGGAGCCATTTAATTTGCCGATTGTGTGCCTTCCGTGCATCAACAAAGTGTGCAAAGACGTCGTGATAAAATCAATCGTCCACGATCCCCCAGCTATTCTCGGCTTATTAAGTATATACTTACAGCAGACCATGCAATAAATGCAGAATGGATCCTACATCATTTCTTTCCAGTGGATGTCATACGATTTCCTGTGCATGCACGACTGCGTGTCTCTTTTGTTACAATTGGAAAGTACATTTGCCGAATTCATATCCTTATTTCTTCTTTTGCTTCTTCCAGACTGTGGTTAAGTACTGGTATGACATTGGCAGATGGCGGGTTTGTCATGCGTATCGAAGGCGTGGTTTGGGGGTTTAGATTTACGTCTTTTAAAACAATAGACTGGCTGGGGACTCGCACGGTGGCACTTTATTTATCATAAATTAACATAAATTCGAGAAGTGCGATTAGTCAGAGAGGAAGTTCGAAAGTCTCCAATACGTCAATTGATGTCTAGGTCATGCTTTTTGGATTTTTGTGGTTGAATACGTGGATTCATTATTTTTTATCATCATCTCCCATTATGTGTATTTTCATGGGAGAATGGGATTTATGGGGGAATTACAGAAATGGTCAAGAATCTCCTTTCGTTTTAAGTTGTCATCAAATTGGATTTCCTTTTCACGGTAGATAAGTCAAGCAATTCTTTGCACGCAAAGTGGATTATTTCATACATGCCAAGGGCAAAAATGTAATAAAAAAAAATGTGGGTAAAAGGAATTTTTAAAGATAGACATACTTAAAATTGTTATACGTGAAGTAATGTCTGCTTAGTCAAGTGAAAACTTTTTAGTTTTGGAATTTTCTGATGATGTGATATGTGAAGAATAATATTATGAAGATAACTTTTAAATCTGAAATGCACCAACTCATAAAGAGAATTATATATATATATATTATTTTTGTTATATTAGATTCAATATTTCAAATTACAACCAGTTTTTTTTTTTTTTTTTAATGAAGGGAATTTACCCTCAGTATTGGCTTCCTTAAATTGATGTATGAAATACGTCTACGTTTAATTAATTAAAAATAATTAAACTTTTATTTAAATAAAAATATATTTATTTTGATCACGCGATTTCATAATAAATTCAATTTTAATAATCATAAAACAAGAAAAGTGAAAAATAAAATTATTTTGGTAATATTTTATAAGAATATCTTAGAATCGAGGACGCCATTATAATGTATAGAAAATGTCTACCTTAAATTAAATAAAAATATATGCATTTTGATCACATAATTTCACAATAAATTCAATTTCAGCAAGCATAAAACAGAAAAGTAAAGAATAAAAGTATTCTGTTAATATTTTATATATATAAAAAAATCCTAGAATCAAGGACAACATTATGTAGAACTATTTATTTAGAACAATATTTAAACAAAATTTTACTTTCATTTCTTTTAGGTGCATTTTTTTATTATAAATTTAAAACATAGATACACAGTTTTTTTTTAATTATTTTTAGAATATTGTTTGAAATGTATGTGTATTGAAATACAGCTCATAATTATGATAATTTCCGAAATTAAGTAAAGTCTTAAAGGATTATCAGAAAACTCAGTTAAACGCCTGAAATTGAGAAAAAAAATATATATTGCAAAATACATATGTGAAAAGTTTCTAAATATTGAACACGTTTAATAGATCATTAAGAAAATGTGATTTTGCAATCCAGAAAATTAAAAAATGCATTATTATTAATTTAGACTGTAAATATTCAGAATAAAAATAAAAATACATAAATAAATTTCTCTGGATGATTGGTCCTCTATATTGACAAACAATATATATTATTTTATAAGACCTTAATTTCACTTCCTCATCTAATAAAACTATAACAAACTTCAAATATGTACTATCTTATCTGAATCTTTCAAATTTGTAATCATAATTACCTATTAAAGGCCAAACATCAAAAATTTCTAGGACTTTTGACAACAACTTGACGTCACGACGACAATCAATAAATAATCAAGCACCATCGAATACCCAAAGATCCTTAACAACAACTCATAAACATCTTAAAGATTCTTGCACCCTAACTAATCCGGTTGCAATCAAGTTCTTCAATCCGATGGAGAGAGCCCGGACTATGTGATTAACAAGTAGCAGCCGAACCTCAAGATCGATCCGGGAGATTTTCCTGTTCCCGAATAAGGGATTTGGAGCGTTAATTGTCTAACTTGACCTTGCCACACATGAGGTCTTAGTAGCTTCAAAGCGGATACGGGCAACAGACTGCTTCGCCGGATCTATGGGCGTCTGATTGGAATTTAATGCATTCTATACACTCCGCTCAAGTTCTATAGAAACAATTGGATAATGACGGTCTTGTAGTGTTGCGGGGTCTAAAGGTGGTATTAAATAATTTTGGTGTATTTGCTCGTTGAATGGTCCGTAATGGAACGGGAAGTTGTTTAGACGGACCGGGTGTAATGGCGGGATTTATTAAAGTTATTTATTGCGAATTATCACACTGATTTTGACTGATTAGTTGTGCCTGAATGGATTTTAAGGCCTTATTTGTAGGGTTTCGTTAATTATGCTGAACTTCAGTGTTAATTTTGTAATCAACTCTGAAGTTCAATAGAATTTGTATAAGAATTGAATTCTGGAAGATACGTTTGAAAGATTCAAACAAGATATATATATATATATATATATATATATATATATATATATATATATATATACTATCATTGATAGTGTATAGTATTGATAGTGTATAGTATTGATAGCGTATAGTATTGATAGTATATAGTTTACGTATATATATTATTGAATATAATGTACATTGGAAAGATTTCTGGTAAATAAATATTTTTATTTCTAAATATTGTATTTCCTATAATAAGTTTTAATTTTTTTATACTACTTCATTTCCAGAACAGGAATTGTTTTCTTTTTACGGGGTAGGGTTGTCTGCCCTACGCTCAAAGCTCTATAGACATATTAACCACTACACATATCCATGTCACCGCCGGGACTCGAATCCTGTGGCATCGAGAGCCAGAGCGCTAGTCATTCGACCATCAGGCCCTTTTTGTGTATTACTACAGTAATTTTAATTATTCATATTGAAATTTAAATATGGCAAATCAATGTGGAGGTTAATTGTATTTATAATATAACATATACATCCTTATTAAATTATAATTATGTACGTATATATTGTATATTAGTGATTCTCGTTATTCTATTTATATGTGCCACAAATAATACATAGACAAATGATGGTAGGATGCCATTGTGTTCTGTGGGGAGGGGGACTTTCCGTGCTAATTGTCTCTATTTGCGTTTAGTATGAAAGAAAATCCGGGACATAACAGGCAGGCTGCTGATAGATGTTGTATCCCAACAAATTTTGTTATCTTCAATAGAAAGTTTTTTTTTATAAGAATTTCTGTTCGTCAACTTATAGCAATTACTTATTTTAATTAAAATTCAAACTTTTCATCTCACGTAACAGTAGTAAAAAATTGAGAAATATTCGAAATATTACCGATTTTTATTTACATAAATTTGACTAATATTTATATTTTTAGAATGTTTATTGTGAAATTCATCTTTTCCCGGAATCACAATTATTTATTGACAATCAATCTACTTATTAGACTACTAAGTGATGAAATATATTTCAAAAGATATACTATGTGGCAATTTATACGTGTCAAATAAAATTAATGAATATAATGTATACTTGTTGAACTACATTAAGTGTTGGATAATTTACTAATCATACAAATGGAATTTAAAGAAAATTTTAAAATACAAATAAAAACCGTAAACAAAGTAATTCCATTAGCAAGGTACCAAATTTAAGATACGGCTTTTATTTAATTAAAAAATAAGGAGTGATAATTTTTTCGAGATTTTTCATTACATAAGATAAAGAATAGTGATTTTCAATGAAAAAAATAAATTCCACTACAAGTTTGGAACTAGTGGAATATACACACACACAAGCCATACACGAGTATCCGGACTGGGATACAGGAATCCATTGCAGGATACACATTCTGTACAAGCAGTGCATCCAACTGCCTTGACCAGTCCACTACCACTTTTTTAAGAAATTTGGGTCATCTTTTAGAAAGGAAAAGTTTCACCGATGCAACAGCCATCAAAAACACAGTTGAGGAGTTTCTGAGCCAGACTTCTATGTTTTTGACATATGTGTTCCGGTATCTCGTTGAGAGAGATGCATTGCATCTGTGTCATTTAAAGTTTATATTCCAAATCTGAGATTTCATCTGCAAGAACCAATATTATCATATCAAATTGTGTCTTTTATTTTAGCATCTGTGCCAATTTTGATTAGCAAAAGTCAATTTTCATAGAGCAATTGTTATTTTAAGTTTATATTGCAAATCCGAGATTTCATCTGCAAGAACCAATATTATCATATCAAATTGTGTCTTTTATTTTAGCATCTGTGTCAATTTTGATTAGCAAAAGTCAATTTTCATAGAGCAATTGTTATTTTAAGTTTATATTCCAAATCTGAGATTTCATCTGCAAGAACCAATATTATCATATCAAATTGTGTCTTTTATTTTAGCATCTGTGCCAATTTTGATTAGCAAAAGTCAATTTTCATAGAGCAATTGTTATTTTAAGTTTATATTGCAAATCCGAGATTTCATCTGCAAGAACCAATATTATCATATCAAATTGTGTCTTTTATTTTAGCATCTGTGTCAATTTTGATTAGCAAAAGTCAATTTTCATAGAGCAATTGTTATTTTAAGTTTATATTCCAAATCTGAGATTTCATCTGCAAGAACCAATATTATCATATCAAATTGTGTCTTTTATTTTAGCATCTGTGTCAATTTTGATTAGCAAAAGTCAATTTTCATAGAGCAATTGTTATTTTAAGTTTATATTGCAAATCCGAGATTTCATCTGCAAGAACCAATATTATCATATCAAATTGTGTCTTTTATTTTAGCATCTGTGTCAATTTTGATTAGCAAAAGTCAATTTTCATAGAGCAATTGTTATTTTAAGTTTATATTCCAAATCCGAGATTTCATCTGCAAGAACCAATATTATCATATCAAATTGTGTCTTTTATTTTAGCATCTGTGTCAATTTTGATTAGCAAAAGTCAATTTTCATAGAGCAATTGTTATTTTAAGTTTATATTGCAAATCCGAGATTTCATCTGCAAGAACCAATATTATCATATCAAATTGTGTCTTTTATTTTAGCATCTGTGTCAATTTTGATTAGCAAAAGTCAATTTTCATAGAGCAATTGTTATTTTAAGTTTATATTCCAAATCTGAGATTTCATCTGCAAGAACCAATATTATCATATCAAATTGTGTCTTTTATTTTAGCATCTGTGTCAATTTTGATTAGCAAAAGTCAATTTTCATAGAGCAATTGTTATTTTAAGTTTATATTCCAAATCTGAGATTTCATCTGCAAGAACCAATATTATCATATCAAATTGTGTCTTTTATTTTAGCATCTGTGTCAATTTTGATTAGCAAAAGTCAATTTTCATAGAGCAATTGTTATTTTAAGTTTATATTGCAAATCCGAGATTTCATCTGCAAGAACCAATATTATCATATCAAATTGTGTCTTTTATTTTAGCATCTGTGCCAATTTTGATTAGCAAAAGTCAATTTTCATAGAGCAATTGTTATTTTAAGTTTATATTGCAAATCCGAGATTTCATCTGCAAGAACCAATATTATCATATCAAATTGTGTCTTTTATTTTAGCATCTGTGTCAATTTTGATTAGCAAAAGTCAATTTTCATAGAGCAATTGTTATTTTAAGTTTATATTGCAAATCCGAGATTTCATCTGCAAGAACCAATATTATCATATCAAATTGTGTCTTTTATTTTAGCATCTGTGTCAATTTTGATTAGCAAAAGTCAATTTTCATAGAGCAATTGTTATTTTAAGTTTATATTCCAAATCTGAGATTTCATCTGCAAGAACCAATATTATCATATCAAATTGTGTCTTTTATTTTAGCATCTGTGTCAATTTTGATTAGCAAAAGTCAATTTTCATAGAGCAATTGTTATTTTAAGTTTATATTGCAAATCCGAGATTTCATCTGCAAGAACCAATATTATCATATCAAATTGTGTCTTTTATTTTAGCATCTGTGTCAATTTTGATTAGCAAAAGTCAATTTTCATAGAGCAATTGTTATTTTAAGTTTATATTCCAAATCTGAGATTTCATCTGCAAGAACCAATATTATCATATCAAATTGTGTCTTTTATTTTAGCATCTGTGTCAATTTTGATTAGCAAAAGTCAATTTTCATAGAGCAATTGTTATTTTAAGTTTATATTGCAAATCCGAGATTTCATCTGCAAGAACCAATATTATCATATCAAATTGTGTCTTTTATTTTAGCATCTGTGTCAATTTTGATTAGCAAAAGTCAATTTTCATAGAGCAATTGTTATTTTAAGTTTATATTCCAAATCCGAGATTTCATCTGCAAGAACCAATATTATCATATCAAATTGTGTCTTTTATTTTAGCATCTGTGTCAATTTTGATTAGCAAAAGTCAATTTTCATAGAGCAATTGTTATTTTAAGTTTATATTCCAAATCTGAGATTTCATCTGCAAGAACCAATATTATCATATCAAATTGTGTCTTTTATTTTAGCATCTGTGTCAATTTTGATTAGCAAAAGTCAATTTTCATAGAGCAATTGTTATTTTAAGTTTATATTCCAAATCTGAGATTTCATCTGCAAGAACCAATATTATCATATCAAATTGTGTCTTTTATTTTAGCATCTGTGTCAATTTTGATTAGCAAAAGTCAATTTTCATAGAGCAATTGTTATTTTAAGTTTATATTGCAAATCTGAGATTTCATCTGCAAGAACCAATATTATCATATCAAATTGTGTCTTTTATTTTAGCATCTGTGTCAATTTTGATTAGCAAAAGTCAATTTTCATAGAGCAATTGTTATTTTAAGTTTATATTCCAAATCCGAGATTTCATCTGCAAGAACCAATATTATCATATCAAATTGTGTCTTTTATTTTAGCATCTGTGTCAATTTTGATTAGCAAAAGTCAATTTTCATAGAGCAATTGTTATTTTAAGTTTATATTCCAAATCCGAGATTTCATCTGCAAGAACCAATATTATCATATCAAATTGTGTCTTTTATTTTAGCATCTGTGTCAATTTTGATTAGCAAAAGTCAATTTTCATAGAGCAATTGTTATTTTAAGTTTATATTCCAAATCTGAGATTTCATCTGCAAGAACCAATATTATCATATCAAATTGTGTCTTTTATTTTAGCATCTGTGTCAATTTTGATTAGCAAAAGTCAATTTTCATAGAGCAATTGTTATTTTAAGTTTATATTGCAAATCCGAGATTTCATCTGCAAGAACCAATATTATCATATCAAATTGTGTCTTTTATTTTAGCATCTGTGTCAATTTTGATTAGCAAAAGTCAATTTTCATAGAGCAATTGTTATTTTAAGTTTATATTCCAAATCCGAGATTTCATCTGCAAGAACCAATATTATCATATCAAATTGTGTCTTTTATTTTAGCATCTGTGTCAATTTTGATTAGCAAAAGTCAATTTTCATAGAGCAATTGTTATTTTAAGTTTATATTGCAAATCCGAGATTTCATCTGCAAGAACCAATATTATCATATCAAATTGTGTCTTTTATTTTAGCATCTGTGTCAATTTTGATTAGCAAAAGTCAATTTTCATAGAGCAATTGTTATTTTAAGTTTATATTGCAAATCCGAGATTTCATCTGCAAGAACCAATATTATCATATCAAATTGTGTCTTTTATTTTAGCATCTGTGTCAATTTTGATTAGCAAAAGTCAATTTTCATAGAGCAATTGTTATTTTAAGTTTATATTGCAAATCCGAGATTTCATCTGCAAGAACCAATATTATCATATCAAATTGTGTCTTTTATTTTAGCATCTGTGTCAATTTTGATTAGCAAAAGTCAATTTTCATAGAGCAATTGTTATTTTAAGTTTATATTCCAAATCCGAGATTTCATCTGCAAGAACCAATATTATCATATCAAATTGTGTCTTTTATTTTAGCATCTGTGTCAATTTTGATTAGCAAAAGTCAATTTTCATAGAGCAATTGTTATTTTAAGTTTATATTCCAAATCCGAGATTTCATCTGCAAGAACCAATATTATCATATCAAATTGTGTCTTTTATTTTAGCATCTGTGTCAATTTTGATTAGCAAAAGTCAATTTTCATAGAGCAATTGTTATTTTAAGTTTATATTGCAAATCCGAGATTTCATCTGCAAGAACCAATATTATCATATCAAATTGTGTCTTTTATTTTAGCATCTGTGTCAATTTTGATTAGCAAAAGTCAATTTTCATAGAGCAATTGTTATTTTAAGTTTATATTGCAAATCCGAGATTTCATCTGCAAGAACCAATATTATCATATCAAATTGTGTCTTTTATTTTAGCATCTGTGTCAATTTTGATTAGCAAAAGTCAATTTTCATAGAGCAATTGTTATTTTAAGTTTATATTCCAAATCCGAGATTTCATCTGCAAGAACCAATATTATCATATCAAATTGTGTCTTTTATTTTAGCATCTGTGTCAATTTTGATTAGCAAAAGTCAATTTTCATAGAGCAATTGTTATTTTAAGTTTATATTCCAAATCTGAGATTTCATCTGCAAGAACCAATATTATCATATCAAATTGTGTCTTTTATTTTAGCATCTGTGTCAATTTTGATTAGCAAAAGTCAATTTTCATAGAGCAATTGTTATTTTAAGTTTATATTCCAAATCCGAGATTTCATCTGCAAGAACCAATATTATCATATCAAATTGTGTCTTTTATTTTAGCATCTGTGTCAATTTTGATTAGCAAAAGTCAATTTTCATAGAGCAATTGTTATTTTAAGTTTATATTCCAAATCCGAGATTTCATCTGCAAGAACCAATATTATCATATCAAATTGTGTCTTTTATTTTAGCATCTGTGTCAATTTTGATTAGCAAAAGTCAATTTTCATAGAGCAATTGTTATTTTAAGTTTATATTCCAAATCCGAGATTTCATCTGCAAGAACCAATATTATCATATCAAATTGTGTCTTTTATTTTAGCATCTGTGTCAATTTTGATTAGCAAAAGTCAATTTTCATAGAGCAATTGTTATTTTAAGTTTATATTCCAAATCCGAGATTTCATCTGCAAGAACCAATATTATCATATCAAATTGTGTCTTTTATTTTAGCATCTGTGTCAATTTTGATTAGCAAAAGTCAATTTTCATAGAGCAATTGTTATTTTAAGTTTATATTCCAAATCCGAGATTTCATCTGCAAGAACCAATATTATCATATCAAATTGTGTCTTTTATTTTAGCATCTGTGTCAATTTTGATTAGCAAAAGTCAATTTTCATAGAGCAATTGTTATTTTAAGTTTATATTCCAAATCCGAGATTTCATCTGCAAGAACCAATATTATCATATCAAATTGTGTCTTTTATTTTAGCATCTGTGTCAATTTTGATTAGCAAAAGTCAATTTTCATAGAGCAATTGTTATTTTAAGTTTATATTGCAAATCCGAGATTTCATCTGCAAGAACCAATATTATCATATCAAATTGTGTCTTTTATTTTAGCATCTGTGTCAATTTTGATTAGCAAAAGTCAATTTTCATAGAGCAATTGTTATTTTAAGTTTATATTCCAAATCCGAGATTTCATCTGCAAGAACCAATATTATCATATCAAATTGTGTCTTTTATTTTAGCATCTGTGTCAATTTTGATTAGCAAAAGTCAATTTTCATAGAGCAATTGTTATTTTAAGTTTATATTGCAAATCCGAGATTTCATCTGCAAGAACCAATATTATCATATCAAATTGTGTCTTTTATTTTAGCATCTGTGTCAATTTTGATTAGCAAAAGTCAATTTTCATAGAGCAATTGTTATTTTAAGTTTATATTCCAAATCCGAGATTTCATCTGCAAGAACCAATATTATCATATCAAATTGTGTCTTTTATTTTAGCATCTGTGTCAATTTTGATTAGCAAAAGTCAATTTTCATAGAGCAATTGTTATTTTAAGTTTATATTGCAAATCCGAGATTTCATCTGCAAGAACCAATATTATCATATCAAATTGTGTCTTTTATTTTAGCATCTGTGTCAATTTTGATTAGCAAAAGTCAATTTTCATAGAGCAATTGTTATTTTAAGTTTATATTCCAAATCCGAGATTTCATCTGCAAGAACCAATATTATCATATCAAATTGTGTCTTTTATTTTAGCATCTGTGTCAATTTTGATTAGCAAAAGTCAATTTTCATAGAGCAATTGTTATTTTAAGTTTATATTCCAAATCCGAGATTTCATCTGCAAGAACCAATATTATCATATCAAATTGTGTCTTTTATTTTAGCATCTGTGTCAATTTTGATTAGCAAAAGTCAATTTTCATAGAGCAATTGTTATTTTAAGTTTATATTCCAAATCTGAGATTTCATCTGCAAGAACCAATATTATCATATCAAATTGTGTCTTTTATTTTAGCATCTGTGTCAATTTTGATTAGCAAAAGTCAATTTTCATAGAGCAATTGTTATTTTAAGTTTATATTCCAAATCCGAGATTTCATCTGCAAGAACCAATATTATCATATCAAATTGTGTCTTTTATTTTAGCATCTGTGTCAATTTTGATTAGCAAAAGTCAATTTTCATAGAGCAATTGTTATTTTAAGTTTATATTGCAAATCCGAGATTTCATCTGCAAGAACCAATATTATCATATCAAATTGTGTCTTTTATTTTAGCATCTGTGTCAATTTTGATTAGCAAAAGTCAATTTTCATAGAGCAATTGTTATTTTAAGTTTATATTCCAAATCCGAGATTTCATCTGCAAGAACCAATATTATCATATCAAATTGTGTCTTTTATTTTAGCATCTGTGTCAATTTTGATTAGCAAAAGTCAATTTTCATAGAGCAATTGTTATTTTAAGTTTATATTGCAAATCCGAGATTTCATCTGCAAGAACCAATATTATCATATCAAATTGTGTCTTTTATTTTAGCATCTGTGTCAATTTTGATTAGCAAAAGTCAATTTTCATAGAGCAATTGTTATTTTAAGTTTATATTCCAAATTCGAGATTTCATCTGCAAGAACCAATATTATCATATCAAATTGTGTCTTTTATTTTAGCATCTGTGTCAATTTTGATTAGCAAAAGTCAATTTTCATAGAGCAATTGTTATTTTAAGTTTATATTGCAAATCCGAGATTTCATCTGCAAGAACCAATATTATCATATCAAATTGTGTCTTTTATTTTAGCATCTGTGTCAATTTTGATTAGCAAAAGTCAATTTTCATAGAGCAATTGTTATTTTAAGTTTATATTGCAAATCCGAGATTTCATCTGCAAGAACCAATATTATCATATCAAATTGTGTCTTTTATTTTAGCATCTGTGTCAATTTTGATTAGCAAAAGTCAATTTTCATAGAGCAATTGTTATTTTAAGTTTATATTGCAAATCCGAGATTTCATCTGCAAGAACCAATATTATCATATCAAATTGTGTCTTTTATTTTAGCATCTGTGTCAATTTTGATTAGCAAAAGTCAATTTTCATAGAGCAATTGTTATTTTAAGTTTATATTCCAAATTCGAGATTTCATCTGCAAGAACCAATATTATCATATCAAATTGTGTCTTTTATTTTAGCATCTGTGTCAATTTTGATTAGCAAAAGTCAATTTTCATAGAGCAATTGTTATTTTAAGTTTATATTGCAAATCCGAGATTTCATCTGCAAGAACCAATATTATCATATCAAATTGTGTCTTTTATTTTAGCATCTGTGTCAATTTTGATTAGCAAAAGTCAATTTTCATAGAGCAATTGTTATTTTAAGTTTATATTCAAATCCGAGATTTCATCTGCAAGAACCAATATTATCATATCAAATTGTGTCTTTTATTTTAGCATCTGTGTCAATTTTGATTAGCAAAAGTCAATTTTCATAGAGCAATTGTTATTTTAAGTTTATATTGCAAATCCGAGATTTCATCTGCAAGAACCAATATTATCATATCAAATTGTGTCTTTTATTTTAGCATCTGTGTCAATTTTGATTAGCAAAAGTCAATTTTCATAGAGCAATTGTTATTTTAAGTTTATATTCAAATCCGAGATTTCATCTGCAAGAACCAATATTATCATATCAAATTGTGTCTTTTTATTTTAGCATCTGTGTCAATTTTGATTAGCAAAAGTCAATTTTCATAGAGCAATTGTTATTTTAAGTTTATATTCCAAATCTGAGATTTCATCTGCAAGAACCAATATTATCATATCAAATTGTGTCTTTTATTTTAGCATCTGTGCCAATTTTGATTAGCAAAAGTCAATTTTCATAGAGCAATTGTTATTTTAAGTTTATATTGCAAATCCGAGATTTCATCTGCAAGAACCAATATCATCATATCAAATTGTGTCTTTTATTTTAGCATCTGTGTCAATTTTGATTAGCAAAAGTCAATTTTCATAGAGCAATTGTTATTTTAAGTTTATATTCCAAATCCGAGATTTCATCTGCAAGAACCAATATTATCATATCAAATTGTGTCTTTTATTTTAGCATCTGTGTCAATTTTGATTAGCAAAAGTCAATTTTCATAGAGCAATTGTTATTTTAAGTTTATATTCCAAATCTGAGATTTCATCTGCAAGAACCAATATTATCATATCAAATTGTGTCTTTTATTTTAGCATCTGTGTCAATTTTGATTAGCAAAAGTCAATTTTCATAGAGCAATTGTTATTTTAAGTTTATATTGCAAATCCGAGATTTCATCTGCAAGAACCAATATTATCATATCAAATTGTGTCTTTTATTTTAGCATCTGTGTCAATTTTGATTAGCAAAAGTCAATTTTCATAGAGCAATTGTTATTTTAAGTTTATATTCCAAATTCGAGATTTCATCTGCAAGAACCAATATTATGATATCAAATTGTGTCTTTTATTTTAGTATCTGTGTCAATTTTGATTAGCAAAAGTCAATTTTCATAGAGCAATTGTTGTTTTAAGTTTATATTCCGAATCCGAGATGTCATCTGTAAGAACCAATATTATCATATCCAATTGTTTTTTTTTTATTGTAGCATCATCCGTCAATATGTTTTTATTTTTTAATTCAATAAAGAATTATGTTTCTACATGTTCTATGTTATTCCTTAAAATATTTTTTTTTTAATTACAAAATTTTTATTGACGTCCAAAACGCGCGACTTTTTTAACAACATTTTTTTTAACAAGAACCGTGAAAAAAAATTCTCTATTATCAAGCAAATTTCTGAAAAAAAATAACGTTTTTTGACAAATCGGTTTTTAAAAAAATTAATTATTAGTGGAAAAAACATGATGTCCGTAATTTTTCAGCAAATTTACCAAAGCTAAGGCATAGTAATTTAATTTTATACATAATTATAAAACTACAATTTTTTTCAACATGATAATAAAAAATATTTATAAGAATGGTATTTACGATCAGGCACAATGACATGCAAATTTTGGGAAAGATTATCATTTCACACCTTTACAGTTTTTGCTATCCATTATTATTTCGCCGCATAAAAAAGGTCACATTTTAGCGCATTTGAATTTTTTTTCTAAACTTTAATAATGTAATAAAAATAATTTTGGGAGAGATAATGCGTTTCTATATGCCAGGATAATAGGATGGTTATGAGATCACCCTTTTTATCTTGGCAGGAGACTTTTTTTTTACAACGCCAATTTTCATAGCAATTTTAAAGTCGTTTATAACAAAAAAGTAAACAACGAAACGTCTAGATTTTCTTAAGATTTTTTTTTTGTTGTTTAATATAAAACTTTATTTCACTTTTAGAAAAACATTTAAAGAGAAAATATGAGTTATATTTTCCCATTTCCTTCCTAAACTATGCAAATATTACTTGCTTAAACAATAAACATTTCAGAAGATTTATTTTACACAAACAATTGCGTTTCATTGCATCCAGACACTTTCTAGATTCAAGACAGTAAACAAACAAATTATCATAAATTGCTGCCAAACAATGCATAATACAACTGTACAATGCATAATGTAAGAATTCTTTAGAAATTGAAATAGCTTTAAAATATCACTTTGATATGATAGTATTCTGAAAGAAATCCCTTAAAAAAGCAAATAATAAAATAAAAAAAATAATAATAATAAAAAATTTTTATTATTCTTGACATGGTAATTTTCAAATGAATTGTATTTTGATGTTAAAAAATTTTAAGCTACATTTTTCTAAATTTCCTAAATAATGAAAAATTTTTGAAAAAAATAAACCTTTCGAAACTTTTTATTTGAAAAAAACAATATTTCATTCTACTGAGCCTTTTTTTAAAATGCAAGCTGCATAAAAATAATAATAAATAATTAAAATAAAAATAAAACCGCGAGGGCATTCTGAATAGATATGCATAGGTTTTCATTAAACCAGTTACTTATAAATGTTTTTTTAAAGAGAAATAAAATATAAATTTTAAAAAAATCAATATAAACTTTTTTTTAAAAATCATGTTGTGATAGTGGCATACTTATTATTGTAATTTATTCTCCATTTTATAATTTAAAAATATTTTAAATATAATTAGCTACTAATTATATGTACTACCGAACCGAAATACAAATTCTACATTCTCCTAATCTACAAAATATTCGATAGATGACGTTTTATCTTTCACTATTTAATCAAACTGAGTCCAGTCATTTAATCAAATCTTCTACGAAACCTAATCCACATTCTCTATATATATGTAAGTATAAATCATAATGAAGTTCATCCTTGTCTAATTTAATATTAGATACACAATCTTATAACTAACTCATCATAATATTACCATAATAAAATTCACATAAATTCATTGATGTGTTTTTAGCAGCAGTAAAATATTAATATTAAAAAAATTCAATCATTAACTGGAAAGCGGAGGATATTTAACGAATGGATTGGACAGCTAAATTCCCTGACCTGAATCCTATTGAACATGTTTGGGATGCTCTTGGGAGGCTATTGCGATGCGCCAACCTCCCCCAAAACCATTCTGGAGTTAAAAATTGCTCTGGTGGAAGAATGGGAGGGTCTTCCTTATTAAAAACATGCATACTCATTGTGCATGCTGTCTGTCTGTCAGGGGTGACCATACACCATACTGTACAAACCTCACTTTTATTGTCCTCTTTTATCCTTAAGTTCAGACTACATTGGATTTATTGGCAATAGGTCATGCCAGTGAATGGCACTTTCATTTTTGTTTTGCATACTTTATTATCATGGAATAAGGTATATCCATACCAAATTTCATTTATTTATATTCAGTATTTTTTGAGATATTTGGGAAAATGTCTTCCATCTCTTAATTTTCTCCACCAGTGTATCACATTGATAAAAATAAGTTTTATCACAAATTAAAGTTATCGCAGAAATAAAATTGTGTTTAAGAAGTTCAAATACAGTATATATGTATATAAGATTGTATATAAGTATATAAGATTGCTGAAATAGAAAAAAATGGAGGAAACAGTAAAAAGTTTATTATTTAGAAAGCTGGTATTTGAAAGCCTGGAAACATATCTTCAATGAGAAGTACTTGCCCCTCGCATTTTCATTCATTTCCTCAAGTTTTCGATGTGCATGTAATCATAATCCTCATAAAAAAAAAAGGTCATGTAAAAATAAACGTCATAAAAATAGTCATGTCATCATAAGCTAAGCTATCCTCATTTATTCTTGTGAAATGAGAGATAATTTTTATTGCAATTGAACTATGGAAGAAAAAAGTTTGATGATTGGCCACCGATGAATTGCTATTTGAGGGGCATCGGGTTAGCTTCATGTTGAAGGTAACTAAGTAACGAAAAAACCTAGTCTGATAAAAAATCAATGGATTTCACTGATATGCAAAATAAATTTAAAAAGAGGCTAATTTTGTATAAAGACCGTTAAATAGAGAGTAGCCTAACAAAATTTTCAAAAATTTAATTCAATTTTAACAAAGTTTCCATATAATCTGCAGTCCCTCTCCCCCACCTAGCTCCATGAAATCTGTTTTACTCATAATTATCATAAAATTATCAAAGACATATACTTGATGCATATATATATATATATATATATATTCAACAACAAGATAATTTATTTTAAAATGACTAAAATAACCTTTCATAAGATCATATGAAATACATAGTTTAGTAATTAAAAACTTTAATTTATTTCCTCTAATTTGGTGTCGAAAACATCACAGTACTAAGACTTGATACAATCTTTCCATCCAGCGTAAAGACCGTAGATTCTGTCTCTTCTATACAATTAAAAGAGCTTTATTTATTGTAGTATTAGAGAGTTGTTCCATGAGTTAACACTGAATTTTAAATCCCGCATTGCATGCATTTAAATGTGTTAGTGTGGGTGCTTAGTGCTTCTGTAACAGTAAAGTCTCTCCGTTATTAATACAAATCCAACAAAATTAACACTGTACTACAGATTAACCTTAACAAATGAATCCTTCTTAATAAATCTCTTAGCTAACAATGGAAAACTTAAATCTAGTACTCTCCGTTTGTTAATGTTAACATAAATAGAAGACAGAAATATACCATCTAAGACGATGATAAGGCGACATTTTTAAGCGACGATTATATGCATTATTCCCATGTAATCAATTCACCCTCTAAAAATAATCAAGTAAATATTTACATCTCTCCCATAAAAATCATGTATCATTAAAATTGTAATATAGAAGTATAATTTATATAAATCTTACTCCACTATCATGTTATCTTTCATACATCATTATAATTTTCAGTGTAATATTTTTAGCAAATTCACCAGCTCACACCATTGAAGTTATAGATTTATGACTATAATGAAACCGAAATTTTAATTGATGCAGTAATTACGAGAATTTCTCATCAATTACTCGTATTATAAACCTAACTGAATTATCACTAATACACTTTAACTAATCTATTCAAAATTTGCATTATTTGAAATAAATCCATGGCCCCATACATGTAATCTCACCACCACCCATCCTAAAAGCCAGGGATTCCCACCTTATACCTCATATTGGATGTAATGCATAATCCACCTCATAATTGGATGTAATGCAACTATGCATTGAGCTTGATGGCCGAGTGTCTGGTCGGTGCCACAAGTTTCGGGTTCAAATCTAAATGATGCCACGGATATTTTTAGTGTTTCGAAATCCTCTTTAAACCATAGATCCCTGTATAATATAACTACTACTACTACTACTAATATACCATACAACATCACTGTGCCTGGAGCTCAGTTGCCCCTTTACAATTTAGGAAAGATGTGGGTGAGTAGATGTCTGACTGGGCTCTGTGACGCTCTACGGTCGGCTTAAAGTGGATTCCAAACCACTACAAAATTCCATGGTACCGCCGGGATCCGAAACCTATACCTTTGGTACCGAGTACCAGCCACTCGGCCATCAGACCCCCAAAGTCTAATATGACTGTAGAAAGTTGAACGTAAGGCTGACAACCCTACCCTTGTAAAAAGAAAACATCTCTCCTCTTAAAATCTGCCAGTAGGCAGACGGCTTGGCTCACCATAGATGCTGTTGGGCCAGTGAAGAAGTATGTAATCATGTATAATTGTGTGTAATGTATGTGTGTAATCACAGAAACAATCAAGTATTGTTTTCACTTCTTTAAAGATATGCAATGTTACTAAAATTATAATACTGTTCATGTAATTCTTGGAAAATTAGCATGCTATTATTCTTATAAAAGTAAATTATGTAATCCATGACACTTTCTCTTCTTTGGCGCAATAGCCCTTTGCCAACGCCGTCTGCCTACTGGTAGATTTCGAAACATGAGATGTTTACTTTTTACTTGATAGGGTTACCATCCCTACTCCCTCTAGCCGCATTAACCGGGAATACTATTTAAAGTGAACTCTGAGCCCCTATAAACATCCATCGCACCACTGGGTCTCGAATCCGGAACCTGTGGCATCACGTGCCAGAGCGCTAGTCACACGCCAATCAGGTCCCACAATTGACATACTTTAAATAATTTACTCTCAGTTTATATTGATGACAATAAATGCAAAACTTAACAACACGAAAATTTAAATTTATTTTCATGTTAATTGGATGTTTGGTTTGTCGCTCTACGTTCATTTTATGCACCCTTTTAGGCTAATTAGACCGGGACCTACAGTTTAACGTGGATTCCGAACCACTAACAAACATCCATATCACCAAAGGATTCGAGCCTGAAGCCTATGGTACCAAACCCAGAGTGTTAGCCAGTTTGCACCAGGCCGCTGTTAATCGGAGGCCAGAAACTCTACCACTGCTTTCTCAGCGTACAAACTCAACGCAATTTTTTCATGGAATGCCACCGACATCCATGGCAAAAGCCTCTGATTTCCAACTCTGTAGTACTCTAAGTATAGGATACAATCTTATAAATGACAAAATAAATTATTTTCTATCCTTCTTTAAAAGTAATGTTACTAAAATTGCAATATCAATATTCTTACAGCCTTTGCTAAATTATCGTGCTATCATTTATACATTTTTATTAAATTATTTCCAATGTAATGCTTTAAAAAATTATTTTATCTCATCTAACTCCGATAATGAAAGCCATGGATTTAACGGCTGTGAATTGATTCTGTAAAATTACGTATGAGGCATTTCCTAATTTATTCCTTGAATAAACCTAACTAAATTATCCAGTAATCACCGCCTTAACTAATCTCAAGTTTACATTCTTCATAATAAATCCACGACCTTAACAACAGAAAAACTTAAATCTACTTTCCTCCTGTTAACGCGAAAAGAATCATCGGAAGCCATAAACCTCTTCCACAACCACCATTTCAGCTCGCAGACTCGAAGCAATATTTCCATGCAGTCCCCAAAAGCCAAAGATTCCCACCTCATAATTCACTTGATTCGGCACCGTAATTACGAAGGGTTTACAGACGAATGCGTTCCGTGTTTAAGTCTAGCCCAAAAGGAAATGGGTTGTTTAATGGAAGCCCCGCACAATTAGCGCGCAATCCACGCGGCCCTACGAAATCGAATTACGCTGCACTACTCGTTGTTTTCTTTAATTATGAAACCGATTTTCCAGCCTTGATCAAAAGGAAGGAACCTCCTTTTCCGAACGAAGATTTCGCGAGAGGGTTCCTGCAGATTATGTCTCGACGCTGCACAAGGTTTTGGTTGTAAGGCACTTTGCTTCCTTTTGCAATGAATGCTATTGAATGATTTAAAGAATTTAAAAATAGTTGACATTAAATGAAATGAACTGATTACTTTTAAGAACAGATTTCTCTAGCAGTGAGCAAAGGTATGAAGAGTTAAATATGGTTGGGTTGGGTTTGCTGCTCTACTGTCATCTTGTGCAGACGAGGGCTAATTAGACAGGACTTACAGTTTAACATGGATTCCAAACCAGTAACAAACATCCATGCCTCCCGCAAGACTGGAACTAGAAACCTGTGAAGGTGGTACCAAAGGCCAGAATGCTAGTTAGTTGGCGTCTGGCCGCTGTTATCGGAGGCTAGCAACACTTCCACTTTTCTCTTAGCATACTAACTCAATGCAACTATTTCATGTAATCCCACCCACATCCATGCCAAAAGCCACTCAATTTTATCTTTGTGTAATTCCACGATGCAATTTTATAATTCATGAAAGAAATTAAGTATTTTCTACCCTTCTTTAAAAGTATAACGTTACTAAAATTGTAATAGTAATCTTCATACAGCCTTTGCTAAATTATCATACTATCATCTTTATTAAATTATTTCCAATGTAATACTTTAAAAATATTTTATCCTATCTAACGCCGATAATGAAAGTCCATGGAATTAACAGCAGTGAATTGATTCTGTAAAATTACGAGGCTTTTCCTAATTTATTCCTTGTATAAACTTAACTGAATTATCCCGTATTCACAGTCTTTAACTAATCTCAAGTTTACATTCTTCATAATAAATCCACGGCCTAACAACGGAAAAACTTAAATTTACTTTCTTCTTGTTAACGCGAAAAGAATCATCGGAAGCCATAAACCTCTTCCACCACGATTCCAGCTCGCAGACTCGAAGCAATATTTCCATGCAGTGCCCCCATCCCCAAAAGCCATGGATTCCCACCTCATAATTCACTCGATTCTTCACCGTAATTACGGAAGGGTTCACAGACGAATGCGTTCCGTATTTAAGTCCCAAAAGGAAATGGGTTGTTTAGTGAAAGCCCCGCACAATTAGCGCGCAATCCACGCGGCCCTACGAAATCGAATTACGCAGCACTGCTCGTTGTTTTCTTTAATTATGAAACCAATTTTCCAGTCTGGATCAAAAGGAAGGACCCTCCTTTTACGAACGAAGATTTCGCGAGAGGGTTTCTGTAGATGATATCTCGACGTTGCACAAGATTTTTGGTTTAAGGCCCTGCTTCCTTTAGGAACGAATGCTATCGAATGATTTAAGGAATTGAAAAATAGGTGACATCAAATGAAATGAATTGCTTATTTGTGAGAACATATTTTTCTTGTTGTGAGCAAAGATATGAAGAGTTCAATATGGTTTGGCTTGGTTTGTTGCTCTACGGTCATCTTGAGCACGGGACCTATAGTTTAAAGTAGATACCGTACCCCTAACAAACATCCATGCTACCGTCAGGTTCGAACCTGAGGCCTGTGATAACAAAGGCCAAAGAGCTAGTCAGTTGGCATCAGGCTGCTGTTAATAGCAGGCCAGAAACACTGCCACTGCTGTCTCAGCGTATTAACTCAATGCAGCTACTTCATGTAATCCCACTCACATCCGTGACAAAAGTCATTAAATTTTAACTTTATGTAATTCCACCTATTCGATACAATCTTATAAAATTCTCAAACACAATTGAGTATTCTCTACCCTTCTTTAAAAGTATTTTATAGTTACTAAAATTGTAACATTATTGTTCATACAATTTTTGCTAAATCATCATACTATCATGTTTATTAAATTATTTCCAATGTAATGGCTTTAAAAATATTATTTTATCCCATCTAACTGCGATAATGAAAGTCCATGGATTTAACGGCTGTGTATTGAATCTGTAAAATTACGAGGCTTTTCCTAATTTATTCCTTGTCTAAACGTAACTGAATTATCCCGTAATCACCGCCTTAACTAATTTCAAGTTTACACTCTTCATAATAAATCCATGGCCTTAACAACGGAAAAACTTAAATCTACTTTCCTCTTGTAAACGCGAAAGGAATCATCGGAAGCCATAAACCTCTTCCACCACCACCATTCCAGCCCGCAGACTCGAAGCAATATTTCCATGCAGTGCCCCCCATCCCAAAAGCCATGGATTCCCACCTCATAACTCACTCGATTCGGCACCGTAATTACGGAAGGGTTTACAGACGAATGCGTTCCGTATTTAAGTCTGGCCCAAAAGGAAATGGGTTGTTTAGTGGAAGCCCCGCACAATTAGCGCGCAATCCACGCGGACCTACGAAATCGAATTACGCGGCGCTGCTCGTTGTTTTCTTTAATTATGAAACCGATTTTCCAACCGGATCAAAAAGGAAGGACCCTCCTTTACGAAGAACGAAGATTTCGCGAGAGGATTCCAGCAGATTATGTCTCGACGCTGCATAAGATTTTGGTTTTAAGGCCCTCTGTTTCCTTTAGGAGTAAACGCTGTCGAATAATTTAAGAAATTGAAAAATAGTCGATATTAAATGAAATGAATTGCTTATTTGGCAGAGCAGAGTTCACTTGTTGTGAGCAAAGATATGAAGAGTCCAATATCGGTGAGATTGTATAATATGTTGGAAACTTTCTCTTACATTTCTTCTGGATTTAATTTGATACGCTTTTCAATATATTTTATTGTGATAAGTTTTGCCATGTTACTCAAACCCTGTAATAATATATTCTATCTGCTGGTAAGTAAATAAAACTGTTATTGTTGTTGTTATTTCTTATCCCACTTGGTCGACAGCAAATATCCAAATCAAGTCCATGAACCTGTGTGTTCTCACACAAGGAAAAACCGCTCCAGGACTTGAACACAACTGGCACTTAAGTCAACCAATGCAAATGAAGATATGGACAGAAATGGCTTGAGTCAAGCTAAATGTCTGGCAAAGGTGATAAACCTTAAGGACTGACACATGACGTTGAGCATGAAGGTAGCCACTGCTAAATGACACTGCCTTGCTCGATGAAAACTCCGCTTCCAGAAATAGCACCATCACCCTTACCGCCATCAATATAATTGTGTGTAAATAAAATTGGTGTCTCTTAGTAACTTTTGAAACACAGTGAATTTTTATACTTTTAAAAAAAAAATTTATCTCATCTTACTCTGACAATGAATGTCATGGATTTAACGGCTGTGAATTGATTCTGTAAACTTACGAGGCTTTTCCTAATTTATTCCTTGTATAAACCTAACTGAATTATCCCATAATCACCGCCTTAACTAATCTCGAGTTTACATTCTTCATAATAAATCCACGGCCTAACAACGGAAAAACTTAAATTTACTTTCATCTTGTTAACGCGAAAAGAATCATCGGAAGCCATAAACCCCTTCCACCACCATTTCAGCTACCAGACTCGAAGCAATATTTCCATGCAGTCACCCCCCCCCCATCCCAAAAGCCATGGATTCACCACCTCATAAATCACTTGATTCGTCACCGTAATTACAGAAGGGCTTATAGACGAATGCGTTCCATATTTAAGTCTAGCCCAAAAGGAAATGGGTTGTTTAGTGGAAACCCCGCACAATTAGCGCGCAATCCACGCGGCCCTACGAAATCGAATTACGCTGCACTGCTCGTTGTTTTCTTTAATTATGAAACCGATTTTCCGTCCTGGATGAAAAGGAAGGACCCTCCTTTGCAAACGAAGATTTCGGGAGGGGGTTCCTGCAGATTATGTCGACGTTGCACAAGGTTTTGGTTTTAAGACACTTTGCTTCCTTTGGGAATGAATGCTATCGAATGATTTAAGGAATTGAAAAATATTTGACATTAAATTATTTGTGAGAACATATTTCTGTTGTTGCGAACAAAGGTATGAAGAGTTCAATATCGGTGAGATTGTTTATTATGTCGAAAATTTTCTCTTACAGTGTTCTGGAATGAACTTGATATGTCCTTCAATATTTTTTGTGATAAGTTTTTCCATGTCACTCAAACCCTGTAATGATAGATCCTATCTGCTGGTAAGTAAATAGAACTGTTGTTGTTGTTATTTCTTGTCCCACTTGGTCGAATCAAGTCCATGCACCCGTGTGTTCTCAAACAACGAAAAACCGCTCCAGTACTTGAGCACAACTGGCTCTTCTGGCAAACAATGCAAATCAAGATATGGACAGAAGTGGCTTGAGTTAAGCTATATTTCTGTCAAAGGGGATAAACCTTAAAGCCAGACCCATGATGTTGAGCATGAAGACGGCCAATGCTTAATGGCACTCACTTGCTTGATGAAATCTCCTCTACCAGAAATAGCACCATCACCCTTACTGCCATCAATATAATTGTGTGTCAATAAAATTGGAGTCTCTTATTAACTTTTTTAACGCAATGAATTATTATACTTTTAAAAAAATTAATTTTATCCCATCTAACTCCGATAATGAAAGTCCATGGATACAACAGTTGTCAATTGATTCTGTTAACTTACGAGGCTTTTCCTAATTTATTCCTTGTATAAACGTAACTGAATTAAATCGTAACCACCACCTTAACTAATCTCAAGTTTACATTCTTCGTAATAAATCCACGGCCTAACATCGGGAAAATTTAAATTTACTTTCCTCTTGTTAACACGAAAAGAATCATCGGAAGCCATAAACCTCTTCCACCATCACTATTTCAGCTAGCAGACTCGAAGCAATATTTTCATGCAGTGCCCCCATCCCAAAAGCCATGGATTCCCACCTCATAATTCACTTGATTCGGCACCGTAATCACGGAAGGGTTTACAGACGAATGCGTTCCGTATTTAAGTCTGGCTCAAAAGGAAATGGGTTGTTTAGTGGAAGCCCCGCACAATTAGCGCGCAATCCACGCGGCCCTACGAAATCGAATTACGCGGCACTACTCGTTGTTTTCTTTAATTTTGAAACCACTTTTTCAGCCTGTTTCAGAAGGAAGGACCCTCCTTTTCAGAGCGAAGATTTCGTGAGAGAGTTCCTGCAGATTATATTTCGACGCTGCACAAGATATTGGTTGTAAGGCGCTTGTGCTTCCTTTAGGAATGAATGCTGTCGAATCATTTAAGGAGTTGAAAAATAGCTGGCATTCAATGAAATGAATTGCACAACCCACTAGCCGATGGATTACAATTGTTGGTTATGACCTTTGTTAAATGTAAGCAAAATTCTAGAGAAACGATGTAGAATGGATGAAATGGCAAGCATTCCACTGCCTTGTAAAAAAATATACTTGCTATTGGTTGGTAAATTGGTAGTTGGTCTGTTGTTTCGGAGTATTCTAAAGGAAAAAAAATGACTTATAAAGCAGAATTTTACTGTACAGTCAGAATAACACCTCATGTAGCAATTTTAATACGTAAGCAGAATAGACCTTGTGAAGCAATATTAAAATGCAATTAGAATAAACGTCGTACAGCAATTTTAAAGCACAGTCAGAAGATATTTCGTGCAGCAGTTTTAAAAAGCAATCAAAATACACCTCGTGCAACAATTTTAAAGTACAGTCAGAATACATCTAGTACAGAAATTTTAAAATATAATCAGAGTACATTTCGTACAGAAATTTTAAAATGCATTCAAAATTAACCTCATTCAGTTTTAAAAACAATCAGAATACATCTCGTAGCAATTTTAAAGCACAATCAGAATATACATCATATAGTAATTCTATAAGGCAACCATAATTAGTTTTAAAATGCAATCAGAATTAATCATGCACAGTAATTTTAAAATGCAATCAGAATTAATCATGCATAGTAATTTTAAAATGCAATCAGAATGCACCTCATACAGCAATTTTAAAATAGTCAGTATGTACCTCACGCAGACAACTTAATAATTTGAGAATTTTTATTTATATTGCTGTTTTGCTATTTATTAAAGCTGATTATAATTTAAGAATTCTTGTGTAATTTGAAATTATATAAAGCTTTGAATAAATTTTACACTCCCTTAATTAGTGATAAAACATCTACAGTGCTATAGCCAAGTTCAAAACTTATTGTTTATCAACTGTATAAAATTTCAAAGGCAATAAATTAAAACTATACCAAAATTTTTTAAATTATTTTTTAAAACATTGATTAAAATTTTTGACAGATTCAATTTTTTTCATTTCTAATGATTATTGCATTCCTATTTTCATTAAAGACGAATTAAGGCTTCATTATGATGCGATCTATTTATTCTTTCCAATTAAATTCGTCATTTAAAATTTTGCTCAAAAAGAACACAGTACCATCCATGGCTTGATATACCAGAAAAAAAAATCAAAATAGCACTTGTAAGTAATATTAACACTTTAATTAACTAAAAATTATAAAGTGATTAAATTTTTCTAAAAATTCTATATTTCAGTAATCAAGTACAGTCACATTTTAAGTGTACATGCTTCAGATGGTATGCACTCTAACAAATTAATACTACATACTACATAATTACTTAATACTACATAATTAATTTACATTTGAACTGCAAAATAACAATTTTATATATATTGTTTCATCCAAATAAAAAACCCCAAAATACTATATAAGAATTACATGACTTGAAAACACTTATTATTATATTCTGTATTAATTATGTATTAATTATGACATGACCAAATTTAAATAATTAAAACCCACGCAGACAGAAATAATTTCACGAGATCTTTTTTTTATCTTATTTCTGTGCCTTCTGCCGTTAATTACCAAGAAATGAAGAATTGACAAAGGCATTAAGATTTATGAATTGAATAGCCTCGCTAAATATTTAATTGGATTCTCTTTTTTGAATATCTCCACCAAACTCTATTATCTCATCCGAAGTGGTCGAACAAAAGATATATTTATTTCTAACCTATTTAAGTAATTAGAAATAAAAGGTTTTCAACGGGGCACAATAATTCAGATAATATAATGAAGCTTGTTAAATAAGGGAAATCGTATGGAGAAAGTTAAACACGTTACCATTTATGCATTACTCCAGAGGAATACAATAATGCAAATTACTTTACAAACTGAACTCCAATAAAAAGCTTTAATTTTAAGATCTCGTTAACAGAACAAGAACCTAGAGAAAGAAAGAGGCTGCTAATTACACATTTTTTTTTTATCTTTAAAGAACACTAGATGTTGTCGCGGCCGCAAAGTAGATAAATTAATTACTCCCCTCTTTGCCCAACACTTCAGCCCTTGGAATTATCGTTAGTGAATGGAATGCAAAGTAAAAAATAAAAAAAAATGGTTAAAAATTAGCGGCCATATTGGATTTGGAAAATGAAATATGATTTGATTATGTTGTGAGAATTAAACTACCTCTTTCTTTTTTTTCCACTATTGAAGTTGATTGATGTTGGTGTATAGTTTAAAATGAAACTTCGGTTTTGAGGATTTTTGCTTTTGGAATTTTGAGTAATCGAGTAATTCTGCTTTTCGAATCGAAATCTCACGATAATCGAGTAATTTATGTTAATTTTTGATTATTAAAAATTTATTTGGTCTTGGAAAGTAAAACATAAAGGGTTTAGATATTTTTAAAGTATAAAAGAAAAGCTAAAAGGAACACAAATATTTTAAACTCAAGATTTCTAGAAAACAGAGTTAACTTAATCATGAGCAATTTTAAAACAGAGTAGAGTAATTATTGAACGTGATACATTTACAAAACAAAGATTACTAATTACAGAAGAGAATTTTTCTTTTTTTATTAACGAATATTGATTAGTTACCGTAGCAGCAAAATAGATAAATTAATTACTCGTTTCCCTGCTTAACCCTTCAGTTCTTTGAATTATCGTCAGTGAATAGAATTCAGGGAACAAAAATGGTTAAAAATTAATGGCCGTATCATATTTGGGAAATGAATTATTATTTGAATATGCTAACAGAATTAAATACTTTCCGGTAATGATGGTGGTTGTTAATTGTGATTTACAGTTAAAATGGAACATCGGAATAACACAATGTGTTTTTGGAATTTGCAGTTCTTCAGAAATAAATGCAGCAAAAGAAAACCAAAAGTAATAAAATTTTTAAAGTACAATTAAAATAAAAGGATAATTTTAAAAATATAAGGTACCTAATATTGGCAAATTCCATGCCTTTTCATTTAAATTTTTCACTACTAGACAGACAGATATATTATTGTTGTTGTTTCTTATGCCACTTGGTAGACATCTAGACTAAGCTTACGAACCCATATGGACTCATGGTTGAAGGGAAAGGGGGCAGCTTCTGTTGTGATGCAGCACCAGTAGGTAGAAGTCTGACTGGGCTCCGTGGCCCTCTTACAGCAATCCGGGAACTACGGCTTAAAGTGGATTACGAACCACTACAAAGATCCATGGCACCGCCGGCATTCGACCACGAAACCTGTGGGGAAGAGCGCTGGACACTCGGCCACTCAGGTCCAGATATATTGTAGATTCAACTTTTAATAGGGGTTATGTATCAAGAAGGAATCTTTTTCACTACACTCACAATGTGATATTACATTGCGAAACGAATATCCAAGGATGGCAGATGAGAGATTCGCATTGTATTCCTCATCCTTCTTCAATTTATATAAGGAAATTCCGGCGTAAGATTTATCTCACCATCCACGAAATAGACACAGGATCTTTCCGGTTCTCTAGCGCAGATTTTGAACTGGGCTCTTCTATTTCGGAAACCCAGCGTTCTATTCATTACGATACTCCTTCCGCAGCTTATAATCTGAAACTATCTCTTGCTGTTAGTGATAAAGTTTATGAATGGTTTGTAATTAAAATAAAACATTAGAATGATAAATTTATAGCTCATTGTACTTGGGAATTTATTCCATTTTAACTCTATTAACTTGTAGAAAACAATTCAAGAAAAGAAAATACTAAGTTTCTAGTTAGTCTAGATAACATTTGTAACAAAGGCTCAAAAATTAGAAAAATTCAACTTATTAAATATAATGAACAATTTTAGCACAGAATAGAGAACCAAATATATTACGAACAATTTTAATTTTGAATCAATAAATTGCGAATATAACACCCCTACAAAGAAAAACTAATTTGTAAAATGCCTTTATTCTTCTGTCATTATTAGTCGTCATAACAAAATTTATTCAATTTAAATTATGTTAACAATGTATAATTCAAGAGTTTTATGTCAAAACCAGAATGTAATTATTATTAGTTGCAGTTAATGAATCACATCGAAATGTAACATATGTGTATGTATACATTTATTTCGTTATTTATACATACAAATATAAATAAATAGGAATTATATTATATATATACTAGGTATGGCGGTTAAAAATTGTCAATCTTTTTACTGGTACTGGAAACAAGGGTACTGGAAACAAGAGTTGATGTATGTTAACAGACTTATATCTTATGTCATTTTATTGCTATGACAGTACCTTTCAAATCGTCATTGATGTATCGAGGATTTTGAATTAGCGTCATTTGGTCTCTTGATGCTCTTGATTTGGCACAAATTTTCAAATTTTGAGCCAAATCAAGAGCGCCAAGAGCTTTTCTGGTTCAATCAAAAGAAAAACGCGAGTAATAATTCTGGAAATTTGCCTTGACACTTTTCAATTCAAGAACCAGCGTTTGTTTAGACCATTCAAAAGTTGTGATTTCAACTCGAGGGACAAAGAACTCCCAGATGAACCGAAATGACCATGAGCTTCAGAAACTAAGTGACACAGTTAATTCCGTAAGCGACCATCAACAAATAATCAAGTTCAACCAAGCATGAATGAATGATAAAACCAACAGAATAGACTACAAGAAACAAACTGAATATATTACACAGAAAAGTGTTTTTTGCTGGACATCACGTACAATGAGAGTGATCAATGAACCATCTGTCTGAAAACTCGTGCTCCACCCATGGTACTCATCACTTCCGATTACCATTCGTTTTCATCGATGTCTCACTTATTTCCACGAAACACTTCAAGATGTCGAAACATGACTTCATGGCTGGACATGCATGGTTTTTGTGGGAGGTCATACACAAATTGCAGAGATATAGGGTAAATGTGCGACTAGCGATGGCACATAATTTAAATAAACTATTTTTATCCTTTTTCCCAAATTAATATTTTTAAGAAGAAAAAAATAAGAATTATTAACCAGTACACCTGGTATATATATATTACCTCAGAAGTAATCAAGCATTTAAATGCCATCAATCACAAATAAAATAGGTGATTTTTTTTTAAAAAAATTGTGTATCCCTTGATGGGTCCCCGGTTTGTTTTAGCTCATGATATGGTAAAGGACAAATAAAAATTATCATAGTAAATTTAATGTAAAAGGAATCCGAATATTTCTCAGATTTAATATTGGAAATTTCCTACGTATCATTAGCAATTGAGAAGTCTATTACAGTTAAAATGTATGTTCGTCAAAATATTCGTCTATATATATATTTTTTCTTGATTTAATTTTTATTTGTAGGAAATACATCGCATCTTCTAAAGAGTCGTTCCATATAGTTGACTAGGTTAAAATAACAAAAATATTTTTAAAAAAAAAACAATAAAAAGTTGAAGGAAAAATTATTTTTTGCATATCTTCTATATGTTTCCAGCAATGCTCAACGAGTAATTTAATATTTTTTTTCTATGCAGGATTATACTTTCTTCTGACTCATCATTTCTTCTCAATCACTCATTTAATTTTTTTCTGGCATCATATTCTTTTAATAAATAAATATTAATGTTTTGATTTTATTCAATAAAAATATCCAAATTATTAATAAACTTTTAAAGTAATACTACGGAGTATCAAGAAATTCTAATGTCCACTCTATATCAGAGTTGAATAATTTATTAAAATACTCATGAATTGTATAAATTTAATGATTAATTTATTTTTGTGAAAAAACCATTTCAATAGTGATCGAGAATACCGACAGGGGGCACTCGTTTCGGACGTCAAGAAGCGGAACGCTTTGCCAGAACACTCGGCGTTAGGAGGCAGAACACTTCAGAGCAAAGAGGATTCTTCAGAGCAAAGAGGATTCGATCAGGGACATTAAATCTTGATATTGAAAGTGTATGAACCGGGATGATCAATTCTTAGGTTTTGATTGTAGTTATTAAATTGCTACTGGGTATCGAAGTAAGGTACATTCTGTAAATATTAGCGTCAAAATAATTTGTGTAAAAATTCGAAGTTAATTCGAAGTTAGGTTGACTGTTTTGGAAACGATACTGAACGAATGCAACGCCATAGTTAAGTTTCTTCTTCTTCACTGGCGCAGAGCTACGGGACACGTACCCAAAACCTGTGGAGATGGTTACGTTTAATAGATATAAAATATAAGAATAGTATGAGTATTGAAGTTCCCAATATATATATTCAGTAATATATATATACACAAATTTATTACAACAATTTTCAAGTAATTTAAAATATATGATGGAGGTGAAAAACACATTTCCTTTTAGAATTCATGGAAAATTGAACTGGAAATTAATATAGATTAATTTTATACTCCAGTTTAATAGAATAGAATTTTAATATATAGCGCTACCATAATATACTAAGCCCTTAATCCGATCCAAATCCTTATACTTAAATTAAACAAGTACGTTTATCCCCATGGAAAGAAAATGATTAATCAGTTCCCTTGAAAATAATCCTGTAGTATATTGACATACTACGCACTGATGGGCATTGTATACAGTAATTTAAATTCTACTTAGAAAGGGGGAGAGGTTTTTTTCCCCGCGGAAAAAAGCGGGGGAAAAGTTGGAGGAATGATTTCAGAAACAAACGGTAGAAACGTAACATGGTTTTTTTGTATGCGATGTCTTATTTGTCACCATTAGTATTTTCTGAAAACAGTAATAAGCGTTTTTGTAAATACATCTAGACGAAGATAGATGCTTTTGTAGCAGTTTTTAAGAACATTTGGAAGATAACGAGTACCACACAAAAAACAACTAGCCGTTTTTGTAAAGAATTACGACTAGTTGAAACAAACTCTTTCGTACTAATCACACAGAAGTGCAGAATATAAGAAATGCGATATTAAATGATGTAATAGCCATTCAGAACAATCTGGGTAAAAACATTGATATCAAATGCATTTCATATTTTTAATGTTTTGTTAACAGTAACTAATTATTTGATTTTGTATATTTCACGCACCCTATGCGTATCAGAGTTTCGAGTTTTTAACTTAGAAGTGGAGTTCTTCAGCGAATTTATAATAATCTGCTTTTAAATGTGTTAAATACCCTATTTCTTTAATTGTATGTGTGTGGTGTTTGTGCGTTTGTAAATAAAACTGCAAATTTTCCAACCTATGTCTCAAATATCTCAACCCTACCATACCCAGTTAGAATCTCATTGCCCAACCTGCACAATGCATCTTCCTATTTCCATTTAAACCAATTATATTACAATACTTTTTAGTAACAACAACTTTAAATTTTAAGATTTAATTGTCAATTAGAAGTTATTTATGGATTATTCTAAAATTTTGCACTTATGTTTCTAATATAGTTTTCAAACCTTTCCATAAGCACTGAAAAGAGGGAAATTTACATATTTACTGCTAATTTTGCATATCTAAGCCTCAAACTGGAACTTGAAGATATTTAATGATTACTGTAAAATTATATATTTATGTTTCTTATATATTCTTCCAGCTTTTCAGCCCTAGAGGAGAGAAAAAACCTTGAAAATTATAAGTTTTGCTAATTGTCAGTTAAGTGGAATCGGAAGATATTTATCGATAAATCTGGAAAATTGTTTACCTATGTTTCTGAAACAATTCCACAACCTTTCCTAAACAAAAAATAAGAATTTTTTTTTTCTACGCTTCTTCCTTTTGATTAGTATTAAATACTAAATATAAAAGCAATTAGACGAAATATATCTATTAATAAAAATTTACCAAATTTAATTTTCTATTTTCCCTACTTGGACTTGATTGAGGATCACCAGATTTGACGTTTACTAAAAATCTGTCCTAAGAACTTCGCTTGTGCCTTCTTTTCAGGATGTCTGGAGATGTGACACTGTCTGGTCCTTCCAATTAATGTTATAATGTACTTCTCTGCAACGTTTTTGACAACCTTCCATTTGGCAAAGTTTCTGACACACTTAAATCGTATACCAAATCTCTATGAAATTGGACTTATTCCTTAGACTTATTATTGGACCACTGTACTTATTTTTTTTTAAGCATTTTTAATAAATCACCAAATTACGAAATCTAATAAATGGATCTTATAAAATATTATTAAATTTTATTAAACCCATCTATTTTGAAATTAAAAATTCTATTTAATCATGCTTATATTCCGTAATGTACATTATTAATTTTTTTACCCATAAAATACATAGTATTGTTTTGAGAAGTGGGGGTTTTCAAAATTCAAATGGGGGTTTTCTTGATCACTTTCAATTTTTTTTACATTTCTTTCACATACTTTTTCTTTTTAATTTCCTTCACGAGTTTTTTATAACTAATATTCATTTACAAAATAATAGAGTAATCATTAAATAATTTGGTAAAAAAGTTCATTAAAAAAATAATGTAAAATTGTATTTTTAGTAAAAAACTGTTTAATAATAATAAACAACCTGAAAAACAGTAATAAAATAAACAACCTGAAAAACAGGAAGGAAATAAACAACCTGAAAAACAGGAAGGAAATAAACAACCTGAAAAACAGGAAGGAAATAAACAACCTGAAAAACAGGAATAAAATAAACAACCTGAAAAACAGGAATAAAATAAACAACCTGAAAAACAGGAATGAAATTAACAACCTGAAAAACAGGAATGAAATTAACAACCTGAAAAACAGGAATAAAATAAGAAACCTGAAAAACAGGAATGAAATTAACAACCTGAAAAACAGGAATAAAATAAGAAACCTGAAAAACAGGATTAAAATAAAATAAACTACCTGAAAAACAACAATAAAATAAAATAAAGTACCAAAAAACAACAATACAATAAAATAAACTACGCGAAAAATAACAATAAAATAAACAACCTGAAAAATAACAATAAAATAAAATAAAATAAACAACCTGAAAAACAATAAAATAAAATAAACTACGCTAAAAATAACAATAAAATAAACAACCTGGAAAACAATAAAATAAAATAAACTACGCGAAAAATAACAATAAAATAAAATAAACAACCTGAAAAATAACAATAAAATAAAATAAACAACCTGAAAAATAACAATAAAATAAAATAAACAGCCTGAAAAATAACAATAAAATAAAATAAACAGCCTGAAAAATAACAATAAAATAAAATAAACAGCCTGAAAAATAACAATAAAATAAAATAAAAACCTGAAAATAACAATAAAATAAAATAAAATAAAATAAACAACCTGAAAAACAACAATAAAATAAAATAAACAACCTGAAAAATAACATAAAATAAACTACCTGAAAACATCACATCTCTATCATTTTTACCAAGAAAATTTCTAATATGCATTTATTAATCTCAAACTCAGATACTCACAAGCATCTCAATGACGACTCTAAATAAAAGCAAACGATGTTTGAACTATCTTCTAAGAAACATAAAATATATGAATATTGTTTTGAGAAGCAGAGTGCTTCATGTGCTTGACCACTTTCAATTTTGGTCTACTTCACTGACATCTGTGAATTTTTAAAAAATTTCTTTCACGAGCTTTTTATATATATTTACAAAATAATTTAATATTTATTAAATAATTTAGTAAAAAAAAAAATTAATTCTAAAGAAAAATTAATGTAAAATTGTTCTAAAAGATCATCTGGAGGAAGCAAAAAGTGAAAAGGAGATTTTTCAATAAATAAATCATTTGGCATTCTACGGCTTTTTTATTTTTTAAGATTGATGTTATACGTTTTGTTCTTACTTTAAATTATAAATTTCATGGGTAACCAGTAAATTAGCCAGTCAGTTAACAATTTATATATTTTTACTTTATTAATTTTACAATTATGAAAAAGATTTTAAATCAAATATAAAATAAAACTATTCGTAATTATAGATAGAAACTTCACTAATTATTTTCATAGATGAGCTAAATAATTGAAGTAGTACTATTTATATAATAATTCTTATCCTTAAAAACTTTCTTGAACAGGAAAGGGTAGAAAAAAATAAATTCTAAAAAATTAAGATAATGCATAACAAAAAACTGGATTGAAAAAATAATATACTACTTTTAAAAGAGATGGCTTAAAAAAATAAAACAAAAATAATTCATTAAAATGAATAAATATCAACAATAGAATCAAGTTTTTCAGATGAAAATTTTGCATGGCAGTCATAATTTAAGAATATATTTTTCGAAACAGGAAAAGGAACTTCCGTTTATAAAGAATTAATGGTTGGTATGGATAGAATGAATGCGTGAATTTAGTAAATGTGAAAAAAATAATTTTTTTTTTTTTTTTTTTTTTTTTTTTTTTTGCCAAGGAAAAATTCATTTAACATTTTTTAAGATAAATGATAATTATACATAAATGATATGGAAAATAACTCGGAATTAAAAACTGAAATTATTGTTACTTTTATAAATCGTGTTCAACTTATAAAGCATGTTTTTCAATTTATTAATTATTTTTTACAGTGTTTTTTTTAACTCAAAAGTTTAACTTGTTTCTGAGTTTATTAAACTGTGACTTAAACGTGATTAATTATTAAATATTTAATTCTCAGTCATTTTAAAAGCTTTAGAAATATTTCATATTGAACAGATGATGTAGTCCATATAAGCAAAATAATTTTTATTTAATATTTAACAATCTTACAAGCTTTATTTGTATAAAATCAATGACTTTTATTTTAATTATTTGAAAATAATGCTTATTCGCCTCAAAAATGATTTTGATAAATTGCTTCTTGTTTAATTTATCAATAAAACAATCAAGAAATCAAATCGTAAGTGTATATATGTTGTAATGCACTCAACTATTGTAATTTTCAATGCGTTTTTTTTCTTATTCCACTTAGTAGACAGCAACATCCAGACCAAGTCCATGAATCCTCATGGAAGAAGGGAAGGGGGAGCAGCTTCTGTTGTGATGGAGCACTCGTGGGTAGAAGTCTGATTTGACTTCGTGTCGCAGAAGAAGGAGGGCAATGCCTTTAGGTAGAACCAGTCCGCATTTGCGTATCGTATGGGAGGAAACCCGGAAAACTCCCACCAGGTAGTCAGAACAACAAGTCAAGATGCTGAACATCACAAGCGCCTTCGAGACTCCTCGTTTTTTGAAACAGTGTCTACAACAAAGCCGCCAGTCGATTGAACCTCCGCCATAATGCTCACCAGCCATGCACGTTACCGCTGAGTCACGAGTCGGGCAATTTTCAATACTGCATTTTTTAATTATTATTATTTTTTAATTTCAATCATTTCACATTTAAAAAGGTCAGTGAAATATTTCCTGAATCCAACATTTGTATTCGCCTCGACACGACATGGTGATGTGCATAGCGATGATAAATCTGTAAATAGGTAGATGTCAGCCGTAATGTTAGAGGAAAGAAAGACGAATCTCTCAGATACTCCTTTTGCAGGAGTCTGTTTCATATTACAGGTCACAATGCGGTTATACTATAGCAAGTCCCACCCCGTGTACTCTGGTAACGTTGAATTTTCTACATGACTGCTAGTTCAATGGCGAATGATCTCACGTCAAATGCCTGACATTTAAAAAAATAGCATCTATAATCGCCCTATTTATTGAAGCAATAATAGTGAAGAGATGGATTCCTAATGATGGTATAAACTATAGGCATTACTTTGAAAAACAAGTGGATTTGGTGGCAATTGGAACGGAATGCCTCGCATCAATTGTCGGACTGCCTGTTTGGAATTTTCTCTTATTCTCCGATTCAATATTTTAATATGAGGCAGTTATTTAAAATTATATCTTGATTTGTCCTTCTACTGTCTTTTTGTATGCACTTTAGGCTAATCAGACCAGGACCTACAGTTTAACTCGGATTTCGAACCACTAACAAACATCCATCCCACCGCCAGGATTAGAACCTGAAGCCAAGCCTGTGATACCAAAGGCCAGAGCGCTAGCCAATTGGCCATCAGGTCGCATCAGGTTTTTTCTTGTATAATGTAGTAGGTCCCTTTAAATACACCTGGATAACCCTGGATCTGCTATAAAATCTGCTATATGAGTAGACAATGATCTAATAATGAAATGTCTGACATTGATTTCAAATTTTTACTTTTGTTTTCTTTAACTATTCTTCTGTTTCTTTTACTTTATTTAACTTATTTTGTTTTCTCTAAGATTACAAGTAGTAGACCTTATAAGTAAACAAAAAAAAAAATTTAACCAATTTAGCATTTGCATTCATTTTGATCATTAAACTGTTTCAATGTATCCTTTTTTTTTTTTGTGTACAAAGAACAAAAATATCAATCTTAAATAATTCTGTTATCCATTTGTCAATTCAATTTAAAATGCATTAGTTTATTTAATATGTCTTTCATTCATGAAGTTGTCATTAGTCAAATCATTAAATTGTATTTCTTCATTTCAAACTTGGCGCAGAAAAAAAAAATTAACGTTTCGCAGATTCATTGAAAATCATTTAGAGCGCCTCCTTTCTTAATAGAAAAGAACTGCCTTTATTATTTTGTTCCCACTCTTTTCAATGGAGTTTTGCTTTGGCGACCATCTTTAAAAAGGCATTAATCAATTTCGACGCCAAGCTTAATTGCAAGATATGATAAATTCTCCATCTGATAACCTGGATATTCTTTCATTCTAAATCCTGGTTCCCGCCATTGTTTGGCGCCTCTTTTACTATTCGGAAGCCATTAGCCGAATTGCTTGTTTACTTAATGCGCGCATCTATCTTTTGGCTTGTCATTGTTTCCTTTGGTGACACTATAATTGGATTTTAAGGAAATAATCTCATTTGTTGTCGCAGTTTTAAGCAGAGGAATGTTTCTTTGTTTTCGAATGTTGATACTTAAGTGTTCTGTGTGTGCAGTTTCGTGATACTGAGAAAGGAAGAGCTTAATTTTTTTTAATTACATAGAAACATGTTGTTTTTAAGATCACTGCAATAGCTGTATGTTAATCACTATTTCGCTTTGAAATCTTAAGACAAACATTTTTATTTGTTTTGAAAAAAAAATTTATTGAAAGATAAACATGGAAACTCTGTTCCATTCATTTGTTGCTGTTTGTACTGATCTTCCTTCTGAGCCCAGAAGTCCGAAGCGTTAATCAGCACATTCCAGTCCTATGTTTATATTTCAAAGTTTATATATTGATTTATAAACAGGCCTATGTTTGTTATCAAAATTGTTCACGGTAGTATTCAGTGTCAAGGCGTGAACAAAATAGTTAAGGAATTTCGAACAAATTCAACAAATAACAATCACAGAATCAAGGATCAAGGAATCAAGGGGAACAAAAAGTAAAGAAATAAACAAAAACTGGAAGAAAAATTCCAATGGAATCTGGTCTCAAACCATGTGATCAACCAAATGTTTAGTAGCTCAAAGTCATGGTAATTTATATCTTAAATAGTTATTTATGTAAAATGTTTTACAGTAAAAGGTATTTTTTTCTATCTTAAAAATTTAAACATTTAGAATCAATAACTACACTTTTAGTTTAACAAAGTGGTGATGCAATAGTTACGATTTCTGTTGGGGAATTTATAAATTTGTTTTTTAAATAATTTTATGTTATAATAACCCATTACCGATAACCCATTACCGCCCATTACCGATCGAAGATCACAGGATGGATCACATTCATCGAACATCGTATTGATCTTCCTGAATTCAGAAGTCCAAAGCATTAACCAACTAACTCCAGTTCTATATTTGAAAGTTTATATATTGATTTAGAAAACAGTCCAATGGTTATTATCAAAAGTGTTCAGGACAGTGTTCAGTGTCCTGACCTGAACAAAATAGATAATGGACTACGAACAAATAGCAATCCCAGAATCTTGGATATATTTTCATTATTTATAAATTTCTTCATCAGGCCAATATTATTTCAAGGTATGTTCATCATATACAAGACTTCAGTTATGGTGACAACAAATTCAGTTGAAGTTAGCATATATCAAAAGCGCAAAACAAAATTGAACGCAACTTGAAAAAAAACTAAGAAAACTGAAAGAAAAATTCTAATGGAATCTGGTGTCTCAAACCATGTTTAATCGATGAAAATCGTGAAAACAGATATGAAGGCTCTAATGCCGAAGATAGCATTTTTCTTGCAAGGTACATAATATTTATTTCAATGCTATGCAACCAGGGAAGTTAACTATATGCACAGGACCTGTTGCTTCGCTTCAGCATTCTGCAAATCCCAATCCATTTAACTACAGAAGCCACTTTAATATGAGGCACATGTGTTCACCCAGGAGGATATTAAAGTGTGACTAATTATCGGTAACGGGTTATTATAACATAAAATTATTTTAAAAACAAATTTATAAATTCCCCAACAGAAATCGTAACTATTGCATCACCACTTTGTTAAACTAAAAGTGTAGTTATTGATTTTAAATGTTTAAATTTTTAAGATAGAAAAAAATACCTTTTACTGTAAAACATTTTGCATAAATAACTATTTTAGATGTAAATTACCATGACTTTCAGCTACTAAACATTTGGTTGGTCACATGGTTTGAGACCAGATTCCACTGGAATTTTTCTTCCAGTTTTTGTTTATTTCTTTACATTTTGTTCGAACTTAGTTAAATTTTGTTTCCCCCACTTTATATACACTGGTGTGCAAAATTTAAGCAGCAAATGGGTTTTTTGCCATAACTTCACGAGAAATCATCTGAGAGACATGACATTCAGAAATGAGGGAGAGTATTATGTACGTAAAGGATGACGAAAGCATCGGCGCTGAAAAAGGAATACAATGCATACGGTATGGAATCAAACAAAAGCAAGCTTTATTGAACGCATAGTATCGTGATTTCTATCCAAGAGGAAGAACAACAAGCAGATGTTCCTTAATATGGGATATGCCCTCCCCTCACTGCAATGGTTGCTTCGCACCGTCTCCGCATACTCAGAACCAGCTGGTGCAACATTTCTTGCGGTAGGAGTGCTTATTCCTCAATCAGCATCTGTTTGAATTGTTGGGTGATCTCTGGAGATTTAAGCGTGCTGCAATGCGTCTCCCCAAAGCATCCCACACATGTTCGATATGATTTAAATCTGGGGAGTACTCTGGCCAATCCATTCGAGTGATATCTTCACTTTCCAGTAGCTCCTCAACAGCAAGAGGCCGATGTGGCCGTGCATTGTCATCCATAGAAATGAAGTCTGGGCCAATGGCTCCTCGGAACAGACGCACATGGGGAAGGAGTACTTCCTCACAATAGCGATCCCCGGTTACAGACCCTCTGTCGAAAACGTGGAGCTCAGTTCACCCGTTCAGTGAAAGGCCTCCCCAGACAAGAACTCCAGAACCACCATAACGGTGTCTTTCCTTGAGGTTACTGGGATAAAACCGGGTCCCGACCTCTCTTCAAATCAAACGCGTCGAGAATCACTTCTGTGCAGAACCGACTCTCATCCGTAAAGAGGACACGACTCCATTGATCAGTTTTTCAAATCTTGTGCTCTCTCCACCACTGTAAACGGGGGCGTCGGTGGCCAACTTTCAACGGGAAGCGTTCAGGACGGCGGGCGAATAGGCCCACTTTTTGAAGGCGTCTGGCCACAGTAAATCGCGACACTTGTCGCGCAGTTGCTGTACAGAGTTGATGAGCAATGGCGCTTGACTTCTTTCGGCCTCTTTTCGCCTTCAGGACGATATATCGGTCATCCCCTGCAGTTTTCTTCCTCGGGCGGCCACCATCAACCTTTCTAACAGCTGTACCTGTGATTTGGAACGCTTTCCAAGAGCGCGAAACGACACTTTTGTTGATTCCGAACTCTGCAGCTACACTGGTGACACTACGCCCCTCCTCCAGCTTTCCGATCATTCTTCCACGTGTCAAGTCGTCCAGGTGATTTCTTCTAGTCATATTTCATGAACTGACTCTACTGGCACTTGCAGCGAATATGTTGAATTGCGTCTCCGTCCTTCCTTTTATTCTACTATTGAGTTGCGAGCGCCGACATCACGCGTTTTGCGTACGCTCACGTTGCCTCCGACGTTTCGTTCCTGATATTTGCGTACGCATGACGTTTCTACTGACTTAGTGTTCATTGTACTGATTTCGAGACCTCCTTTTCTGCAATTTCATGGCTATCTGCTAAATTTTTACATTGTTGCTTAGTTTTGCACACCTGTATATATACTAACATCTCGCTGAGTTTGTTGTCCCATGAATTGAAGTCCTGCATATGATGAACAACGCTTGGCATATTATTGGCATGCTGAATTGATTAATGAACAAATAACTGTATATGATTGCTATTTGTTCAAAATTCCCAACTATTTTGTTCAGGTTAGGAATATTGAATACTGTCGAGACCTGAACAATTTTAATAGTAAACATAGAACCGTTTCTATATGAATATATAAATTTTAATATATAAACATAGAACCGTTTCTATATGAATATATAAATTTTAATATATAAACATAGAATTGGAATGTATTGGTTAATGTATTGGACTTCTGAATTCAAGAAGATGAGTAAGAATAGCTATAGATGGAAGAAACGTCACAACGCGTTGTTAAATTTACGGAAAAAGTGTATATCTAAGAGTCAAGTCTTAAGTATACATCATTCGTACATGTTCTTAAGTATACATCATTCGTACATGTTCTTAAGTATACATAAAAAAATGCTGTTTGTGGTTTCATTTACTCATAGCTGTCACTTGCAAGATAAGTGACTTTTATCAAATGTTTCCATTCCTTCAGAAAAGTAAAAAAAGCTAAGGTTCAAAATACCATTAAAATAAACTTAATGGATACTTCAGCAAACTATTTTTCTTGTTCTCCTATTAATAAATAAAATATTTCGATTTATGAAAAATGAAAATTGAAATTTTTGAGTTGAGTCACTTTTTTTCTCAGGTGAGTGATATAATTGTGAAATCAAATAATGCTTTACTAAGATAGAGCAGCAGCAATAAGTGCATATCGTTGGACAAACACCAATAAATTGTGGAATGAGTTAGCATAGTAATGAATTAGCATGAGTTAGTAACTCAAGCACTAATGAATATTTTGACGTCAAATTTCACGCAGATGTCAAGGACAGTGCCAGCAACCTAAAAAAGAAAAAAAAATGAAATTCCATAAACCACGGGAATTTTAAATTGAAAATTGATCTTACTTTTTGGACACAGTAGTACTTAAGCATTCGTACACATACTTAAATATTCATACATGTACTTAAGTATACATCTGTAAGATTTCGTGCATGTACTTAAGAATACATCAGTAAGATTTCGTACATATACTTAAGTATACATCAGTCATAAAAAAAAGGTGTTTGTGGTTACGTTTACTCATAGCTGTCAATTGCAGAAAAAGTGACTCATATCAAATATCTCCCTTCATACAGAAAAAGCTAAGAAAAGAAAAAAAGCTAAGGTAAAGTAAGTAAGAAAAGCTAAGGTACAAAAATACCATTAAAATAAACTTTATAGATACTTCAGCATGCATTTCTCCTATTAATAAGTATAAATAAAATATTTCGATTTATGGAATAAATTGCAAATTGGAATTTTTTAAGTTGTGTCACTTTTTCTTTCTCAAATGAGTGATGTAGTTGTGAAATCAAATAATGCTTTACTAAGACAGACCAGCAACAAGTGCATATCATTGGACAAACACCAATAAATTGCGGAATGAGTTAGCATTTTCGAATATGAAATTTCCCCGCCTGGTTGCCTGACGTTTAGATTAGCTGTCACTAAACAATCGAGAGAATGCTGTTATGACCAGTCTGCCTGTCTATTGCACTATTTAGTGGTTTAGAATTTCATGATGAGCTTGCCGCGTCTTTGAATATTAGATGGCAAATTTGCGAATGAAAGGGATCGTTTATGTTTCGAATCTATCTAATTTTGGACACTTGAGTGAGATGGAGATTTTAAAATGGATTGATGTGTGATAGATTATTAAACAAAATGTTTTGTCAATACTTAATTAGAAGAAGCACAAATGTTAATATAATTTTGGTTGAAAAATAATCTATATAGACGAAAGGATAAACAAGATTGGTGGCAAGATAAAATATACGATGTAAACCTAAGATAAATAGTAAAGAAGAAATGACTTTATCAAATGCATCAAAACATTTATCCTTTTTGTGATTTTATTTTATTTTTTTTTATTTAATGATACTTCGTTTATATATATTTATTTAATTTTAATTTGCACTTTGTACGTCATGTCATTGTAGAGTGCAATTTAATTGTTTTGTGTTTCAATGAAAAAAATTTAAATACAAATATTAAAGAAGAAATGACTAGTACAAATAATAAAGAAGAAATGACTTTATCAAATGCATCAAGCCTTTTTTTTTTTTTTTGTGATTTTATTTTCTTTGTATTTATTTAATATTAATAATAATATTTCATTTTCATATATTTATTGAATTTTAATTCGCGACATGTACGTTATGTCCCTCTAAAGTTCAATTTAATTGTTTTGTGTTCCAATAAAAAAGTTGTGTGCATTTGTTTCACTACAAAAAAAATCAATCCAATGTATATTCCAATGTTTTGATCTACTATCCTATGTATTAATCCAATGTTTTGATCTACTATCCTATGTATTAATCCAATGTATATTCCAATGTTTTGATCTACTATCCAATGTTTTAATCCAATGTAGTAGAAATATTAATGGCATAACATTGACTACATAACAAATAATATGATATGAAATAATATGAATAATAAAAAAAAAAATACAAGCTTTTGTGTTCCAATTAAAAAACATTATGTGCATTCATTTCATTATAAAATATCAATCCAATGAATTATCCAATGTAGTAGAAATAGAAGCATTAATGACATAACATTGGTTACATAACAAATAATATGATATGAATATGAATAATAAGAAAAAATGCAAGCTTGTGTGTTCCAATTAAAAATATTGTATTTATCCGTTTCATTATAAAAAAATCACTCCATGTTTTAATCTACTATCCAATGTTTCAAATTCAATGTAGGAGAAATAGAAATATTAAATGCATAAAATTTTTACATAACAAATAATAAGACATGAAACGATATGAATAATTAGAAAAAATGTAAGTTACTATATATATGATAAGATGTGAAGAAGTAGATGATGTAATGTGAGTGATAAAATAAGGTAATATAGCTGATAAAATAAGGTAATATAGGTGATAAGATAATTTAATATAGATGAGATAACGTAAGATGAAAGGGTAAAGAAGAACTGATCTCATAAAGGCATGCAAATATCAGGTATGCTTTTATCAAGGTATGAAATTATTACAAACACGGCGTCACAGTTAATGTGAGAGCACATTATAAGCATGCCGTCAAAGCGCGTAGTACAAGCCTACAGTAAAAGGAGTTGTTAAAGACATTTTTTGCAAGTTCAAGGGATTTCATAATGTGGCTGGAAGAAATTACCAGTTAAGCTTGAAGAAATCATATCTCTTATTAAGTGGCATTTGGTAGTCTTTCTGCTTCTAGACAAACAAGCATTAGTAAAATACTACTCTTTTGATATAGTCTTTTTTTTTTTTTTTTTTGATTCTATATTATATAATTCTATTCATTTTTGCATTAGCATATTTTTTCAGCTTTAGAAAAATGCTGTCTGTATTCTGAATTGCATGTCTCTTAAGTATTTTTTTACTGAATTGTAGAAAGGCAAAAAAAGCAGCCGTTGTTTATGTCTTCCAATTAATTTTCATTACTATATATACAAAAAAGCGCGTAAAAAATTCTTTAAAAAATTAAGTAGCAAAAACAATCAACTCCCAGAAATTATCCCAGCAAAATTTTTTGTAAACCAAAAAAAATTGATGGATCGAAAAAATAATCAATTGATGTAAGTGCATATGAAGGAAAAAAACCATCAATCCTTGCATATAAGTAAAAACAAATGTACAAAAAACAGTCCAATTATAATAATCTTTTGCAATTAATTATCTAATATGTTATTTTTTTTTTCCTTTATAGTTTTTAATTCTGTAAAATATCCAGACTAGATAAAAATAATATAACTTTTGAAAAGCAGAGATGATATTTCCTGTTTTAATTATCATATTTGGGCGTTCCTTATACAAAATTATCAGAAAATAATAACGTTAACAATTCTACAAGTTAGAATAATTGCAGAGAATTTTGTAAAGAAAAGTATCATTTTTATTTTAATTAATACAATTGAAACAATGTTTCTTGTATTAACTGACAGTTTGTATGTAATAAGAACTTTTCTTATAATTATTATGATTAATGACTTCCAAAATGTCAAAAGTGATTCCGTTTTAATTTTAGGTTGCTAGAATTCGTGGTTTTCCTTGTAAATTCAATCACGCTCACGTATTTCTGCCATTCAGTATCACAATTCCAGTCTTTTGGTTGCCACAAATTTAACACTCATGCATAATGGCTTTAGTAAATATTCTAAATTAGCCGATAACTTGACTTAACTTTAAGAATTGCTTTATTTTGAATTGGCTGCTTTATTTCTAATTATCCAACTGTTGCTTAGTAGAGAACAAAATTAGCTATTAACTTGCCTTAAGATTTTCTATATCTTGAATTATACAACGGCTGCTTAGTAAAGAACAAAATAAGCCCTTAAGTTGACTTAATTATAAGAAGTGCTTTATCTTGAATTGGCTGCTTTATCTTGAATTGGTTACTTTATCTTAAATTATCTGCTTCATCTTGAATTATCCGACTAATAAAATTAGCCGTTAACTTGACTTGTTCAACTTTTTAGTAAAGAATATTTGCTTTATCTTGAATTGGCTTTATCTTTTATGTTGAATTGAATTGTTCAACTTCTGCTTAGTAAAGAATAAAATTAGCCGTTAACTTGACTTAACTTTAATATTTGCTTTATCTTGAATTGGCTACTTTATGTTGAATTGTTCAACTTCTGCTTAGTAAAGAATAAAATTAGCCGTTAACTTGACTTAACTTTAATATTTGCTTTATCTTCAATTGGCTACTTTATGTTGAATTGTTCTTGCTTAGTAAAGAATAAAATTAGAATTGGCTACTTTATCTTGAATTATTCAACTGCTGCTTAGTAAAGAATAAAATTAGCAGTTCAAGTTGTTTTCTTGAATTATTCAACTGCTGCTTAGTACAGAAATTAATTCTTTTGAAATCGGGGCGCCCAAAGTTTTAATCTAATTTTGCCATTTTGATGAATAAAAACTCGTTGATGAGATACATTTGAAGAAAATAAAAGATACAAAATCAAACATATAATATACTAATTAATCTAACTAACTCCCTGGCACTAAAGCCCATGGCGGACCAAAGCCATTCTGGGTACTGGCAGATTTTGAGACAAGAGATGGTTTCTTTTTACAGGATAGGGTTGTCAGCCTTACGCCTAAAACTTTACAGTCACATTAAACCGGGATGTATGGTTTAAAGTGGATTCCGAACCACAACAAACATCCATGGCACCGCCGGGACTCTAAGCCAAAACCTGTGGCACAGAGCGCCAGAGCGTTAGTCAGTTGGCCATCAGGCGCCATGCTAATTAACAAACAGTTATTAAATAAAAATTGCTAAATTGGCATTACACAAATGCCTAGGCATAGTAATCTTTCATTTATTTGTGAAAATTCTTATTTCTTTTTTCATTTTTTAAACAAGCCTAGAGATTTTAATCCCCTAAATAAACAATCATTTATAAAAAAAAAAGAAACATATAGATTGCTTATTACCTTTTTCTGTTTAAATTAAATAAAAATGTCATTTTCATTAAACAATTTATTTCAAAAATAAAGAAAACTAGTTCATAAAATATTCAGTATTCTAATGAAATTTAAGATTATGACAATTTATGGAGACGCTTCATCAGAACAGCTTTGGGCCACATGCACGCTGATCTCTCATCTAAGTCTTCAAAAACCAAAATAATCATTTTGTCATCAAGTATTTAAAATCAAAGTAATTATTGTATTTCAAATCGAAACAACATAGAAAATAATCAATCATCCATCTTAAAAAAAAAAAGAATGATTTATAGACCTTTGTTGTATCAGAGCTTTATTCTATAGAAGTGATAAAAAGATGTCGCAGATTTAATGGATGCTTTGACATTAAGATTAATTGTAAATTCCTTTTTGGCATCTGGCTCATATCCTCAGTGGGTTACTAGATACCATATCTAAACAGTTCATGATTTTATATGAAATAGCAATTTAAGCTCCAACAATGTCTTACACTTATTAGAATCTCAGTGCATCTGTATTTAATACACTATAGCTTTGGGGAAATTAATAATTTCTTTTCTGCTAAAATCATATATATATTTTTTTAATAAATAAAGATTAAAGGGTACTTTGATGAAAGGGTGATAAAGGGTACTTTTGTTTCTATATGGCTTTGGTTTATCGCTCTACGGTCACTTTGTGCACTCTTTAAACTAATTTTTGTTGTTGAAAACAATTAAATAGTTGTTAATTTTTGTCTAGACTACTTTTGTTTTGAAGAAATTGATACTACTACTAGACTACACCACACCACACCACACCACAAGACACGACACCATACCACATCACATCACTGTGTCTAGGGCTGAATTGCCCCTTTACAGTTTGGGAATGACGTGGATGAGAAGTCTGACTGGGTTCTGTGACGCTCTGCGGTCTTATGAGACCAGGACCGCTTAAAGTGGATTCCGAACCACTGCAAACATCCATGGAACCGCCGGGATTTGAACCCGATACCTGTGGTACCGAGAGCCAGAGCGCTAGCCACTCGGCCATCTGGCCAGAATCAATTTCAGAAGATATTGATAATATTATCTAATAGGACTATTGGGCACAGGGATACTCCGTAAAAGGAAAACATCTCCAGTTTCTAAATCTGCCAGTAGGTATATGGCCTTGGCCCACCTTGAGTTAGTGGGAGTTGAGATTCGAACCTGAAACCTGTGACCGAACCACTCTGCCATCAGGCCCCATTTCGAATCACTAACAAATATCAGGTAAACAGGTTCGAACCCTGCCACTACCAAGATTTGAACCTGTAGCCTGTGGTACCAAAGGTCAGAGTGCTAACCAATTGACCATCAGGCCGCCATCCAGATCTGAGTATGCTGTTAAGAACATTATACCACAATTAATTTTAAACTAACCATTTTTTTTTTTTTTTTTCCTTTTTTCATCCAAAATCATAAGCAAAATCAATTTCAATCTGCTTTATTTTAAAAAAATACTCTTTGACATCATATACATTTATTTAAAGAAACTGACAAAAAATAAAGTAAAGATAAAAAAAAAAAAAAAACCTTGAAATACTATCGTAAAGCAAAAAATTGAAATAACTAGAGGAATTTCCAATCAATATTTTCCCGTATCGAACAAAGAAAAACAAATTTCTTGCAGAAAGCCCCCCGCGCAGTTCATTTCCAAGAATCGCAGAGAATTAATAAGCCGCATTCATAAGAAATTTTTGATAAATGAACCGGTTTATGAAAAGGGAAAAGCCAGTTTCCTTCTTGCTCTTTGCCCGCGAGCACCACCGAGATTAATAACTGTCTGAAAAACTCGAGTTTTCTCCTCAAACTCCGTCGAACAGGTACTTTTGTCTTCTGTGAGAATAATAAGGGGCTCGAATTACGCACTTTTGATTCCGCATTATTAACCTGGAGAGAAAGATCTTTTAGCAAAAAAAAACTATTTTTTGAGAAAGCTATTGAGCAAAAATCTGCAGATCTTATCTTGCGGTTATTATTAAATTGTGCTTTGTTGTTGTTGTTGCCTATGGAGTTAACAGAAGAAGTGTGGTTGATAGTGGGAAGATAAAAGAAGTCGATCGATCACCGTTTTGGGAACAAAGCATTTTACTTCCGATAATTTATTCAACTAGAAAAATATTTCCGGATATTTTGTGCCTGGACGATTAATAAATATTATTACTTTTATAAACACTTCACACTTTATAAGCAAAATTAATCACGAATGGTTTTAATTGCATGCTATTCAGAAAATCTGAAACTTTTTTTTAAGTTGAGTCAATTAATTACCCGTCACGATGATTGCGGCCTGATGGCCAATTTGCTGCGCTTTGGCCTTTGGTACCACAGGCTTCAGGTTTGAATCCTGGCAATGGCATGATGTTTGTGAATGGTTCGAAATCCACGTTAAACTGTAGGTCCTGGTCTGTTTAGCCGAAAGTGTGCAGAAAAGGACCGTAGAGCGACAAACCAAACAAACCTCGTTTTTTGAAACAGTGTCAACAACAAAGCCGCCAGCGGATTGTACCTCAGCCCTAATGTTCAACAGCACGCTGCCACTGAATGGGGCGTTTTTTTATAGTTATTCATAGAATTCACTTACGCTTAATATTCATATACTGCTGCATGTAAGTTGGATTTTTTATAAACGTGCTCCAAAATTATCTATGTTTATAATTATTTCTTCTTTTTTTATTTTTTATTTAAAATAGTATTTACAAACAAAATCATGAGTTGTTTTTTTTTGTGCCCTACTGGCTAACTAGTATGTAAGAGAAGAGACATGATTTACGTAGAGAAATGTGCTATAATTACTACATTAAGAATGAGTATGCTCTTTGAATATTGTGACAGTTCAGAATTGAAGTCATATTTCTAAATGAGTCTCTTCTACTAAAACTACGCAAATACAGAATCAGTTTAACTGTAAATTCTCGTTCTCCCACACTGTTCCGGGTGACTAAATAATACACCATCGAAACAGTCTAGTATTGATATTTTACAGATGGAGTTCTTAGATATTTCCTCCCGTACAACACACAAATACAAAAACAATTATACATTAAATCCTCCTTTCTTTCCCACTGTTACAAGCAGACGAGGATTTTGCGCTGAGAGAGATTGGATTGTCGCTCCACGGTCATTTTTTTTTTGCTTACTTTAGGCAAATTAGATAGGGACCTACAGTTTTAACGTGGATTCCGAACCACTAACGAACATCCATGTCATCGCCAGGATTCGAACCTGTAGCTTATAGTATCAGACATCGTGTTCCTCTTATGTACGACAAGATTTAAGGGGTAATTTTGCGTATTTGCGTAGAATGCGTGCGAAAACCTAGAAAATTACCACAAGGCAGCTCTGAACTATCGATGCAAAATGTTCAACACATATTAAAATCGCCCTCAAATGTCTTCGTTTTGAACATAAGTTATTGAAACTTGTATACTTTTTCAATTGAATTAAACAAAGTATCAGTATTGATCAGGTTTTTGAGATAATTATTTAAATGGTTGATATTTAAATATTTAGTTAAAATAGTTAAATAGGCTACGAAGATAATTTGAGCGATGAACAAAGGTAAATTAAAATATTGCACATCATCCCAAAAATAATAATAAAATCGAAACCTAATTAATTTATTTAATTCTTTTAGTTAATGAGAATAATATTTACATCACATTAAAGATGTTTTCTCTTGAATTTTATAATAAAAATAGTTTCTGCAGAAGATACAAATGGTTTAATCCTTGATTTTATTTTAGTAATAATTCCTACAGAACTTATACACAAACGTTTAGATTAGCTGCATTTTCCTGTTGATTAAAAAGATCAAAACACAGCCAACCACATTCACTTTCAGGATCGTTCCAACGCAAAAAAAAAAAAAAAAAATAAATAAATAAAAACATTCCCAACAACAGTCTTCAATTTGAAATCCTAATCAAAACAACCTTTCTACAGATTCGCTTGACTTACATCCAGACTTTTTCAACATCCTTTCATGAATCGAAAACAAACGTGATGAATGAACTGAAATAATCAATCAAATTACTATATTTTTTTATCTTAAGGATACAAACAAAAAAAAAAGAATACGCTAATAATACGCTACAGTAATCTTCAACTCCAAAACATCAACTTCAACGATCCCTTTCAGGATTCATCTCATTCAAGTTCAACCAACATTTTGAAACATCCTTTAATGAATTGCAAGTCAAACAAACTGGGGTTGCTGGTAAAAAAAAAAAAAAAAAACAGAAACACACACAAAAAAAAGAAAAAAAATGGGTCCCATCATTTCCCATTAATGTAATCCAATGACCTAAACTTGGTGCAGCTTTTAGCCCACCTGTATGAGAAGACGATCATTGTTACATGCAGCATTATTGATCAGACGATAAAATGGGGAGGGATGGGTTACATGGCTCGGGGGTGGATGCAGATCCGCTCTGGGGCAGTGTCAGATATCGGTGGGGGGATGCAAAAGAGGGTTTTAACCGTTGGTGGATGATAACAGAACCTTACTGGAGCGGGAGCATACACAAAATGTGCTTTCATGCAAGAATGCATTGAAAGCAAATGGACTGGACTATCGCATAGAGTTACAAAGAGCCCTCTAATTGATTTTTCCCGAAGAGAATCAGGTTGCCCAATCGTTCTTTCTTCTGTTATTGAGATACTATGATATGGGCTAAAATATTTGGAATTTACCAAGCATCAATTTGTATACTTTTAGCTACATTAAAACATAGTTAGCATATTAATAACCACATTAACATAATAACTATCCTTACCACAAAAGTTATTTTAATAATAAACAGATCACAATTTTGAGGTTCATGTAGCATTGATGAAAATCAAAAATTATTTTAGATTAGTTTTACGTTGATTGCATTTTTTAATGATTTTATTTATAATCCAGTCATGCATTTTTAGGGAATATTTTATATCATAAAATAATAGATTTTTTTTATATTTTTTATTCTTTTAAGTTTTTATTTTATTTTTATTTATTTATTTTTTTTTTTATTTACTTATTTACTTATTTATATTATTTCTGAGCATTTATATTATTTTCTTAAGTCAGAAATATTTTTTAATTGAAAAAATGAGCTAAAACTAAAACAGAATCTAAAACAGTATAAATATAAGTAAAAAAAAAAAAATCTAAAAATCTGAGTTTAAAAAGATATGATTTTTTTTATATTTAATGCAAAAAAAAGTATCTTAATACAATTAAAAAATATACCAATTTTAAAATGAATCAATGATAAAAAAAATATTTTTAATGAAAATCAATGTCATCCAATATTTTTAATTTTGAAAGGCTATCTAACATTTTATCTCAAATTTAATTGCATCTTATAATTTCTAAAAATCTTGAAACTATTTGATTACATTTAAAAATTGAATGCAAAGCAACATATTTTTAAAATGGAAAATTTACATTTAAAAACTGAACGCAAAGCAACATATTTTATTTTTTTTTCAATTCCTACTATTAGTTCACTCTCCCTACATATATTTATATATCTATATATAATCTATATATATATAGTTATATATCTATATATAATCTATATATATATATTTATATATCTATATATAATCTATATATATATATTTATATATAATTTTTCTCACTGCCGCCTAACTTTTTTCAATTCCTTCTATTAGCTCACACACTCCCTATATATATCTTGTTCAAACTTTCAATCTTTAATAAAATACTTTTTATCCATCCACTCAAGTTCAAATACATTTTTTTAAACTTGTAGTGGATGACGCTTGATGTTAATACGTTTAATACAGTTATTACAGTTTTTTCAAATATTAATTCAATAATTAAATTTAATGTAACAAACAAAAATAATAGTCCAGCACCATATATAGAAAGGAAAATGGAAAATTGCAAGGAAATTCGCTTTCTATTTTGCCACTTAATATTGTGATTCTGTTATATGTATATACATATTTATATTAATTGTAATTATTTAATAAAAAGTAACTAAAATAATTTTTTTCTTTGTTGATCTAAGTAGGGGTTGACTTTAAAATTTTTTTTTATATTACTTGTTATTAATAATATATTGTAAGACTCATCAACATATAAATAAAAGCTTTTAGAGATGATTTATCATATCTTATTTATTCACTCTCTATTTAAGAAATTATTTATTTGTTGAAATCAAAAGATTCTCATTCAATTGTTGATTCTTTTTTAACAAAAAAATTTTAAATAATACACATTTTTTTGGTAAGAAAATCGAATTTAGCTAATACATGAAAGCTAATACTGAATACATAGTTTTTAGCCAATATACATGAAATGCCTTTCTTAAAAACTTCGAGTTTATGTCAAAATAACGAAACAGTCTAAACAAAAAGAAAAATATTCTTTTCATATTTAAATCCCATATTAAAATTTCAGCAATTTTTTATTCGTCTGTCTGCTAAACGTCGTTTACTAAATCTCCAGGTGGAAATTACAAATAATACTTAAATCTTAAAAGTGAGATGTATAAACAAATGTATACCTACTAAAATTTTTACAGGAACATATATTTTCTGAAATTTCATCCCAATGCATTCATTTTTTAGAAGCAGTCTTCCACGTCTTCCAACTTTTCTAATAGCAATAAAAGCTTTATAAAAGTAACTCAATAATCCAATCACTCATATGGAATATTACTGTCTTATTCTCTGAAATATTTTGTGATCCACAATGGTACTAGACATGGAATCTGGGTTGAATAAGTTCTCTGGACAAATTTCGTTGTCATGTTTATAGGATTTATCTACTGCAGATTTACTGACATCTGTCCAGTAGAACTAAACAGTTATAGTTACAGGACTTACTCAACCAAAATATTATTTACACTACTGCATAATGGACACCATAACGTTGATCCTATTTTTTGTATCCTAAATTGATTTTAGTTTCAAAAATGTATCAATGCTATGCTTTCGATGCAAAGCCGTCCACTTTCAATTGTGTATAACTCTGAGGTATACATAATTGAAAGTGGACGGAAAGTAGTGAACAATTAAAAGTAGTAAACATTTCTTTTTTCTTCTTTACAACTTCTATTCCACTTTTTATTAATTTCTTGTAGTTACATGCACATGAAAAATTGATATCTGTACATTTACTGACGTCTATCCAGTAAAATTACACAATGGACTTACTCAATCAAAATGTTATTTACACTGTTTAGTGGACACCATAGCGTTGATACTTTTTAAAACTGATTTTAATTTTTTAAATGTATCAACACTATGTTGTCGATGCACAGCCGTCAGTTTTTCAATTGTGTATAACTCTGAGGTATATAAATATGAGTATAATATAAAGTGGACTGAAAACAGTGGACAATTAAAAGTAGTAAAGAAGAAAAAAAAAATGCTTACTAACTTCTATTCCACTTTTTATTAGTTTCTTGCCGTGAATATGAAAAAAAGTGCAATGAAAAATTGACATCTGTCCAGTAGAACAAAACAGTGGACTTACTCAATCAAAATGTTATTTACACTTCTGCATAGTGGACACCATAACTTTAATACTTTTTGTAATTGATTTTAGTTATAAAAATGTATCAGTACTATGATGTCGATGCACTGACGTCCACTTTCAATCTGTATAATTCTGACGTATATATAATTGAAAGTGGTCAGAAAGTAGTGGGCAATTAAAAGTAGTACACATTTTTTTCTTTTCAGCTTCTATTCCACTTGTTATTAGTTTCTTGCAGTTACCTGCATGTAAAAAACGGGCATCGGTACGTTTACTGTCATCTGTCCAGTAGAACTAAACAGTGGACTTAATCAAAATGTTATTTACACAATGGCAAAGTGGGCACCATAGCTTTGATACTTTCTAAAGTTGATTTTAATTTTAAAAAAGTATCAACAATATGTTGTCGATGCACAACCGTCTACTTTCAATTGTGTATAACTCAGAGGTATACTAGTATACAATTGAAAGTGGGCAAAACGTAGTGGACAATTAAGAGTAGTACACATTTTTTTCTTTTCAACTTCTATTCCACTTTTTATTAATATCTTGCAATTACATGCTTATGGAAAATTGTAATTCATTTACTCTTTGAATTATACTGCAATTTTTTTACTTCAGTAGAAGTATCTTGAAGCTTCCCTCATCTAGATGATAAAGAACAGAATATTCAACAAACATCCAAAAGCAAAGAGCTGCAACAGCAGCGAATTGAAGCGCCATCTCGAAGTTGAAATCTCTTTTTCTAGTCCACCCCCTAAAATCCCGGATCCTTTAAAATTCTAATCGCTAATATTATTCAGCAACCTGAAAGAGGAGCTAGAGGACAAGCAATTTAATGGAGAGGAATGTTCCTGGGTAATCAGATCTCCCCTCCTTGTTTCCTGCTTCTTCTCCTCCGAAAGCCCTTGCCTGTGTCAAGCCGACGTGTTGCTGACAAGCCAATTGGATTTTCTAATTTTGTTGCTCAGATTTTTTTATTTTCCCCTACGCTTTGCAATTCCTTGCGGCTTGTTATTGATTTTTTGCACCGTTTTTTTTTGCAAAAGATCTCAATTGCTGGCTTCTTCTCCTCTTTCTAAACTCGTTTTCTTAAGATTGCCAGAGCAGTTAAACTGATTCGTGCCAACAAACAAGTTGAGAGATAAGTGCCTTTTTCTGAATGGGCTTCATATAATTAAGCCATTATTCTACTTTGCATGATAAATGTCCTTGATCATGGTCACTTGTTTAGTCAAAAGTTCGGTCTTATTTTTCACCGGAAAGATATCTTTACTCATGGTCTGTGATTCCGATCGATTTAAAAGTAAGGTAAAAAAAAAAGTGATTACAAATCGATTTCATTCGCAGCGTAATCACTGAAACATTACATACTATTTTATTACAAATATTATTCCATTTTGAGGTTATTTTATTACTTTTAATTCAATGGTTTCGATAAAGTTTTTGGTTTCATTTTGGCTTGTTTGGTATGGTACGTTTCCTGTGTTTTACTCTTCTTACTTGAATAATGTACAGTTTGTTATATATAAAAAGATTGATTTCTTTTAAAACAGTTTTATCAATTTCGTTGTTTTATTTCAAAATTTTTAACCAACGAATTTGCTAAATATTTAAGATAAATTTGTTATTGTAGATCGTCTAAGATTTTAGATGTTAAACGCAATCATCATTCTTAAACTTTTAGATTTAATTATAAACATCCTGCACATGGAAATGAAAGCCCCACTTTCAAAAGGCTGTAAAAACGGAACCACTCGTCACAACGAGTTCAAATTTGAAGAGGGAAACGGTACGTCAGGAGGAGAAGATATTTGAAGGGGGAAACGGTACGGCATCAAAAAACGTTCCAACGTGTATTAATAGATGGCTTAAATAGATTTGATTTCATACCGCTTCCCCCTTCTTCAAGTATTTTCAGTACAAATTTGAATTCATTGTGACGATTGGTTCTTTTTTTAAGCATTCTGAAAGTGGAACTTTAATTATAATCACCGTTTGGAACAATACTATACAATAATATTCATTATAAAAGTTTACGAAATATTTTACATCTTGGGAAAAAAAATTAATTATGCCGTTTGTTACCATAGAAGTGAGGTTTAAATCTTCATAAAGTAAACAATAAATTAAGTATTTAAAACATTTAAGAGTGTTGAATACTTGCCAATCAATTGAAATTTTTTTTAAAAAAAATACTAAATATAGCATAGTCTTATGTTCAAAATACAAAAATCAAAACTAAAAATTGTTTGTTCTGTAAAATTTGACAAAAAAAAAAATTCAAAATCTTTAAAATTTGACATTACCATTAAGTAATTATCTCAAAAGATAAGAAATGTTATTAATTAACTGTCTTTTAAGCAAGGAAATTTAGTATAAAAAAGTATTTTACTAGTAAAATTATATTTTAATTTGAATGCATAAATAAAATTATTATCTAAATTATTTAACTTGCAAATCCTTTTACTTGAAGGAAAAATAATTAATCTTAATTTGAGTTAGTAGGTATTTATAGGTAGTTATATTAAGTATCAAGTAAAAGTAAAATAATAAGTACAAAAATTTGTAGAGTTTTCTTAGGTAGGTTTTTATTTTATCATACACTTCATCCCTCTACTCAGACTATGTAGTCCCTTACAGTTAAAAGGTTGAGAGTGGAAAAATAATAACAATAAAAAAAGAAATAACAAATAAAAGTAATAATTCATTGTGCTCATGTATTTCTGTAATTGTAATACAGAAAAGAAAAAAATTTGCTATGGTAATTAACATACTATAGTGTATTACTATATAACATACATATCATATCACGTATAGATAAATAACAAAATTAACGAAATGTTATGCTTTTAAAAACAGTTTAAGTGAAATGAGAAGTATACAATGCTGAAGGAATAAATAATGGTCATAAACTATTGAAAAAATCATGGCATGGAATACAAAATATTATGAAAGTTTTCATTCCATGAAGAATGGAATATTTTCGCTTATCTTATGTAGCTGAATAAATTTTTAAAAATGTAGCAAAAAGAAACTAATAGAATTAGTCGAGATCATAAATACTAATATTAGTCAATAGATTATAAATTTATCATGGATTTATTTCCTTCATTCTTCACACTTATTTTCAACTACTGTAATTTCAAATTATAAATGGTTAATAGACAGCAATTTATTGCTGTTTCGAATTGCATATTAAGCTTCGTGTAATGCATTACAAAGATATATTTATGTTCATCATCAAAATTCATAAAGACATCCACAAACCATTTCATTATCGTTAAAATACGATAACGGAGTGCTTCCCCCAGCCTTGAAAAGCAACTCTTCACGACCTAATGTCCCCTATTAATACATGTAGTCTCCAGAATCCCACCCATACCGAGTCGTCTCCCACTTTCCCACAGCACCCTACAAATTCCGTCCCTTTGTGCTGACCCCTTCAAAACATCTGCACCGATCCCCTACTGTTCCCTCTTCCACAGATTAAAGCGATCCCCACAGTTAATCCGTCCTTTTCGACAATTGTCCTCCGATTCTTTACAAGCATTTAGCCGCCTTTCACGTCGCAAAATAGACTTAGGACGTCGAGCACAACACAGGGCCGTATCCGCCACGCAGAGAGGGTGCACCAAAAGGGATCACGGACATTTGGGAAGTGGGCCCTAATCCTGTCACGTGGACCCGATCTCAAATGTCCCGTAAAGATACGGTGGCCCCGAGGTAGGGCACAAATAATCTGCATTAAGTTCTGCGCGAAGACGGATTCTGGATGATATCCGATATGCTTTTATGCGAATCTCTCTGTATTAATGGAGTCAGATAGTGTACTACACCGCCATCAACTTCTTGTGCATGCGATTGTATTTGATAGGGGGATTAGAGCTGTTAAAAAGTCTGCCGGGTTGAGAAACAGGTGGTAGGATTTTCGGTAACTTGAACTGGAAGAATCGTCATTACATACAAAAAAAAGGTCCTTTTTTTTTTCTTGTGAGAAAATGAGCATTTCTCAGGTGAATTACTTTCATTACCCCTGATATATCAATTGAATTTCTCTGCACTCATACCTTCACTTGAAACTATATTTTGTAATTTAGACTGAGTTCATAGACTGAATAGTTATGTCCCTTAGACTGAGTTATTAAACTAAATAAGTTATTAGACTAAATAGGTACTATGTTCCTTAGACTGAATAGTTATGTTCCTTAGATTAAATGAATTATTAGATTGAATATTTATGTTCCTTAGACTGAGTTCTTAGATTGGATTAGTTATTAGATTGAATATTTATGTTGCTTGGACTGAGTTCTTAGACTGAATAGTTGTGTTCCTTAGACTGAATAGTTATGTTCCTTAGACTGAAAAATTGAATACCAAGCCATACATAATTTCATATAATATTTATAATCATTTTTTATACTTTCTGTATTATTTACCTTTCGTTTGACTTAACGCTTATGCTAATAGATTTTCACACTATATTTGTTATTTGTTTTAAGATTCAATGTATTGTTGTAATTGCTCAATGGTATTTTTTCTCATTTAAATTTTTATATCTCCCCTCTCTCTTTTTCAACTAGTAAGTGATAAAGGGACTCGTAAGAATAGGATACGGAGCGAGATGTGTAAAGTAAAGAAAAAAGATAATTACATTACTGTAAAGATAAAGCTATCTACCTGTAGTGTAAATATTCAAATAAATAATAGATTCTTTAGATGAAGAAGATAGTTTAATATTAACTGAATTAAAATTACATCTTTTTTAACGAGTTTTCATCTCATAACACAAACATCGTAGTATTGTTGATAATAAAAAATTCGCTTTATTTTTTTTTTTTTTTTTTTATGTAGTGAAGCATGAAATATATTGAAATAAAAATGTAAGCAAATTTAAATCTTCAATTTTATTATAAGCTTATATATAATATCAATAAATTTATTATAAACTATAAAATATTCATTTATAGAACAATAGCAATTAATTCTCAGTGCACGTAATCCTACAATTTGTATTTTTCATCAAATCTATAAAACGCTTTCAATTCATCAAATCTCTCTTTTCAGTAAAATAACACAAATTAATAAAATAAGTAAAAATTAATGGGAAAACTTTGCTGTAAAAAAAATGTAAGCTACTAAATGTCGACTTTCGTGTAAATATCTAATTTGGCGATTGAATAATTTTTATCGAAAATATGTTTATTTAATGAAAATAATATTAATATAATACTACCGGTTTACCGGTTCAAAAATAATATTCCATGTTTACAAAACATAAAATTAAAATAAATAATCGACCTGGCAGATATACAGGTTACTTATAAAATTTAGAATTTAATGTAAAAACAAAGCGCATAATAGGTTTGATATACAGGTTTTTAATACCAGAAAAATGTTATATATTTAATTCCACTCATAATTTAAGAATATTTAACATATTATTCCCTTTTTTTAAATTAAATCTGTTATTTAATTTAATAGAATCTTTGTTTTACAATAGTAAAGCATTAAAACAAAATTATTTAAAACATCTTATGGTTATTTATGATAATGCCTATTTGTGATTCATGTACTAGCTACAATGTATTTTAATTGTAGCATTTAGGCAGCATTTTTCCTTTTGCTTAAAATCAACCATTATAGTATGTTTTTTCCCTAACCAATTCATCACTTTGACTAATACTGATCATCTTCATATATCTCAAAAGTCATGCACGGAGTCAGTCAGGCAAAATTACACGACAGGCCATATTTCAATACACTATATGACCCTAATTACACACATATTTGCATAAAAACAAGATATTGTTCTTCGACGATTACTGATCCTTCGTTTTTTCCCTTCCAAACTGTCTAGTTATGAGCAGTTCTTGTAGAAGAAGAAGAAAAAAAAAAAAAGAATGGCGAGCATGAGATGTCCAGAGAATGAATGCATCATCTCATCGATGTCAAAGAGTATTCTATGCAATTACTGATGTCTACTTTGCGGTTCTGGGCAAGCACATCCATCATAGAATGGGGAGAACAGAAAAAACAAAAAAACAACACAAAAAATGTCGCTTCGAAATTCTGAGCATTCGTTTGACCGTCCATCCGTTACTTGATGGATAGACCTTTTCGGACAGGACTTGTAATTGCATTGAGATTTTTCGAGTGGCAACACTATTAATATCGTTTGCGTTGTTGGAATATAAGGTGTTTCTTCGATGGTCGACAATTAATACTTGAAATACTATTGCTAATGTATAGAAAATAGAATAAATTTGTAACATTTTAAAAATTGTTTTTCGAGTGGCAACACTATTAATATCGTTTGCGTTGTTGGAATTTAAGGTGTTTCTTCGATGGTAACAATTAATACTTAGAAATATATAGCTAATGTATAGAAAATAGAATAAATTTGTAACATTTTAAAAATTGTTTTTCGAGTGGCAACACTATTAATATCGTTTGCGTTGTTGGAATATAAGGTCTTTCTACGATGGCGACAATTAATACTTAGAAATACTATTGCTAATGTATATAAAATAGAATAAATATGTAACATTTAAAAATTGTTTTTTGAGTGGCAACACTTTTAATATCGTTTGTGCTGTTGGAATATAAAATTGTTCTTCGATGGGGACAATTAATACTTAGAAATACTATTGCTAATATATATAAAATAGAATAAATTTGTAACATTTTAAAAATTGTTTTTCGAGAATGGAAAGAACAGAAAAAACAAAAAACAAAAAAAATGTCACTTCGAAATTCTGAGCATTCGTTTGACCGTCCATCCGTTACTTGATGGATAGACTTTTCGGACAGGAGTTGTAATTGCATTGAGATTTTTCGAGTGGCAACGCTATTAATATCTTCTGCTTTGTTGGAAAATAAGGTCTTTCTATGATGGCGACAATTAATACTTAGAAATACTATTGCTAATATATATAAAATAGAATAAATATGTAACATTTTAAAAATTGTTTTTCGAGTGGCAACACTATTAATATCGTTTGTGCTGTTGGAATATAAAATTGTTCTTCGAACAATTTTGCTAAAATAAAATAGAATAAATAGTAACATTTTAAAAATTGTTTTTCGAGTGGCAACACTATTAATATCGTTTGCGTTGTTGGATAATAAGGTATTTCTTCGATGGTGACAATTAATACTTAGAAATACAACTGCTAATGTATAGAAAATAAAATATATTTGAAACATTTTAAAAATTGTTTTGATCAGATGAATTTAATGCATTTGTAAGCTAAAATAGTAACAAAAGTTGTTATTTGTGCGAGTATATTTTAAGATTTTCAATTGTTTAATAGATACTGGTGAGTTTATTTCTTTTCCTTATGAATAAAATGATTATTTTATATTTAAATAAGAAATAAGTTGAAATTCAAATAAATTTTATCGTATTTAAATCTTATTACAATTTTTCTAAATGTTTAGAAATCTTAATATCTTAGTAAATCACTTTTTTCCAACTAAACAATTATTTTTAAGCGGTTTATTATAAAAATATTTCGAATTCTTTTCTTATTAACGTTTTAAACCTGGAATAAATATTATTGTTCCTTTCTTCATATAAGTAATAAATATTCTTTTAACATGTATTGTGATATTCAAATAAATATATAAACTACATTAAGATTTTAAGAAATATAGTTTAAAACAAAAAAAAGTAAAATCGAACATTTTTTATTTATTTCACAGCGACATTTATTCACTAAAAATCAATATAAAATTAAAATAAATATAATAACTGCATATATCATTCAATAATTATGTAGCTATATTAATTAGAAACATTTATCTAAGCATATATTGACATTAATGTATTTCAAGAACATTTTAACATAAATTATGTACAAAATATGCATATTTTTGCAAGGTTAGAGAATTTATATATTTTTTAAATATCAATGAAATAATTATCACATGCTTATTTTTTATTCAAATTTATCCACTTCTTAATAAACATTTTAGGATTAAATGCATGTAAAATCCTTATAACAAACGCATAACACGATGAAATACATTACCGATTAAAATTTATGTAAAATTCACTCTTAAATAAAACCTTCTTATTTCAGTAAATAGATATGATAACAAGCAAAAAATAGTTTTTCAATTGCAAGATAATTCTTAAAAAATTATAAACCTAATCTTAGAATTGTGAAAAAATAAATTAAAAACTTTTGAAAATTTTTACTTTATATATAAATCGACCAAGTCATGATTGAATAATAATGTGAGTAGATTAGAATATCAGCAAATTGACATTGTTTATGGCGTATGTTGTCATCCTTTTTTTCAAGAGTGATTATATAAACAACTCATATTATTTGTAAGTGGGGAGTTTTCCAGATTTTCTCCCATATAATTCGCAATTGGTAAGGAGAAAATTCACCAGAAAAAACCCTCCATCGGTGAAAAATATTCAAAAAAACCTATCACAGAAGGCATATGAAGTAATATAACAGTGCTTCCTCCTACGCATTGCAAGAGCGCTCCCTGTGACGTTCAGGTGAAATGTTCAGTAGGCCTCGAGACTCTCAGCCAAGAGGAAGTACAGCGCAACTATTGTTCCCGATGAAAAACGCTTAGTTTATTGTCTCTCTTCATGAAAGGAACTATATTTAACGCAATCCTATGTAGTAGTTGGCCTGCAGATTCTTACTGAGATTATTCTGAGTATAGGATTTTCGACCTAAAAGTGGAATCCTTCTACGAATCCATAATTATATGTCTTTAAATGTGTTAAATATTGTATGTGTGTCGTGTTTGTGCGTGTGTCAATAAACTACGAGTTCCAAACCTGTATCTCAAATCTCAACCCTACCACACCCAGTTACATTCCAATTGCTCCATCCACATCATTACAGTATAATATGCATTTTTAATTCTTTCTAAAAGCAATATATTATATAATATACATTATATAATATTATATAACATATATAATATTCATATAAACATTATATATATTAAAAAATTGAAAAGTACAACTACACCTACTTCATATTTTTCTATCTAGTTATTTAAAACTAGGAATTTGCTTCTACTATTTTTGTACTTGATTCATTCGAACATTCTACGAAGTCCAGAAAGAAAAAGGCAAGGAAAGAAAAAGAAGCCCAGACACCATCCAATCACTTTAGTACGAGAAATACTTTTTTGAGTAAATATTTTATTACATGTAAGTAGTAAGTGCTGTGTAAATGCAACAAATGCTATTTGTCAAATAACAGAGACTAGTAAGAGAATTGGCTTTTAAGACAATCCATTTTAAAGTGATTCTTTTACCATCGATAGCTTTTTTTTCTTTTTTTATTGTTGTTGTTAAAATAACTTCCAACTTTCAAAAACGGTATAAAATACTTTTTTGTAAGAATAAATTTCCGACAGAGTAGTTTTGTATCCGATTTGATTTAATTGATAATAAGAATTTATAAAAAAAAAAAGTACTTAGTCGTTATCAATGATTTAAAATACAGTTGCAAAATATTATTAATATAATTGCATGTTCCATAATAAAATTCATGCATAATATGTTGTCATGTTGCAGAATAAAATTTAAAAAAATCCATGTCAACAATTTCATCCGAATAGTTTTGACTCAAATGATATTATTTATATTCAGCAACGATATTATTTGGGGCCTGATGGCCGAGTGACTAGCGCTCTAGCGCTCGATGCCACAGGTTAAGGGTTTGAATGCCGGTTGTGCCACGGATGTTTGTAGCAGTTCAGAATCTTCTTTAAACCGTAGGTCACGGTCTAATACGACTGTTGAGCGTTGGGCGGACAACCGTACCCAGTAAAAAGAAAACATCTCTTGTCTCGAAATCTACTAGTAGGCAGACGACCTTGACCCAGCATGGGGCTGCTGCGCATTGAAGAAGAAGAATATTACTTGAAAAGAGAAAAATTATCATAATAAGAACAGCATCTCGCCTGATTCGTTGCCTAGTGGTAATATGTGTAGTTAGCGTGCAAGAGGTTTCAAATTCGAATTTGCTGGTTGAATGCATTGAGTCACTGAAGAAACACATTTCTGAAACTCAGTGGCGATTGATACGTGTTTAAACGTGTTGCAACGACTGTCAGTCGGTCTAATATTTATTTTTTATTTTTTTTTTTCAGATTTCCATTCCCACGGCACTCAAATGCGCGAACTGTTACCTCTGAAAATCCTCCCAGAAGATGAATTTTAGCTATATATACAAGTTGCATGAGCGAAAACCTAGAAATCTCTCACCATACAACAATGTGAGATGCTTGCTTGTGTTGTTATAATCATCACGGAATCTTCTAGTCTTTAAAAGGAGGTTAACGTGCTCCACAAAAAAATTCTGAATTCGATAAAAATTTTGTAATTGATTTTTGGCGATATATATTTCAAATACAAAAAATTCTCTAATGTTTTTTACATGATTCGAGGATAATGTTTAAAATCCTTTAAGAAATATTTCGCTATTGAAAAATATTTTTGTCAATGTGATTGTATAGTATAGGAGTCTCTGATGTCCGAATAACTAGCGCTCGATGCCACAGGTTTTAAGTTCAGTTCCGGAGGTGCCATGGATGTTTGTATTGGTTCGGAATCCACTTTAAACTGTAGGTCTCGGTCTAATATGACTGTTGAGCGTAGAACTGACAATCCTACCCACAAAAAGAAAAAATATACTGTCTTGTAATCTGTTAGTAGGTATACGGCCTTGGTGTGGCTGTTGCGCCAATGAAGAAGATTATATTGCTTGTTCACTAAAATAAGAAGGATGTATTTTATAAGTGAATTTTGCTATTTCACTCATTTTAATACGCATAAATATTAGTCAGATATAATATTTTATTTAATGCTTTCATTTAAAAATGTATATATTTGGGAAAAAAAATTATAATTTATATACTTTACTGAAATTGAAATAAATATAAATTCTGAACTTTCGAAAATTTCTGTTACCTTCCGGCTCATATTGAAATGTGTTGATGACGTGTCTTACAATAGCCGCTTTTAAAAACGAGGAGACTCCATGACGATTATTACAGCATGTGTAAACGTCTGTCATCTACAATCAGGCTTCCTGTCGTTGTTATCCGGAAAAGATATATTTCATATACAAGATTCTTAGTTACCTTTAAAATCTGAGCACAAAGGCATTCTTTTTATTACCTATATCTGAGTTGTTGGTTATTATATAAATGAAAAGCAAGGTCTACGTATGGATAGAACTTCTAACATCTTAACTGTAACTACATATATCGAAATATAAAGAAAAATAAAAGAATTAACGAAACATTTCTATCAATAATATTTTGTTCAGTGACATTCTATTCTTTAAACTGACAAGCACAGATCTATAATAAGAGAAATAAAAATTATTTGAGAATGGGACATATTTTTTATTTGTCTTTTAGCATTCTTTTTCTATCCCTGTTTTCGTAGCACAGTATCATTATTCGTAGACTAAATCATGTTTTATTAATGTGAGCTTGTTGATTTAATTTGAAAACTGTTTAGTATAGACTTTCTGATTTGGAATACTACGATATAATTTTTTTCCTTGTACGTATGTTTCCTTGTATAATGTAATTCAAAAAATTTACATATTTTTATCATATTTTCTGAAAGAACACAAAAATTATTATTATTATTATTATTATTTTTTTTTTTTGCTAAAAAGTCAGAATATTATTTCTTATATAGAGATATTTTATTAACACTCGAAAAATTCTTAAAGGTGATAAGTAAAGGATGAAAAATTATATTATGTTATTATTATTATCAATAATTTCCAGACAAACAAGTTATAATAGATTAAAAATTTAATTTTTATACAAATAATCTGTAGAAAGGTCCACTTTTTTTGTATTTATATAAATTTGGCTTGTCTAAAATTAGGTCTATTACAGTACTTATTATGTTTTGAACAACAGAAATTTACAAGTGAATTCAAATGAATTAAATTTTTTCCTAAACAATTTAAATACTGGATAGGGTTTTATAGGTTAGACACAATAAATTCGAAAGATCATCAGCATTAAATCCTAACAAATCAATATTTATATATATATATATATAATATTGGTTTGTAAAGACAGCGACATTCACAAATATAAAACATTTAGCTTATGAATGAATGAACCACGAATTTGATTTGTAACTTTATATAGTTACAATGTAAGACAATCTATTAAAAGGATTCAAAAGCAGATAGTGATTTGTGATCAAGTATAAAAAGATAAAAATATCAATGTTTTAGGGAATTTTGTGATTTTATTCCCTTATAAATACTTTATTTTATGATTTTATATTCCTTATATAATTAATATTCATTTGGAAAATTTATAAATTGCCAATAAATAATTTCCATTTTAATTTTATAATCTTGATTACAAATCCTTATCTCATTTTGAATCCTCTTGATAAAATGTCTTGCATATTAAATTTACGATATAAAGTTACAAATCAGATGACAAATATATACATTATTTTTCTTATTCACTCCATATATATATATATATATATATTATAGACACCGAGGTTGTACATTCACAAATATAAAACATTTAGCTTATGAGAGAACCGCATTTACGATATAAAGTTGATTTGTAACTTTCTATCTTAAATGTAACTTTATATCATTACAAAGTAAGACAATTTATCAAGAGGATTCAAAACCAGATAATGATTTGTGATCAAGTATAAAAAGATAAAAACGTCGATGTCTTAGAGAAATTTATCATCCCTTGTTAAGCTGCATTCATGGAAGGGCCCCTGTTGCAGGTTAGACAACCTTGCTTTATATTTATCATTAGTTTTTAATTTTTTCAATGAATTCACAAATCAAATAGAAGTAATAGAAGCGAATTGAGTGCATATGATGTAAAGGTATTCAACTGGTCACATCAGTTTCGATTCAATGTCTCCAAAAATTGCTTCCAGAAACTCTGAGAGATTGAACAAATCACTTCAAAACCAGACGACAGGCCTTTCTTGAAAGAATGAAAGACACCATTGTCCTTATCCATCCAACGATAAATCTCCGCCATTCTTCTCCTAAACGGCGTTTTGAAACGAATCCCTCACCCCCCATCAAGTGCCAAAACGCTGAAAAATCCCCCTTTTCATATCCATTTCTGAATGGCATTATTCCAACAGAACTTTTCCACCTGGCACAAGTTGCAGAAAAGGGAAGAGGGGGATTCTTCTTGGATCCTTTTCCTTCTTGACAGAACGTCTTACTAAAGAAAAGGGTACAAGCATTAGTTCGAAGGGTCCTGCTAATAGTTCTCGAGGAGTAGGGTCTGGAATCGGTTTCTATTTCAACGGCCCAAGGAGATCTTAAAAGGGTGGAATGGTGGAGATCTGGTTCCACCAGAAAGAGAACCGGTTGTTGGATGGTTCTTGAGTATATTATACTGCCTTTGGTAGGGAAGACGGAAGTGGGAATGTATTTGCTGGTTATTTTCAAGTGTCTATGGTGTCCAAGTGGATGGGATGACATATCTTCAGGGTATATGGTTAGAGTGCCATTGGCATGGGTTTGTAGTATCTGCGTTACGCTTTTGTCAGCAGCTGGCTTCTTGAAAGTAGACATTACACAAGACATTTAAGATCTTCAAGTTGCTATATAACTCGTGCTACTTTAAATGTTCTTGTTGGTTTACAATAAAGAAATTGTAACAAAGTACGATTGAAGATAGTAACTTTGTAATGGGAATATTTTGAAACTAAATTATAGTCCTTTTTATTTTTTTTTAAAATATGCTGTAACCTCTTTAAGTTAAGTTTATAGATTGATAATGCAAGAATCACAAAATAATAATAAAGGAAGGCATAAGGAAATATTAGAAAATAAAGACTTCTACCCTCATAATGACGTTTTATGTTAGAAAGGCAATAATGATAAGGCTGACATCAAAGTCAATAATAGAAATACTTCGAAACTTTTTGTGGCATTAAAAAATTTTCTAATTCTGTAATTGTTAGAATTACTATAACCAGTTTAATAAGATAAAGTCAGAAGCTTCCCTCTCCCTTTCCCTACTTCTATGAGAACACATGGATTCGTGGACTTGGTCTAGATTTTACCGTCTACCAAGTGGGATAAGAAACAACAACAACATCATAAGATAAAAGTTAAGCAATAAAATATGCATTGTATACTTTATTTTTAACTTAATAAAAGATTAAATATAGTTTAAATCATATTCAATTTAATACAATGTTACATTTCTAAGGACATACTTAATATCTTGATGTTACATTCCTATCTTAGAACATTAAATCTTAAGAGTTCCATAAATCACTCCGATTCTTCCATGTAGCTACTACTTACCGAATTCCGAATACCCGATGAAGCTCTTGTCGAACACACTCTCGGAATGGCACTCACCATTTACACCTGAGCATACTTCTCTCCTCAGCAGGCTACGCGCTCAATTATTCAAGAGGCAACTTCACCGGAATAATTTGGTTTCATTCAGCCTCTTCAAGAAAAGAATTGCAAAGTCAATATTAACCAACTACCTTGTTACGGGAGAGGTAAGTACACGGACTTCGCATCGAGCCATTGTTTCGGAATTTCTCTATTAAATGCTCGCCCGCTCATCTAAAGAATAAAATTACGGGACAGGAAGATACGACGTTAATCCTAAATTTTTTTATTAATCTTGACTTATTGCAGGTAGATAATTTAATTGATAAATCTATTTTTAAGTGTTGTTTAAAAATTTAAAAAATATCATAAAATGGTGGATTTACAAACTATACAAAAAGTTATTTAAAAAAATAATACAATTACCTGGTTACGGGAGAGGTAAGCACACTGACATTGTTTCAGAATTTCTCTATTAAATGCTAGCAAGGTTGTTTAAAGAACAAAATTATGGGATGGCAAGGTAAATAAGGTTGTAATGGGAATAATCTGAAAATATATCAATGCCTTTTTTTTTTTTTTTTTTTTTAATTATCATGTATTCTTCTTAAAGTTAAGCAAGCTAACCCTTTAGAACCGATATTAAATACAATTTTTTATTAATCTTGATTTATTGCACGAGATACTTAAAAATAGGTTTATCAATTAACTTGTTGTTTAAATATTAAAAAATATTATAAAATATTAGATTTGCAAATTAAACATAATGTTCTTTTAAAAAATAATCGAATTACCTTATTATGGGAGAAGTAACTACATGCACTTGTATCGAGCCCTTGTTTCAGAATTTCTCTATTAAATGCCCACAAGCTCGTCTAAAGAATAAAATTATAGGACGGGAAGTAAGACGTTATTAAAAATAGATTTATCAATTAAATAGTTGTACGGTTAATAGAGAAACGGTTTAAAGTAGATTCCGAATCACTACAAAAATCCACAGAACTTGAATCCAAAGTCTGTGGCACCGAGCGCCAGTCACTCGGCCATCAAGTCCCGTCAATAAAAACTACTAACAATAATAATAAAAAAAGTCTATTTTCAAATTAATTTTAAAAGGCAAATTGAAACAAATTTCCTACAATGTTTAACAGTAAACAAATTTCAGTTAAAATCTACACTTTGAACACAGATTGGATTATAATATTCTGAACTAAAACGTAAAAATTTTCTACTTTGAAATCAGTGAAACAATTTTCTGTATTTTTATCAATGCAGCAGGAATTAAAAGAAACTGCTTACAAAACACGTCGAATCTTCAATATACACGCGACGTGTTTCAAAAAGAATTTCAAAGGCGCAAGATAATTGGAAAAGTAAATAAGCGGCCTATGGAGTCCTTTTCAAACAGTTAATCCCCTGTTAGTAAACAAAAGAATAATCCAAGTTTTAAGGCAAACCAAGCTTTTCAAACCAATGAGTAATTTACGGGTGCTCCAATGAACCTCTTGTATAGTAAGCTGAGGGAGTTTCGAGATTACTGATTCTAAGCCTTTTTAATTAATTCCGATTATATTTCGGGACTCATTATACAACCTTTTCTGGTCCGATACATAATTATAAAACAACACATTTTTCCCTTTTCAATTTTAAATCTTCTTATTTCCCCAAATTCCGTCACTAATTAAAAGGATTAGCGGCGGCAATATTTTTAAATAAAACCAAACCTCATTGCAGCTGAGTTGGCGTTTTGGGCACAGTTGAAAAGGAAAAAAAAAAGAAAAAGCCAGGGAAAAGATACACTCAAGCGAATGCAATTGTGTATTTATTTTATTTTTATTTATTTATTTTATTTTATTTATTTTTTCATGCGATGAAATCGCGAACGATAAATTGGGTCCAAGAAACTAAAACTCTAACTGCGTTCTATTGAGGGAGGCTTGCTGCATCGAAAATAAAATTCGTTCTTTTTTCTTTTATTGTTTTTTATTATTTTCAGCCATTTCTTTTGTTCTTTTTTTTCTTTTAAATTATGTTATTTTTGTTCGGAAAAAATCAAGGGACGAAAAACTAGAGAGAATAAAAGACAAAGTACAGAAAAGAAGCAGAAAATTGTTCATTCGATTTTTTCTTCTATTCGTTCTTTTCTCGGAATTTGATTACATGGTAGGCTGACTGACAGCATAAAGATCGAATTTAAAAGCTACATATTAGGAACAGAATGGAACTTTGTTACCTCTGTTTTTATGAATGATTCCTGAAATCTGATTACATACCTGTTTCCGTTCATACACGCTAGTTTGGATTTGTATCTTTTTGAAGATCGTAAGAATATATTTCTCCCGTCAGTATTTTTTTTTTTTTTTTTTTACTTTAAGAGTTTCTCTTTCCGCTTATTTAAAAAGAAGATCTTTCGGCTGCATGGAACTTCTCGTGTGTAAAACTATAACGAACACAAGTCTGATTGCTTTGTGTGATATGTTTGTTTTTTATCATGCCATAATGCAACATTTTTTTAATAAAACTATGTGAATGAATTTAAAAATTACCAATACTCTGCTTGCAGAATTTTCTTTAATCAATGTTTAGAAAAAAAGGCAATAAATTCTGTTTTTGATGAATTTTATCAATAAACTTTCATTGTACACATACTATAAAAACTGAACACAGAAAAAATTCATAAGCAATGAGTCTTTAAAGGAAACCAACTAGTAGTTTCAAGTTAGACATAAATTAAAACACGTCTCTGTGATTTTTACCATTGTTACTTTTCACTTCGACATGTAATGATTGTGATAAAAACTCACTGTGATTTTATGAATGTGATTAAAAATTCTCTGCTGTTCTTTATTATAGGTATATAATATCAGTATTGTGATTAATCCTCAGTGTCCTGCAGTGTGAGGCGTACATCCCATAAGTAAGCCCAGTTTCTGTTTGGGATAGACTTGGCTTCGTGGCGCTCTTACAGTCATATAAGACGGGGACCTACGGTGTAAAGTATAATTCAGAACCACTACAGACCTCCATGGAACATAAGCTGAAAGCCTGTATCACCAAGGGCCAGAGAGCTACTCACTTAGTCATTAAGCCCCGCCAATAAATCGTACTAACAAGAATAATTTAAAAAATTATATTTTTGAATTAATTTTAAAAAGTAAACTGAAAAAAATTTCCTAAAATATTTAATGTAACAAATCTCCGTTAAAATTGACACATTGAATACAGATTGGATTATAATATTCTAAATTAAAACGTAAAAATTTTCTGCTTTGAGAACTCAAACGATTTTCTGGTGTATACCGTATTTTTACCAATGCTGGGGGAATATTAAAGAAACACGGCGAATCTTCAATATACACGCGACGTGTTTCAAAAACACAAGATAATTGGGAAAATAAATACGCGGGCATTGGAATCCTTTTCAAACAGTTAATGCCCTGTTAGTAAACAAAAGAATAATCCAAGTTTTAAGGCAAACCAAGCTTTTCAAACCAATAAGTAATTTACGAGTGCTCCAATGAACCTCCTGTATAGTAAGTTCAGGGAGTTTTCAGATTACCGATTCTAAGCCTTTTTATTTAATTCCGATTATATTTCGGGATTCATTATACAACCTTTTCTGGTCCGATACATAATTATAAAACAACACATTTTTCCCTTTTCAATTTTAAATCTCCTTATTTCCCAAAATTCCGTCACTAATTAAAAGGATTAGCGGCGGCAACGTTTTTAAATAAAACCAAACCTCATTGCAGCTGAGTTGGCGTTTTGTGCACAGTTAAAAATGAAAAAAAAAAAACACAGAAAAGCCAGGGAAAAGATACACTCAAACGAATGCAATTGTGTATTTTTTTTATTTTTTTTTATTTATTTTTTCATGCGTTGAAATCGCAAACGATAAATTGGGTCCAAGAAACTAAAACTCTAACTGCGTTCTATTGCGGGAGGCTTGCTGCATCGCAAATAAAATTCGTTCTTTTTTTTTCGTTTTGTTTCTCTTTTGTTATTGTTTTTTATTACTTTCAGCCATTTCTTTTTTTTTTCTTTTTCTTTTAAATTATATTATTTATGTTCGGAAAAAATCAAGGGACGAAAAACCAGAGAGAATAAAAGAAAAGTACAGAAAAGAAGCAGAAAATTGTTCATTCGAATTTTTTTTTTTTTTTTTTTTTTCTTATTCGCTCTTTTCTCGAAATTTGATTACATGGTAGGCTGACTGACAGCATAAAGATCGAATTTAAAAGCTACATATTAGGAACAGAATGGAACTTTGTTACCTCTGTTTTTATGAATGATTCCTCAAATCTGATTACATACCTGTTTCCGTTCATACACGCTAGTTTGGATTTGTATCTTTTTGAAGATCTTATGAATATATTTCTCCCGTCAGTATTTTTTCACTTTAAGAGTTTCTCTTTCCGCTTATTGAAGAACAAAATCATTCGGTTGCATGTAACTTCTCGTGTGTAAAACTATAACGAACACAAGCCTGATTGTTTTGTGTGATATATGTTTGCTTTAAATCATGCAATAATGCAACATTTTTTTTTGTAGTAAAAGTATGAGAATAAATTTAAAAATTGTCAATATTCTGATTGTAGAATATTTTTTTAATCAATTTGTAGACAAAAAGGCAATACATTCTGTTTTTGATGCATTTTCTCATGCATGGGACTTCTCGTGTGTAAAACTACGAGAAACACAAGCCTGATTGCTTTGTGTGATATATAAAACAATGAGAATGAATTTAAAAATTACCACTACTGTTATTATAATATTGGAAACTAAAACGTAACAATTTTCTACTTTGAAATCAGTGAAACAATTTTCTGTAATTTTATCAATGCAGCAGGAATTAAAAGAAACTGCTTACAAACCTCGTCGAATCTTCAATATACACGCGACGTGTTTCAAAAAGATTTTCAAAGGCGCAAGATAATTGGAAAAGTAAATAAGCGGGCTATGGAGTCCTTTTCAAACAGTTAATGCCCTGTTAGTAAACAAAAGAATAATCCAAGTTTTAAGGCAAACCAAGCTTTTCAAACCAATGAGTAATTTACGGGTGCTCCAATGAACCTCTTGTACAGTAAGCTGAGGGAGTTTCGAGATTACTGATTCTAAGCCTTTTTAATTAATTCCGATTATATTTCGGGACTCATTATACAACCTTTTCTCTTCCGATACATAATTATAAAACAACACATTTTTCCCTTTTCAATTTTAAATCTTCTTATTTCCCCAAATTCCATCACTAATTAAAAGAATTAGCGGAGGGCAACATTTTTAAATAAAACCAAACCTCATTGCAGCTGAGTTGGCGTTTTGTGCACAGTTGAAAAGGAAAAAAAAAGAAAGAAAAAGCCAGGGAAAAGATACACTCAAGCGAATGCAATTGTGTATTTATTTTATTTTTATTTATTTATTTTATTTTATTTATTTTTTCATGCGATGAAATCGCGAACGATAAATTGGGTCCAAGAAACTAAAACTCTAACTGCGTTCTATTGAGGGAGGCTTGCTGCATCGAAAATAAAATTCGTTCTTTTTTCTCTCTCTTTTGTTACTGTTTTTTATGATTTTCAGCCATTTCTTTTGTTCTTTTTTTTCTTTTAAATTATGTTATTTTTGTTCGGAAAAAATCAAGGGACGAAAAACTAGAGAGAATAAAAGACAAAGTACAGAAAAGAAGCAGAAAATTGTTCATTCGATTTTTTTTTATTCGTTCTTTTCTCGGAATTTGATTACATGGTAGGCTGACTGACAGCATAAAGATCGAATTTAAAAGCTACATATTAGGAACAGAATGGAACTTTGTTACCTCTGTTTTTATGAATGATTCCTCAAATCTGATTACATACCTGATTCCGTTCATACACGCTAGTTTGGATTTGTATCTTTTTGAAGATCGTAAGAATATTATTCTTCCGTCAGTATTTTTTTTTTTACTTCAAGAGTTTCTCTTTCCGCTTATTAAAAAAGAAGATCTTTCGGCTGCATGGAACTTCTCGTGTGTAACACTATAACGAACATAAGTCTGATTGCTTTGTGTGATATGTTTGCTTTATATCATGCGATAATGCAACATTCTTTTTCATAAAACTAAGAAAATGAATGTACAAATTGCCAAAACTCTTTTTGTAGAATTTTCTTTAATCACTTTTTAGAAAAAAAGGCAATAAATTCGGTTTTTGATACATTTTATCATGCAAGGGACTTCTCGTGTGTAAAACAACGAACACAAGACTGATTGCTTTGTGTGATATATGTTCCCCATGATGAGCCACGGTCATCTACTTATTAACATACTTCAAAACAGGAGACGTTTGCTTTTTAAAAGGTAAGGTTGTCAGCCTTACACCTAACAGTCATATTAGACACCAACATTTAAAATTTATTCTGAATCACTGCAAAAATCCATGGAAATTGAACTCGAAGCCTGTGGCACCAAGGGCTACAGAAATAGTCACTTGGACATCAAGCCCCATCAATAAAGCGTACTAACAAGAACAGTAAAAAAATTATATTTTCAAATTAATTTTAAAAGGCAAATTGAATCAAATTTCTTAAAATGTTTAACAGTAAACAAATTTCCGTTAAAAATTACACTTTGAATACAGATTGGATTATAATATTCTAAACTAAAACGTAAAAATTTTCTACTTTGTGAACTCAGAAACGATTTTCTGGTGTATACAGTATTTTTATCAATACTGAGGGAATTAAAAGAAACTCGTCAAATCTTCAATATACACGCGACAAGTTTCAAAAAGATTTTCAAAAGCCCAAGATAATTGGAAAAGTAAATAAGCGGGCTATGGAGTTCTTTTCAAATAGTTAATGCCCTGTTACTAAACAAAAGAATAATTCAAGTTTTAAGGCAAACCAAGCTTTTCAAACCAATGTGTAATTTACGGGTGCTCCAATGAACCTCTTGTACAGTAAGTTGAGGGAGATTTCAGATTACCGATTCTGAGCCTTTTTAATTAATTCCGATTATATTTCGGGATTCATTATACAACCTTTTCTGGTCCGATACATAATTATAAAACAACACATTTTTCCCTTTTCAATTTTAAATCTTCTTATTTTCCCAAATTCCGTCACTAATTAAAAGGATTAGCGGGGGCAACATTTTTAAATAAAACCAAACCTCATTGCAGCTGAGTTGGCGTTTTTTGCACAGTTAAAAAGGAAAAAAAAACAAAAACAAAAAACAGAAAAGAAATGAAAAGATACACTCAAGCGAATGCAATTGTGTATTTATTTATTTTTTATTTATTCTATTTTATTTATTTTTTCATGCGATGAAATCGCAAACGATAAATTGGCTCCAAGAAACTAAAACTCTAACTGCGTTCTATTGAGGGAGGCTTGCTGCATCGAAAATAAAATTCGTTCTTTTTTCTCTCTCTTTTGTTATTGTTTTTTATTACTTTCAGCCATTTTTTTGTTCTTTTTTTCTTTTAAATTATATTATTTTAGTTCGGAAAAAATCAAGGGACGAAAACCTAGAGAGAATAAATGAAAAGTACAGAAAAGAAGCAGAAAATTGTTCATTCGAATTTTTTTCTTTCTTATTCGTTCTTTTCTCGGAATTTGATTACATGGTAGGCTGACTGACAGCATAAAGATCGAATTTAAAAGCTACATATTAGGAACAGAATGGAACTGTGTTACCTCTGTTTTCATTAATGATTTCTGAAATCTGATTACATACCTGTTTCCGTTCATACACGCTAGTTTGGATTTGTATCTTTTTGAAGATCTTAAGAATATATTTCTCCCGTCAGTATTTTCTTTTTTTTTTTACTTTAAGAATTTCTTTTTCCACTTATTAAAAAAGAAAATCTTTCGGCTGCATAGAATTTCTCGTGTGTAAAACTATAACGAACACAAGCCTGATTGCTTTGTGTGATATATGTTTGTTTTAAATCATGCAATAATGCAACACTTTTTTCAATAAAAGTATGTGAATAAATTTAAAAAAATTACCAATACTCTGTAGAATTTTCTTTAATCAATTTTTTACAAAAAAGGCAATAAATTCTGTTTTTGATGAATTTTATCAATAAACTTTTATTGTACACATACTATAAAAACTGAATACAGAAAAAATTCAAAAGCAATGAGTCTTTGAAGGAAACCAACTAGTAGTTTCAAGTTAGAAATAAATTAAAACACGTCTCTGTGATTTTTACCATTGTTACTTTTCACTTCGACATGTTATGATTGGGATAAAAACTCACTGTGATTTTATGAATGTGATTAAAAATTCTCTGCTATTCTTTATTATAGGTATATAATGTCTGTATTGTGATTAATCCTCGGTGTCCTGCAGTGTGAGACGTACATCCCATAAGTAATCTACTCATGGATGGAGGGAAGGGCCCAGTTTCTGTTTAGGATAGACTTGGCTTCGTGGCGCTCTTACAGTCATATAAGACGGGGACCTACGGTGTAAAGTATAATTCAGAACCTCCTTGGAATTTAAGCTGAAAGCCTGTATCACCAAGGGCCAGAGAGCTACTCACTTAGTCATCAAGCCCCGCCAATAAATCGTACTAACAAGAATAATTTAAAAAATTATATTTTCGAATTAATTTTAAAAAGTAAATTGAAAAACATTTCCTTAAATATTTAATGTAACAAATCGCAGTTAAAATTGACACATTGAATGCAGATTGGATTATAATATTCTAAATTAAAAAGTAAAAATTTTCTCCTTTGAGAATTCGGAAACGATTTTCTGGTGTATATTGTATTTTTGTCAATGCTGGAGGAATTAAAAGAAACACGGAGAATCTTCAATATACACGCGACGTGTTTCAAAAAGATTTTCAAAAGCACAAGATAATTGGGAAAATAAATAAGCGGGCTACGGAGTCCTTTTCAAACAGTTAATGCCCTGTTAGTAAACAAAAGAATAATCCAAGTTTTAAGGCAAACCGAGCTTTTCAAACCAATAAATAATTTACGGGTGCTCCAATGAACGTCTTGTACAGTAAGTTGAGGGAGTTTTCAGATTACCGATTCTGAGCCTTTTTAATTAATTCCGATTATATTTCGGGATTCATTATACAACCTTTTCTGGTCCGATACATAATTATAAAACAACACATTTTTCCCTTTTCAATTTTAAATCCTCTTATTTCCCCAAATTCCGTCACTAATTAAAAGGATTAGCGGAGGGCAACGTTTTTAAATAAAGCCAAACCTCATTGCAGCTGAGTTGGCGTTTTGTGCACAGTTAAAAAGGAAAAAAAAAAGCAATAAAAGCCAGGGAAAAGATACACTCAAGCGAATGCAATTGTGTATTTATTTATTTTTTTGTATTTTATTTATTTATTTTTTCATGCGATGAAATCGCAAACGATAAATTGGGTCCAAGAGACTAAAACTCTAACTGCGTTCTATTGAGGGAGGCTTGCTGCCTTGAAAATAAAATTCGTTCTTTTTTCTCTCTTTTGTTATTGTTTTCTATTACTTTCAGCCATTTCTTTAGTTCTTTTTTTCTTTTAAATTATATTATTTTTGTTCGGAAAAAATCAAGGGACGAAAAACTAGAGAGAATAAAAGACAAAGTACAGAAAAGAAGCAGAAAATTGTGCATTCGATTTTTTTCATTCGTCCTTTTCTCGGAATTTGATTACATGGTAGGCTGACTGACAGCATAAAGATCGAATTTAAAAGCTACATATTAGGAACAGAATGGAACTTTGTTACCTCTGTTTTTATGAATGATTCCTGAAATCTGATTACATACCTGTTTCCGTTCATACACGCTAGTTTGGATTTGTATGTTTTTGAAGATCTTAAGAATATATTACTTGCGTCAGTATTTTTTTTTTTTTTTTTTTTTTCTTTTTCACTTTAAGAGTTTCTATTTCCGCTTATTAAAGAAGAAAATCTTTCGGTTGCATGGAACTTCTCGTGTGTAAAACTATAACGAACACAAGCCTGATTGTTTTGTGTGATATATGTTTGCTTTAAATCATGCAATAATGCAACATTTTTTTTTTTTTGTAGTAAAAGTATGAGAATAAATTTAAAAATTGCCAATATTCTGATTGTAGAATATTTTTTTAATCAATTTGTAGACAAAAAGGCAATAAATTCTGTTCTTGATGCATTTTCTCATGCATGGGACTTCTCGTGTGTAAAACTACAAGAAACACAAGGCTGATTGATTTGTGAGATATATAAAACTATGAGAATGAATTTAAAAATTACCAATACTGTTATTATAATATTGGAAACTAAAACGTAAAAATTTTCTACTTTGAAATCAGTGAAACAATTTTCTGTATTTTTATCAATGCAGCAGGAATTAAAAGAAACTGCTTACAAAACTCGTCGAATCTTCAATATACACGCGACGTGTTTCAAAAAGATTTTCAAAACCACAAGATAATTGGGAAAAATAAATTAGCGGGCTACGGAGTCCTTTTGAAACTGTTAATGCCCTGTTAGTAAACAAAAGAATAATTTAAGATTTAAGGCAAACCAAGCTTTTCAAACCAATGAGTAATTTACGGGTGCTCCAATGAACCTCTTGTACAGTAAGTTGACGGAGTTTTGAGATTACCGATTCTAAGCCTTTTTAATTAATTCCGATAATATTTCGGGACTCATTATACAACCTTTTCTGGTCCGATACATAATTATAAAGCAACACATTTTTCCCTTTTCAATTTTAAATCGTCTTATTTCCCCAAATTCCGTCACTAATTAAAAGGATTAGCGGGGGCAGCATTTTTAAATAAAACCAAACCTCATTGCAGCTGAGTTGGCGTTTTGTGCACAGTTAAAAAAGAAAAAAAAAAGCAGGAAAAGCCAGGGAAAAGATACACTCAAGCGAATGCAATTGTGTATTTATTTTATTTTTATTTATTTATTTTTTCATGCGATGAAATCGCAAACAATAAATTCGGTCCAAGAAACTAAAACTGTAACTGCGTTCTATTGAGGGAGACTTGCTGCATCGAAAATAAAATTCGTTCTTCTTTTTCGTTTTCTTTCTCTTTTGTTCTTGTTTTTTATTACTTTCAGTCATTTCTTTTTTTTTTTTTTTTTTTTTTTTTTTTTTTCGTTTTCTTTTAAATTATATTATTTTTGTTCGGAAAAAATCAAAGGACTAAAAACTAGAGAGAGTAAAAGAAAAGTACAGAAAAGAAGCAGAAAATTGTTCATTCGAATTTTTTTTTTTTTTTCTTATTCGTTCTTTTCTCGGAATTTGATTACATGGTAGGCTGACTGACAGCATAAAGATCGAATTTAAAAGCTACATATTAGGAACAGAATGGAACTTTGTTACCTCTGTTTTTATGAATGATTCCTGAAATCTGATTACATACATGTTTCCGTTCATACACGCTAGTTTGGATTTGTATCTTTTTGAAGATCTTAAGAATATATTTCTCCCGTCAGTATTTTTTTTCTTTCCGCTTATTAAATAAAAAAATCTTTCGGCTGCATGGAACTTCTCGTGTGTAAAACTATAACGAACACAAGACTGATTGCTTTGTGTGTTATATGTTTGTTTTAAATCTTGCAATAGTACATCTTTTTTTTTAAAATAAAAGTATGAGATTGAATTTAAAAATTACCAATACTCTAGTTGTAGAATTTTCTTTAATCAATTTTTAGAAAAAGGCAAAAAAACTGTGCTTTTGATACCTGTTATCAATAAGCTTTTATTGTACACATACTCTAAAAACATGAACGCAAAAACACGTTTTCGTAAACAATGAATCTTTAACTCGTAACTATTTGGTTTCCTTTAGAGATAAATTAAAGTCACGTCACAATGATTTTACTATTGCTAACTTTTCATTTCGACCGGCTACAAATGATAAAAATTCACTGTGATTTTATGAATGCGATTGAAAATTCTCTGTGAATCTTTTCCCTTATTCTTTTTTATTATAAGTAAATAAGTCCTATGTTGTGACTAATCCTCAGTGTCCTGTAGTGCGGGACGGAAATCCCATGAATAATCTACTCATGGATGGAGGGAAAGGGGCCAGCTTCTGTTTATGATGGAGCATCCGTAGGTAGAAGTCTGACATGGCTCCGTGACGCTTTTACGGTCATATGAGACAGGGACATATCGTTTAAAGTGAAATTCCGAACCCTTACACACATCCATAGCACTGCTGGACTCGAACCCGAAACTCTGTGGTACTGTGCAGCAGAGCGCTAGACACTCGGCTATTCAGGCCTAAATAATATATATATATGCTGTTTGGTGATCAGAGTAGATTAGTCCCAGCGTAGACTATACTTGTCGAAAAAAGCGACTAAAAAAGTATCCAGTGCCAAGTACAACTGGAAACTCTGCTCCTGGAGATTATATCAGGGGACTGGTCCTCCAGGTTAGGGATTCGGTGTGAGGCTGACAAGTCCCTCCCGTAAAAATCCACACCGCTATGAAATCCAATGTAAAAATTTTCTACTTTGAAATCAGTGAAATAATTTTCTGTATTTTTATCAATGCTAGGGGAATTAAAAGAAACTGCTTACAAAAATCGTCCAATATTCAATATACACGTGACATGTTTCAAAAAGATTTTCAAAAGCACAAGATAATTAGGAAAAAAAATAAGCGGGCTATGGAGTCCTTTTCAAACAGTTAATGCCCTGTTAGTAAACAAAAGAATAATCCAAGTTTTAAGGCAAACCAAGCTTTTCAAACCAATGAGTAATTTACGGGTGCTCCAATGAACCTCTTGTATAGTAAGTTGAGGGAAATTTGAGATTACCGATTCTAAACTATTTTAATTAATTCCGATTATATTTCGGAACTCATTATACTACCTTTTCTGGTCCGATACATAATTATAAAACAACACATTTTTCCCTTTTCAATTTTAAATCTTCTTATTTCCCCAAATTCCGCCACTAATTAAAAGGATTAGCGGGGGCAACATTTTTAAATAAAACCAAACCTCATTGCAGCTGAGTTGGCGTTTTGTGCACAGTTAAAAAGGAAAAAAAAAAGCAGGAAAAGCCAGGGAAAAGATACACTCAAGCGAATGCAATTGTGTATTTATTTATTTTTTTGTATTTTATTTATTTATTTTATTTTATTTATTTTTTCATGCGATGAAATCGCGAACGATAAATTGGGTCCAAGAAACTAAAACTCTAACTGCGTTCTATTGCGGGAGACTTGCTGTATCGAAAATAAAATTCTTTTTTTTTTCTCTCTCTCTTTTGTTATTGTTATTTATTACTTTCAGCCATTTTTTTGTTTTTTTTTCTTTTAAATTATATTATTTTTGTTCGGATAAAAATCAAGGGACGAAAAACTACAGAGAATAAAAGAAAAGTACAGAAAAGAAGCAGAAAATTGTTCATTCGAATTTTTTTTTTTTCTTATTCGTTCTTTTCTCAGAATTTGATTACATGGTAGGCTGACTGACAGCATAAAGATCGAATTTAAAAGCTACATATTAGGAACAGAATGGAACTTTGTTACTTCTGTTTTTATGAATGATTCCTAAAAACTGATTACATACCTGTTTCCGTTCATACACGCTAGTTTGGATTTGTATCTTTTTGAAGATCTTAAGAATATATTCTCCCGTCAGTGTTTTCTTTTTTACTTTAAGAGTTTCTCTTTCCACTTATTAAAAAAGAAAATCTTTCGGCTGCATACAATTTCTCGTGTGTAAAACTATAACGAACACAAGCCTGATTGCTTTGTGTGATATATGTTTGTTTTAAATCATGCAATAATGCAACAGTTTTTTCAATAAAAGTATGTGAATAAATTTAAAAAAATTACCAGTACTCTGTAGAATTTTCTTTAATCAATTTTTTACAAAAAAGGCAATAAATTCTGTTTTTGATTAATTTTATCAAAAACTTTTATTGTACACATACTATAAAAAATGAACACAGAAAAAATTCATACGCAATGAATATTTAAGGGAAACCAACTAGTAGTTTCAAGTTAGAAATAAATTAAAACGTGTCTCTGTGATTTTTACCATTGTTACTTTTCACTTCGACATGTTATGATTGTGATAAAAACTCACTGTGATTTTATGAATGTGATAAAAAATTCCCTGTTATTCTTTATTATAGATATATAATATCTGTGTTGTGATTAATCCTCAGTGTCCTGCAGTGTGAGACGTACATCCCATAAGTAATCTACTCATGGATGGAGGGAAAGGGCACAGTTTCTGTTTGGGATAGACTTGGCTTCGTGGCGCTCTTACAGTCATATAAGACGGGGACCTACGGTGTAAAGTATAATTCAGAACCACTACAGACCTCCATGGAACATAAGCTGAAAGCCTGTATCACCAAGGGCCAGAGAGCTAGTCACTTAGTCATCAAACCGCGTCAATAAATCGTACTAACAAGAATAATTTAAAAAATTATATTTTCGAATTAATTTTAAAAAGTAAATTGAAAAAGATTTCCTGAAATATTTAATGTAACAAATCTCCGTTAAAATTGACACATTGAATACAGATTGGATTATAATATTCTAAATTAAAACGTAAAAATGTTCTGCTTTGAGAACTCAGAAATGATTTTCCGGTGTATACTTTATTTTTATCAATGGTGGGGGAATTAAAAGAAACACGGTGAATCTTCAATATACACGCGACGTGTTTCAAAAAGATTTTCAAAAGCACAAGATAATTGGGAAAAGTAAATAAGCGGGCTATGGGGTCCTTTTCAAACAGTTAATGCCCTGTTAGAATACAAAAGAATAATCCAAGTTTTAAGGCAAACCGAGCTTTTCAAAACCAATGAGTAATTTGCGGGTGCTCCAATGAGTCTCTTGTATAGTAAGTTGAGGGAGTTTTGAGATTACCGATTCTAAGCCTTTTTAATTAATTCCGATTATATTTCGGAACTCATTATACAACCTTTTCTGGTCCGATACATAATTATAAAACAACACATTTTTACCTTTTCAATTTTAAATCTTCTTATTTCCCCAAATTCCGTCACTAATTAAAAGGATTAGCAGAGGGCAGCATTTTTAAATAAAACCAAACCTCGTTGCAACTGAGCTGGCGTTTTGTACACAGTTAAAAAGGAAAAAAAAAAATAATAAACAGAAAATCCAGGGAAAGATACACTCAAGCGAATGCAATTGTGTATTTATTTATTTTTTGTATTTAATTTATATTTTCATGCGATGAAATCGCATTTAAATGAATTATTTAATTTTAAAAAAAATCATATGTCAAAAAATATTTTAAAATGTTTTGTTTCAATTATAATTCATCTTATTAATATATATATATATAGACATAAATTGCCATGCTAACTTACAATAAGAAATTAAAACTTCTTTAAAAAAATAATATACAGTAGCAAGCGTATTGGCGAGCCAGCTAAAACAAAAAAATTTTTATAATCATGCCTGTACTTAAAGGTATAAAAAATTCATGAAATTCATCAAAACCCATGAAATGAAATTTAAGAAAAAAAAATCACTTTTAAAGACCCGTTTTGTTGCCACAATTATGTACAGAAAACTGCGTTAAAAATTTCAGAATAAACATATCAAAACAAATATTTTTCTGACTTCTATAATTTACAGTGTAGGTTGTCTGGCAGCTGTCATATTAGATTGAAACCTACGGTTTGAAGTGAATTCCGAACCACCACAAACATCCATGGATCTCGATCCTGAAGCCTGTGGAACAGAGCGCTAGTCACTCGGCCATCAAGCCCCGTCAGTAAATCCAACTAACAAGAATTAAAAAAAAAAATTATAGTTTCAAATTAATTTTCAAAAGCAAACTGCAACAAATTTCCTAAAATGCTTAATGCAACAAATATCCGTTAAAATTTACACATTGAATACAGATTAGATTATAATTACCTTATTATGGGAGAAGTAACTACATGCACTTGTATCGAGCCCTTGTTTCAGAATTTCTCTATTAAATGCCCACAAGCTCGTCTAAAGAATAAAATTATAGGACGGGAAGTAAGACGTTATTAAAAATAGATTTATCAATTAAATAGTTGTACGGTTAACAGAGAAACGGTTTAAAGTAGATTCCGAATCACTACAAAAATCCACAGAACTTGAATCCAAAGTCTGTGGCACCGAGCGCCAGTCACTCGGCCATCAAGTCCCGTCAATAAAAAATACTAACAATAATAATAAAAAAAGTCTATTTTCAAATTAATTTTAAAAGGCAAATTGAAACAAATTTCCTACAATGTTTAACAGTAAACAAATTTCAGTTAAAATCTACACTTTGAATACAGATTGGATTATAATATTCTGAACTAAAACGTAAAAATTTTCTACTTTGAAATCAGTGAAACAATTTTCTGTATTTTTATCAATGCAGCAGGAATTAAAAGAAACTGCTTACAAAACTCGTCGAATTTTCAATATACACGCGACGTGTTTCAAAAAGACTTTCAAAAGTACAAGATAATTGGGAAAAATAAATAAGCGGGCTATGGAGTCCTTTTCAAACAGTTAATGCCCTGTTAGTAAACAACAGAATAATCCAAGTTTTAAGGCAAACCGAGCTTTTCAAAACCAATGAGTAATTTGCGGGTGCTCCAATGAGTCGCTTGTATAGTAAGTTGAGGGAGTTTTGAGATTACCGATTCTAAGCCTTTTTAATTAATTCCGATTATATTTCGGGACTCATTATACAACCTTTTCTGGTCCGATACATAATTATAAAACAACACATTTTTCCCTTTTCAATTTTAAATCTTCTTATTTCCCCAAATTCCATCACTAATTAAAATGATTAGCGGCGGCAACGTGTTTAAATAAAACCTAGCCTCATTGCAGCTGAGTTGCGTTTTGTGCACAGTTAAAAAAGAAAAAAAAAAGCAGTAAAAGCCAGGGAAAAGATACACTCAAGCGAATGCAGTTGTGTATTTTATTTTATTTTATTTATTTATTTTTTTCATGCGATGAAATCGCGAACGATAAATTGGGTCCAAGAAACTAAAACTGTGCGTTCTATTGAGAGAGGCTTGCTGCATCGAAAATAAAATTCGTTCTTTTTTTTTCTTTCTTTCTCTCTTTTGTTATTGTTTTTATTACTTTCAGCCATTTCTTCTTCTTTTTCTCTTTTAAATTATACTATTTTTCTTCGGAAAAAATCAAGGTACGAAAAACTAGAGAGAATAAAAGAAAAGTACAGAACAGAAGCAGAAAATTGTTCATTTGATTTTTTTTTTTTTTTTTTTTTTTTTTGTATTTGTTCTTTTCTCGGAATTTGATTACATGGTAGGCTGACTGACAGCATAAAGATCGAATTTAAAAGCTACATATTAGGAACAGAATGGAACTCTGTTACCTCTGTTTTTTTGAATGATTCCTGAAATCTGATTACATATCTGTTTCCGTTCATACACGCTAGTTTGGATTCGTATCTTTTTGAAGATCTTAAGAACGCATTTCTCCGTCAGTATTTCTTTTTTTTTTTACTTTAAGAGTTTCTCTTTCCGCTTATTAAAGAAGAAAATCTTTTGGCTGTATGGAACTTCTGTTGTGTAAAACTATAACGAACACAAGCCTGATTGCTTTGTGTGATATATATTTGTTTTAAATCATGCAATAATGCAACATTTTTTTAATAAAACTATGTGAATGAATTTAAAAATTATCAATACTCTGGTTGTAGAATTTTCTTTTAATTAATTTTTAGAAAAAAGACAATAAATTTACTTTTTGATCTATTTTATCAATAAGCTTTCATTGTATAAAAAACTATAAAAAAATATTATATAGTAAAAATATAATAAAAAAATATAATAATTCATACTATAAAAAATTGAACACAAAAACACGTCTTTGTTAACAATTAATCTTTAAAGGAAGACAAATAAGAAGATACGAAGATAAGAATTAAAATTGCGTCACAGCGATTTTACCATTGCCCATTTTTGAATGATTTTACCATTGCCAATTTTTGAATGATTTTACCATTGCCAACTTTTGAATGATTTTACCGTTGCCAATTTTTGAATGATTTTACCATTGCCAATTTTTGAATGATTTTACCATTGCCAATTTTTGAATGATTTTACCGTTGCCAACTTTTGAATGATTTTACCGGTGCCAACTTTTGAATGATTTTACCGGTGCCAACTTTTGAATGATTTTACCGTTGCCAACTTTTGAATGATTTTACCGTTGCCAATTTTTGAATGATTTTACCATTGCCAATTTTTGAATGATTTTACCATTGCCAATTTTTGAATGATTTTACCATTGCCAATTTTTGAATGATTTTACCATTGCCAATTTTTGAATGATTTTACCACTGCCAATTTTTGAATGATTTTGCTTTTCATTTCGACATGCTATGAGTGATAAAAATGATTGTGTTTTTGAATGACTGTGACTTTATGAATGCGATTAAAAATTCTCTAATTCTTTTGTCTTATTCTTTTTCATTGTAAGTAAATAAGATCTGTGTTATGACTAATCCTCAGTGTCCTCCAGTGCGGGACGGACATCCCATGAGAAATCCACTCATAGATGGAGGAAAAGGGGGGCAGCTTCCGTTTGTGATGGAGCACCCGTAGGTAGAAGTTTGACTTGGCTCCGTGACGGTCTTACAGTCATACGAGACCGGGACCTACGGTTTAAAGTGGATTCCGAACCACTACAAACATCTATGGCACCGCCGGGATTCGAACCCGAAATCTGGGGCACCGAGCACCAGACACTCGACCATCCAAGCCCAAATAATATCTATACGTTGTGGTGACCGGAATAGAATAGTTCCAACGTAGCCTAGGTTGTAGAAGGAGACTAAAATAAGTACCCAGTGCCCAAGTATAACTGGATACTCTGCTCCTGGGGATATCAGGGGACTGGTCCTCCAGGTTGGGGGTTGGGCGGGGGGGGGGAGGTTCCGATGAGTCCATTCCGTAAAAATCCTCACCGTTAAGAAATCCAATGAAGAAAGCAACCGGTAGACTTTACGAAGACGGATTGGAACAAGGAATAATGATAATGGGAAACGAATCTGGGTTTAATTGTTGGAACTTGGAATGCTTCGTCTCTATATAGAATGAATGATTTAAACTGAAAGAAGACTCGTTTTGGAAAAGCCACAAGGACAAAGAGGAAGAGGACGACCCAAGTTGGGATGGATAGAAGCAGTTGAAAAAGATTTGGCTGTACTAAAGGTTAAGAATCGGGGGACCATGGTTACCCAGAGGAATGAATGCATGGCAATCTCCCATGCCCACTGGCCCACTCTGGGCTGTCATACTATTGATGATGATGAAATAATATCTATGATAATTTCGTTATTTTGGAAACGGAAAATAGAAAACAGAAAAAGTGCTAGTTTGTTTGGGAAAGCTGCAATGATCAGAGGGATTGCGGTGATCCACGATATCAAACGATCAGAGATTTAGAAGTAAATTTGTTCTAGAGATACATTGCCAATTGTTTTGTAAAATTATCCTCTGGATCACTACAGATAACTCATTAAATTGCTGACTAAATATCAAATAAACATATATATTGAAAAATAAAGCATTTTTTAGCATAATATAAGCAAAAAAAAAATATATATCTAACTTTCTAGAAAGTATATGAAGTCTAAAATTGCATTTCACAACTAAAATTGAGCACTTGACAAATTAAAAAAGTATTTTAAATAAAATGGGAGGTAATGTTACTCGCATCCGTTGACAACCTTATGTCACACGCGCCTTCTGAGTAATGCTAAATGAGTAACGACTAGATACTACCCTGATACTTGCTAGCCCACCTTACTTCCCCTCCTACCCCCAACGACTGATACTTGCTACCGATACCCGAAAAAATGACTATACGTCATCCGAACTTTAAAATGAATATCCTACAGTGGAATGTTGGTGGCCTGTCTGGTGCTACATTTCAAGAAATTAAAAATATTTATGTAGAAAAGGATGTTGATGTTCTGGTAAACCTGAAGGCGAATATCACAGAATAAAACAAAATAAAAGATGATATCAAATTCCATAATGGAAATGGTAAATACATCATTTTCCAATGGATTCCAGTCGGAATTGATGGAAAAGAAAGGGCAGATCTTTTGACAAAAAAAAGGAACAGAAGAAGTTCCTGGACTGTATGTCCTATCCCTCTTGACGCTTTTAGAAGAACTATACGGGACAAAATTAAGTCATCTTATATTAGTGAATTAATGTCTAACACAAAAGGAAAAGTCTGACAGATAATCGGGGATGACTTAAAAAAATTTAGTGGAAAAATTCACGAGGAGGCTGTTGCCAATTTTAGATTAAAAACTGGTCACGACTACTGGGCGAACATCTGGCTAAAAAAGGGAATGTAAACTCTGATATATGTTTATGTAAGACAAAGAAAATGAATAATGGCTCATCTACTTATTTGTTTGGGACTGGATTCTAACTTACTACAGAATGGTAGTTTGTGTATTCCTTACTGGAAGACCTGAGAAAACATGTCCTCATAACACGGACTTTTATTATGGTGCTTCTATTTTTAAAAATTTTTGTCCTTAGAACATTTAACTTGTTTTTAACTATTTTTAAGGCCTTTTTGGTTGTTTTTGTTAACAATGTCTGGTCTTTTCACTTTGTAATTTTGATTTGCTTGCATGGTATTTTTGTTTCTACAATAAGTGGCCAAATTTGTATGGATTAAGTTCTAATAAAGTCATAAGTAACAACATTTTAAATAAAGTGTTTATGTAAATATGTATGTGACTCTACATCTCCGAGTAACTTGGAAAAAAAAATTACTTAATGTCATCGAAGTAATTAAGTGCAACTAATTATTTGTGTAGAAATTTTTTTTAAAGAAGAGGAAAAAACTTCAAGAGGGTAATCAATCATTCTAATTTTTTTTCATTTGTTCCATTAATTAAAAAATATTGGATGTGTTTGTTTTTTTCAGATTGTAGTTTACATTTAGATTTAATCTGTATAAATACATCATTTTAATAAAAATGTAAATTTATTCTTATAGCAGACCAGAATTAAAATAACTATAAATCTAAAAATTTCAAAATAATTTATTCTTTAAATTTCTATATAAAATTACTGTTATTACGAATATTTCTCATTTTATAAAGAAAAAACATTACTTGCTGTTTCACACAGAGAGTTCATGACTCAAAAAAATCAACTTAATTTATATATTACTGCAACAAAATAATTTTTAAAAAGTAAACAAATTATTTTCAGTAGAAAAACAAATTGCTTTATGCCTTTTAAATACTCAATTTGATAAGATGAAGAAATTCACACTAATCTAAAACAACTTGAGTAATTTTTATGTATAATAATATATAAATCAAACTTTAAAACATTAACAATTTCTATTGTTACATGAAAAATGGATTATATTATTTTGTCTAGATGCCTAAATTCAAATTTAAGAAAGTTTAAATAATGAAAAGAACATCAATTCAAAAATTAATCATAGGTATATCTCCAATCCTTCGTTGCATACATTCAATGAAATCAAATTTTAAGTTCTCAAAATAAACTTGGAAAAAAAGCTTTCAATTTAATGTAATTTCTGAAGCAACATATAGCACTAGAATTAGTTGCCCTATAATTTTCAGTAAATTGCGAAGGAAATTTTTTAAATAAACAGAAAGGTGGGTTTTCAAAAATATGTTTATTTATTTATTATTTTATTTTATTTTTGTAAAATCTGCTGCGTTTTGTTATTTGACGAAAGAAACGAATTATGAAATAAATTATTTGAATAAAAATAAAAATTTAATTTTTTAAGTAAATCATTTTAATAGAAACAAATTTAAATTGTTCCGTTCGTTCATATACAAGATATGGCCAAGATTCAGAGGAATATTCTTATTCTTTTTCTGCTTTTGTTATGATGTTTTTCGCATTATGAATTTTTTAACTTAGTAATGAAGTATTTTAGAACGACATTTTTTTTACCTTAGTAATGATGTATTTTCGAATCATGCATTTTTTATCTCAATGATGATATATTTTTTACGTTTGTAATGACGTTTTTTTTTAAATCAGGCATTTTTTTACCTTAGTAATAATGTATATTTTAGAATGATGCCTTTTTTCTTACCTTATTAATAATATTTTTTTACCTTTGTTGTATAATTCTCATTGAGTTTATTAGTTTTTTAAAGTAATGACAAGGGTTGGAATTTTCAATTTTTAAGCATAATTTGAATTTGAATTAAATTTTTTAATTTCCAGAATAAAATTAAATTGATTTACGCAAACAAAACATAAAATAATGTTTTTTTAAAGTTCTTAAAGTTCTTTTAATGAAAAACTATTATTATTTTTTTACATTTTTACATTTTCATAATCAAAAAAAAAAAAGTAATAAATAAATAAAATATTTCATACATCCATTTTTATCTGAAAATAAGAAATAAATTACAACGGCAAATGAGAAAGAAAACATTCGTCATTTGACACTTTTTCTGTTCATTTTCATTTCCTTTATTTGCTGCCAGATACATGAAAAGTAATTTCTTTTCCCGAGTTTCGAGTTTCATTTAGATTTTGCAACTTACCAAAATTGAAAACTAAAGATTAAAATAAGAAGAATCTGAAAAAAATATTATATCTTAGAAAAATAAAATTAAAATTGATAATGAGCAACATTTTAAAGTTCATAACGTCAACGTATTTGTTAAAAATTAACTAGGCTTCTTCTTTTTTTTTTTTTTTTTAATTTAAGAAGTATCTTAAATTGCTTTTATAGAAAATTAAATATTTAAAAAAAAAATAATAATAAATGGTGTTTTTCCAAAACTGTAACACCAAAAAAACAGCGATTTCACAATTAAAAAAAACTAATTAATTCTCTTAAAAATTATGTATTATAATGAAAAATTATGATGTATCAAAATAAATCCATATGTTTGCTGAATTAATGGTCAAAAACAAGATTTTAAAGAGTTTGAATTCCTGCAATAGAAACTTCGAAGTAACATTTCAAGAAAGACATGCTTTAGAAATGAGTATTGATTGGTTTGTCGCTCTATTGTCATTTTTTGCACATTTCAGGATAATTAGATCGTGAACTACAGTTTAACCTAGATTCCGAGCCACTAACAAACATCCATGACACTACCAGGATTCGAACCGAAATATTTGGTATCGAACGCCAGATCTCTAGCCATTCAAACATCAAGCACTTTCTTAAAAATAAGAGTGATTTATTCCCTTATTAATTTTCTAAGAGTTAGAAAGATTTATTTGAGTCAGGGGCTAGACCAGGGTGACTGATGGCCGAATGACTAGCGTTCTGGCGGTGCCATGGATGTTTATAGTTGTACGGAATCCACTTTAAGCCGCAGGACTTGATCTAATATGACTGTTGAGCGTTATGCTGGCTACCCTACGCTGTAAGCAAAAAGCATCTGTTTCGGAATCTACAGTAGACAAATAGTCATGGTCCAACATGGACTGTAGTGCCTTGGAGTTAGTTATATGTTTGCAAATATAAGCTTCGTATTTTTCAGTGTATTCTATATACTTTTTTAGACATACTGTTCTCTCACTATCGTGTTAAACTTTCTGGTCTACCACACAAAAGCTTTCGGTTCGGCATCGCTTGTTGAGTCTGAGACCAAATGTCCTTAGTTCGGAAGCCCAACGTGTTGTCGCTGCCTGGTGGCCAATTGGAATATCGCTCTAGCATTTAGTACCACTGGCTTCAGGTTCAGATCCTGGCGGTGACATGAATGTTTGTTAATGGTTCGGAATCTATGCTAAACTGTAGGTCCCGGTCTAAATAGCACAAAGTGTGCATACATTGTTCATAGAGCGACAAACCAAACTAACGAATTACTTGAAAGGACGCGCTCTTATCACTAAAAATAATCACAAAATATATTTTAAGATATTTGCTTCAATTAAAAGTGAAAAAATTTAATGTAATGGCATATTTCAAAAAGGTTTTTTTTTTTTTTTTTTTTTTTGAAAGCGTGTGAGATAATGTTGCCTAAACATTTTATATGGGCAATATTTCTCACAATTTTCTTAATGCCTTTTAAAAAAAAATAATTTCAATCATTTTCTTACGAATACTTTAGTATTCAAATAAATTAACCATTCATAAATAATTTAAAAGAGATTCTTAAATAAGTGACGATTCAAGACCATTAAAATGTTCCGTTTCACAGATTTAAAAGAATAAAAGACTTATTTAAACAAAAATAAAATTCACCAAAGCCAAATCAACAGGATTAAAAAAAACATTTTTGAAGGAAATGCCATAAACATCTTGAGTTCCAGTTTAAAATAATGACCGACAAAAATAAAATGATAAATCGAAGAAAGCCGAAATAATACTTAAATAAATTAAAAGAAAGTATTGATTAAAAAAAAGGAAATCCTATACCATTTACCTTAAAGTAATTAGCATTAAAACTATTTTATTTTATTATTAAAATCCAATAGTTCAAATCGGTTCTAGAGAAAAGAAAAAAAATGTAACAGCATAAATTAAGATAAAAAAGTAAAATCATTAAATTTAATCAAAACCGTTTTTTTATGCACATGTTTTAATAAGAAGCCAAAAGGAATTCTTTAAAAGAAAACTCAGATGAAAAAGCCATAAGGAATTATATCTCTGAAGCTATTTTTTTTTATAATTAGTACAAAACGCAATGGTCATTTTTATACTTTTTTTAATCTCTCTTGAGTATCTTTCTACTTACCTTAAAATAAAACTACTCACTATATGAAATAGCTTTATTTATTTTGCATTCTATGGTATGAGTGAAATAAAAATAAAATATTTATATCTTAACTTATTTTTTTATCAATTCGAAGTAGGTTCAAGTTCGTTTTTTGTTTTAGTTTTTTTTAGTTCGTTTTTTGTTTTTGTTTACAATGAATTTATTTTTTATACGCTCGGGTATTTAAGATAGTGTACAGGGTTTATTTTTAATTATTTTTTTGCCTGTATGTATAAATAAAATTTTTATTTGCATATTTTTTTCTAAGACTTGCATTTTTTTTAAAAAAATAAGCCATCCTTTTTTTTCTACAAACGATTAATTTGCCTTGATTTTTTCTTCAAATTAGTATTAAGTCTCTAGTAATATCAGCGGCCTGATGGCCAACTAACCAGCGCTCTGGCCTTTAGTATGACAGACTTCAGGTGGTTCGAATCTTGGCGATGACATGGCTGTTTATTAGTGGTTCGGAATCCACGATAAACTGTAGGTCCCGGTCTAATTAGCCTAATGTGTATGGGGGGGAGAAATGATCGTAGAGCGACAAACCATACCAAATCTCCAATTTCGCAACAGCCCCTTGGTGGGTCAAGACCGTCTGCCTAATTGGCAGCTTCCGAAACCTGAAATATTTTCTTTTTACGAGGTAGGACTGTTATCCTCACGTCCAACAGTCATATAGCATTTTTAGTGAAGTAACTTTTGTGAGTTTGCAAAAATGGATAAAAAGGAATTTCGGGTGTTAATAAAACATTGCTTTTTGGCGAAAAAAAATACTATTGAAGCCAAGGCTTGGCTTGATAAACATTATTTGGAATTTGCGCCAGAAAAATCAACCGTAGAGAAGTGGTTTGCTAAATTTAAACCAGGCGAAATGAGCACCGAGGACGATGCACCCAGTGCATGCCCCAAAGAGGCTGTTACCGACGAAAACATCAAAAAAGTCCACAAAATAATTTTTGATAACCGTAAAGTGAAGTTGATTGAGATAGCTGAGACCCTAAAGATATCAAAGGAATGTGTTGGACATATCGTGAATGAATATTTGAATATGCGAAAGCTCTGTTCAAAGTGGGTGCCGCGCGAGCTCACAATCGGCCCAAAACAACAACGAATTGCTGATTCTAAGCAGTGTTTAGAGCTGTTCAATCTTAATAAACCCTAATTTTTGTGTCGATATGTGACAATGGATGAAACATGGCTCCATCATTTCACACCGGAGTCCAATCGACAGTCAGCCGAGTGGACTGTGTGTGATGAACACTAAAAACGCTATAACTCACATACTAATAGTGCAACAGCTGTCAAATTTATACACGTGTCTTTTGAAGGTTAGGGCTAACTAAAAACGTACTTTATTAGTAGCACCATCTATGTGTCAGCCTATGAACTTTTCAGCCCACCTGTTATAGTCAATATATCTCATAATTTTTTAATGCCTTTTAAAAAAATTATTTTCATTCATTTTCTTACGAATACGTTAGTATTGAAGTAAATTAACCCTTCGTAAATAATTTAAAAGAGATTTTTAAATAAATGACGATTTAAGACCATTAAAAAGTTCCGTTTCACAGATTTTAAACAAAAAAGTTGCATTTCGCCAAATCAACAACAATAAAAAAAAAATACATTTTCGAAGAGGATGCCATAAACATCATCAATTCCCACTTAAAATAATGGCATGCACTCACAAAAAAAAAAAAAAAAAAAAATCGAAGAAAACTGAAATATTACTTAAATAAAAGAAAAGAAAATATTGCTTAAAAAAAAGAAATCCTATAACGTTTACCTTACAGTAATTAACCTTAAAAACTATTTTATTTTATTATTAAAATCCAATAGTTTAAATCGGTTCTAGAGAAAAGGAGAAAAATGTAATAGCATAAATTAACATAAAAAAGTAAAATCATTAAATTTAATCAAAACCGTTTTTCTCTGCACATGTTTTAATAAGAAGCCAAAAAGAAATTCTTTAGAAGACATCTCGGATGAAAAATCCAAAAGGAATTATATTTCTGAAGCTATTTTTTATGAATAGTACAAAACGCAATGGTCATTTTTATATATTTTTTAATCTCTCTTGAGTATCTTTCTACTTACCTTAAAATAAAAGTACCCACTATATGTAATAGCTTTATTTATTTTGCATTCTATGGTACGAGTGAAATAAAAATAAAATATTTATATCTTATTTTTTATCAATTCAAAGTTTTTATTTTACAATACATTTATTTTTTATAAGCTCTCGTATTTAAGATAGTGTACAGGGTTTATGTTTAATTATTTTTTCCCTTATGTATAAAAAAATTCACTTTTTATTTACACAATTTTATCGAAACTTTGCATTTTGCTTAAAAAAATAAGCCCCATTTTTTCTTCTACAAATGATTAATTTGCCTTGATTTTCCTTTCCAATTAGTATTAAGTCTCTAGTATCATCAAATTGTTCCCTAACTAAAATAAACCTTGCAGATTCATCATTACGGCCCACACGTTCGGCAATCTGAGTTTTTAATCTCAACTAATATTTTTGATATCTACAACTGGTTCCTAATTGTACCGAATTTTTAATTTAAATTCATGTATTTTTAATATTAAACTATTTTTTTTTTCTTATTTTTATTTATATTTAGTATTTAATTTTTTAGAGTACTATTTTTTAAATTTGTAGAAATTTTATTTTTACCATATTACTAACATTAAGCAGTGAATTATTAATCGTAAATTTTTCTATGAATTAAGATGAAGAGGCTAAAGGAATCTATCGTCATTGGTACTCCGTAATCGGTACGCCAATTACCAGTAACAAAAATTTAAAAAAATTATTTTTAAACTGCTAAATTTACAAGTTTTTTTTTTTTTTTTTTTTAGACTTTATGTATCATCTGTTTATAAATAACCTGATAGCCAATTGGCTAGCGCTCTATCCATTGATACCACAGGCTCTAGGCTCGAATCCTGGAGGTGCATGGATATTTGTTAGTGGTTCGGAATCCACGTTAAACTGTAGGTCTCGGTCTAATTAGCCTAAAGTGTGCACAAAATGACTGTAGATTGACAAACCAAACTCGTTTATAAATGTTCTTTCATTTTTAATTTACGTATTAAAAAACTCCTTAAAATAAATTTTAAGCAATACTCTATGAAAATATTTGATGCAAATACTTTTTCAAGCAATTCTATATAATATTTTGCCACTAAAATGTTTATTTCGTTTCACTTTTTAAAAGAAATAGAGAGAGAAAAGATTAATTTATCCAAAATCAAAATACATCAAAGTCAAACTAACAAAAAAAAAAAACTTTATAAAGACGATGCAATAAACATCCTGGATTCCCATTTAAAATAATGGCACGTCGAAGAACGGACAGAAAAAAAAATTAAAAAATAAGAAACACCAAGAAAAACTGAAATAACACTTACTAAATTAAAAGAAATTGCTGATATAAAAAAAACGTAATTCTACACCCTATACCTTAAAGTAATTAGTCTTAAAAACTATTCCTTTTTTTTTTTAATCATTAAATCCCAATAGCTCAAATCGTTTCTCTGAGAAACATCCAGTGAAAAAAAAATATATAATCGCATAAATTATGAAGAAGAAAGTAAAATCAGATTTAAAAAAGCCCGTTTTCTGCACATGTTTAGAAAGAAAAAGCCAAAATGGAATTCTATCTTGGCTGCCATTTTTTTTAAATCGTTACTGATATTTTTTTTTTTTTTTTATTATTATTTAATCTATCGTAGATCTTACCCAGAAATGAAGGTACTAATACCTTTAATTTAATTTATTTATTTAACTGTTTAAATTTTTTTTTTGCATTTCATACATAGTGAGAATGAAAGGAAAAAATTTATCTTAACTTATTTTTTTAACCGATTCAAGGTATAGTCATTTCTTTTTTTGTTATACGATAAATATAAGTTTTTTTAAAGTACTTTCTGATATTTAAGATGTTTAAAGCATAGAATTTAATCTTAGTTATTTTTTGTTTATATACGTAAAAAATCGTTTCATATATGCAATCTATTCAAAAGCATATGTTTATTAGATAAAATCCCTAATTTATCTATAGATATACACGAGGATTCTTTAAATTTATTTATTTGCAATTTTCCGATTAGTGTTAATTGCTTTCTCTTATACCTTAAATAGTTTTTTTGGTAAAATATTTTTTTTTTTTGGTTAAATTATTTTCAAGCTGTCGATTTAATTTTTAGTTTTAATTTAAGGCACGCCATCACGTATTTAATGTGTACTTTCATGTTGTTTTTAAATATGTGAAAATTATTGTAATAAACAGTTATGAGCAAAAACAGTTTGAAAATCTACCCAGTTCTTGTTAGTTGTTGTACTAAGTAGCTAACAATGCAAGATAAGAGTTGAATACAATTTGTGCCATTTAGATATTGTCAATGTATTGAACAATGATTAGTGTTTAAAAGAATGATAGTAATTAAAACAGTATCACAAAGAAAAGTAACTCAACACATTACAATCATGTATCATAGTGGTTCCCAAAAAAGGGTTTCAATGCTTTGCAACAAATGTTGTAAGGCATTCAAACAAACAAGCAAGGCCAAGCAAAGCAAGTGAGGTCCAAAAAAATAGTGATGCTTTATATTACAAGAAAGTACTGCAATGGTTCACAAAAAAAATATGATACATCGCAACAATGTATTACAGTGGTTTCGAAAAAAACTGCAATACATTGTTATATTGTGTTGTGGTACCAAAAAAAGAGGTACAATATATTGTAAAAATGTATTGTACTGATTCCCAAAAAGTACATTGTCAATACATTGCAACAATACAAGGCACAATACATTGCAACAATGTATTTTAGTGGTTCCCAAAAAAAGGTTCAATGCGTTGCAACAATGTAATATAGGAGTTCCAAATGAATATGGAGCATTACATTGCAACAGTGTATTGTAGTGGTTCCCAAAAATAATGGTGCAATTGCAGAGGCTAAAAAAAAAAATGGGGAATTATATTGCAACAAAGCACTGGTTCACAAAAAAGGTATGATACATTGCAATAGTGTTTTATAGTGGTTTCCAAAATAGTGGAATACGTTGTAATAATTTGTGGTGGTACCAAAAAGTGGTACAATATATTGTAAAAATGTGTTGTGGTGGTGCAAAAACGATGAATTAATCCAAAATCAAAATACAACAATGTCAAACTAACAAAAAAAGAAAAAAAAAACTTTATAAAGAAGTCGCAATAAATATCCTCCCATTCAAAATAATGGCACGTCGAAGAACGGACAGAAAAAAATAATAAAAAAAAAAGCCCCAAAAAAACTGAAATAACACTTAACTAAATTAAAAGAAATTGCTTATAGAAAAAAAAACGTAATTCTACACCCTATACCTTAAAGTAATTAGTCTTAAAAACTATTCCTTTTTTTTTTTTTTTTTTTATCATTAAATCCCAATAGCTCAAATCGTTTCTTTGAGAAACATCCAGTGAAAAAAAATATATATAATCGCATAAATTATGAAGAAGAAAGTAAAATCGGATTTAAAAAAGCCCGTTTTCTGCACATGTTTAGAAAGAAAAAGCCAAAATGGAATTCTATCTTGGCAGCCATTTTTTTTAAATCGTTACTGATATTTTTTTTTATTATTTAATCTATCTTAGATCTTACACAGAAATTTTATTTATTTATTTAACTGTTTATCTACCTTTTTTGCATTTCATACATAGTGAGAATGAAAGGAAAAGATTTATCTTAATTTATTTTTTAACCAATTCAAGGTATTTTCATTTTTTTTTTTTATATTATAAATATAAGGTTTTTTAAAGTACTTTCTGATATTTAAGATGTTTAAAGCATAGAATTTAATCTCGATGATTTTTTGTTTATATATGTAAAAAAATCGTTTCATTTATGCAATCTATTCGAAAGCATATGTATATTAGATAAAATTCCTAATTTATATATAGATAAATAAATTTAAAGAAACCTCTTATATATTTGTAATTCTCCAATTAGCGTTAATTGCTTTCTCTTATACCTTAAATAGTTTATTAATTAAATAAAATAGTTTTTTGGTAAAAGTATTTTCAAGCTGTCGATTTAATTTACAGTTTTAATTTAAAGCACATCGTCAAGCATTTAATGAGTACTTCCATGTAATTATTTGTTTTAAAATAATTAAAAATTATTGTAATAACCAATTCTGAGCAAAAACAGTTATTATAAAACCACGAAAATCTACCCAGTTCTTGTTAATTGTTGTACGAAGCAGCTAACGTGCAAGATAAAGAGTACAATTCATGAGGACGATTTGTGCCATTTTGATATTGTCAATATATTGAACAATGAACAGGTAGTGATTAAAACAGTATCGTAAAGAAACGTAGTACAAAACATTTCAACGATGTATCGTAGTAGTTCTTAAAAAAGGGTTTCAATGCTTGACAACAATGAAATATAGGAAATCCAAAAGAATGCGGTTCATTACATTGCAATAGTGTATTGTAGTGGTTCCCAAAAATAATGTTACAATACATTGCAAAGGTCCCCCAAAAAATGGTGCATTATATTGCAACAGAGTACTGCAGTAGTTCACAAAAAAGTTATGCATTGCAACAGTGTTTTATAGCTTTATCCAAAGAAATGGAATTTATTATACTAATGGATTGTGGTACCAAAAAAGTGGTAAATATTGTAAAAATGTATTGTAAGTGGCACAATACATTGTAACAATGTATTGTAATGGTTCCCAAAAAAAGGAATTTAATGCATTGAAACAATGTTATATAGGAGTTCCAAGCGAATATAGTGCTTATGATACAATAATGTATTGTAGTGGTTCCCAAAAATAATTGTACAATACGAAAGTCCCCAAAAAAGTGGTGCATTATATTGCAACAAAGTGCTGCAATGGTTCACAAAAAGGTAGGATACATTACAACAATATTTAACAGTATCTTCCAAAAAAAAGTAGAATACATTGTAATGATGTGTTGTAATACCAAAAAAGATTTATTTTTATTTTTTATTTTATTTCCAATGGCAGATTATGAACAGTTACAGCAAAAAAAAAAATAATAATAATAATAATATACAACAAACATGCTGAAACTATTAATCTAACAATAATGCCAAATTGCAGATCTTTTAGCCACTAAAAACTGTTACCAGGTGCACCACGGGGAAGGTAGATCTTCTGCGCACCCTACCAAAAAAGTGGTACAATACATTTTTATAATGCATTGCAGTGGTTCTCAAAAAAAGTGGCACAATACATCACAACAACATGGCACATGTATTGTAATAATTCTGGGAAAACTTTTACAATACATTCCAAAAATGTACTATATCGATTTCTAAAATGGGAATCCTCAGAACCTTCACAAGAGTGCAGCGGAAGAATAATGAAACATTTTTTTTCCAATTTAAATCCATTGTGATAAAAACGTTTATTTAATTTGGTAAATTGTAATTCTATTTGCTGTTTCTTTTCTGTGTGACCGAAACTGATTTTCAGCATTCACCGTAACAAGAATTAATTATTGTTAGCACGAAAATTAGTAAAGAGAAGGAAATGAGATGACTCCAAATTAATTCTAAGGAATAAGAAAATTAGTGTTGATCAGTAAGTTAAATTAGGCAACTAATAATTATTATTTAAATTTATCCAATCGAGTTATTTTTATTTAAATTAACTAATTATAATTAATTTTAATCCCAATTAAAATGTATTCGATTTACAAAATGTTCATTTTAGAACTTGACATAGGGCACCTGAACAGTTTTTGCGTTAACACACAGAGAAACTTGCATTCAACGAAAGCAACAGAAAACAAATTCGGGGAACAATATTGTATAGCATCGCCAGTCAAACTGTCCAATTCGAATTTTTCTGCGATTCAAATGATAATGATGAATTTCGAGTGATTATAATAACGATGAAACTCGAGTGATTATGATAATGATGAAATTCATATGGTAATAATCATGTATGAATTTGAATCAGTATCGGATTTATTATTCAAGAAGTCCTGGGATTGATCTACAGAAGCTAGATTTCTTGGTGTTAACACAATTTTGGAAAGAATGTTTTCATTTTTGGATGTCTGGGGAGTTCGCACCCTCATCATCCCTCAAAAAACCCTTTTAGAATTGCTTGCCAATATATTGCGGACCTTTTCGATCTGTGAAAGTAAACCTTGTGCATCTTCAAATGAAGAGGGTGCGAACTCCCCAGATGTCCAAAAATGGAGACTCTCTATTCAGATTGTGTTAACACCAAGAAATATAATCTCGGTTACTAAGATCCAAGGTATTTTTGGAGACTGAAGTGTTTATTTCTGATCTGTAATGATAATAAGGGCCTGATGGCCGAGTGACTAGAGCTCTGGTACTTGGTGCCCAGGGCACGAATTTGAGTCCTGCAGTGCCATGGATGTTTGTATAGTGGTTCGGAATACCCTAGGTCCCAGTTTGATATGGCTGTTGCACATCAGGTGGTCTATCAACAGTACCCCGTAGAAAGAAAACATTTCAAGTTTCGGAATTTGCCAGTAGGAGTCTTGATCCACTATGGTTAGGTTAGGTTAGTTGTTCTACGGTCATCTTTTGCACATGAGGACTAAACAGATCGGGACCTACAGTTTAAAGTGGATTCTGAACCTCTGCAAACATCCATCGCACAGCTGGGATGATCTACTATGGGGTATTGCACCATTGAAGAAGAAGAATTTAATCAATAAAATAGTTTTAAAAAAATAAAGAAAATTTCATAGCAGCATAAAAACTGAACTTTAAATAAATATGAATTTAATTAAAATCATCGATAGTAAATCCTTTAAACATAATTTTCTTAGTTCGAAATAGTTATTAACCATGTAACATTTTAAAAATTATAAATTTATTCAATTCAATATATCTCTCGAAAATTAATATTTATAAACTTAGTAATAGTTAAAAAATAAAAAAATAAATAAAATTATAAATTTGTTGATTTAATTTTAAAAAATTCTGAGTTGGGCTTTTTCTGCCTATTTCACTAAAGTTATAGTAAATCGATTATAACTGTTCACAAAATTCACTGCAAAGAATTGTTCAGAACATCATTTGCACTTTCTTTTGACAAAAAAAGAACTTTTTATAGCCATCTTTTAGCCAGACATAGTTGCATGCATATGATTTTAATAATTATTACCAAATTTTATTTTGCGAGATAATAAATATCGATTTCGAATAACATAAAACTTGGAGAAATTTCATCAAACAATTGTGGAAGTTTTAGTAAAGAATATGGCACGAAATAATGAAAATATAAAAGAAGCGATCCCATACATGTATATCTGAACTTAAAAAAATATATATGTAGGAAAAGTTCATATAATTTAATAGGAAATATTGAATTTTTGAAGATCATTAATCAAAATTTCTTTTTCAGTAATAAGTAAATTCAAAAGTAATTCTGAGATGAATAGCAATTCAAATATTCTTGCAGTTTGCTATGTGTTCATTTATTTTTATCCTTCGCAACCAATCTCTACAACGATAATAAATTCAAGATTGATTTTTTTCATTAATTGCATAAAATCCATATACATAACAGAATATTTTGATTAAACGCTAACAATATTCTGTATATATAATGAATATTCATTGTTCATAATGTAGAATGCATATATAAGGAATATTCATTGTTTATAACGTAGAATGTATGTATAAGGAATATTCATTGTTTATAACGTAGAATGTATGTATAAGGAATATTCATTGTTTATAACGTAGAATGTATGTATAAGGAATATTCATTGTTTATGATGTAGAATACATATATAAGGAATATTCATTGTTTATAACGTAGAATGCATATATAAGGAATATTCATTGTTTATAGTGTAGAATGTAGAATGAATATTCATTTATAATGCATAATGAATTTTCATTGCTTATAGTGTAGAAAGCATAATGAATATTGATTGTTTATAATGTAAAATGAATAAGGAATATTCATTGTTTATAGTGTAGAATGCATAATGAATATTCATTGCTTATAATGTAGAATGCATTTAAGAAATATCCATAGGTAATAATATATAACGTAATATAAAGGAATATTCATCGGTTATAATATATAAGAAATATTCATTGGTTATAATATATAACGTAATATATAAGGAATATTCATTGGTTATAATATATAATGTAATATATAAGAAATATTCACTGGTTATAATATATAACGTAATATATAAGAAATATTCATTGGTTATAATATATAATGTAATATATAAAGAATATTCATTGGTTATTATATATAATGATTATTCATTGTTTTTAATAACTGTTATATTACATTGCAACAGTATATTGTAACAATAAATAATAACTGTTATTACAAACACCCATTTTTTTCAAAGACTGCCTAACCAAGAAAAACTTGCAACAAATTATAATAATTAATCCCCATTCTTCCAAAAAAAAAAGAATCTTCATATACTATTGAGCGGCATACATAGCATTTTTGGTTAAATCTTTCTGCATCCATCCATGCGAAATAGAACAGCATTAGAAAGATAGAAGACAAAAAAAAAAAATTACGCAGTGTTGTCCTTAGCTAATCTGTCCAAATAGAAATGCTTGGGCTGGAAAAACAAAAGGGAAGATGACTTTTTCTTAAGGCTCCCCAGATGTTCTCAGTAATTATACGGACCATTGAAAAGACAGCGGTACCAGATGCCAAACTAAACGCGTTCTTAGGTCTCTGGAATAAGTTGTTTACTTCTTTTTTTTTTTTGTTTTTTTTTTTTTTTTTTTTCTCAGCAAAATATACACAATTACTCTGAGGAAAATGGTTGATATTTTGGAATATATCGCAAAGCATAAGTCTGTATTTTTTCAGCTGGGGCCGAAATCATAACATACCATGCTGAATGGAATACTTATTTTTTTTTCGGTATCAAAATACAAAATAATGCATTCGCATTCATAAACATTCTGGAAATATAAATCCAATCTTTGGGACGAAAATAATTATAATAATTTGCCATGCTCGCATTCATATCTGGAAAGGGAATCGATAACTTCTTGCATGGCTTTGAGAAGCCATGGATATTCATCTCGTAGAACTATTGTTTGTTGTTTGTTCCTTTTACTTTTATAGGGTACAGCGAATAGGTTATTATAAGAGGCCCTACTTTGTAATCAGTGAATGTTAACTTCACTATAGAGATACACACATAAATGATAAGCATCACAATATAAAATGCTCATTATTTTTAAGGATTTGCTTCTTAAAAAAAAAAAAATTGGCCAGATGTTTGTCATGGTTCAGTTACTACGAAAATTAAGAATAATCTTCGACCTATTTAGAGAAAGAAAAAACTAGATAATATATAGTAAAAAATAAGCTATATAACAAAAATAGATTATTAAAAACTTTCTCTTCATTTTACAAAAAAGAATGTTTATTTTTCGTAACAAAGGAATTTGTATGCAATTTTTGTGCACTCATGTAGAACTAATGATTTTTTAAAGTTGATGAAACATGTAAATGGTTTTAATTATTGGTATGACTTAAAGATTTTTTTCAACGTGTTTTATTTTAAGCATATCTGTTTAGAATGAAGTAAGATTGTCTTTAAGTGTTATTCTTAAGATTTTTTTTAAAATTAAAAATAAATATTACTACAGATTACAAAATGCATATAGGCTGGAATTGAAAAGCATTTATTAAAACTATTTTATTTAAAAAATTTTGTCTAAAAATTTAATGTAACCCAAAGGGAAGATATATTGTCAAAAAAAAAAAAATCCTAAAGGTAACTTGTTGCCAGTGGCGTAATCATATGGTGGCAAGACGGGCAAATTGTCGCGGGCCCCGGCCCGAGCAGAGAGGCTACGAGTACAAGAAAGGTCTGATATTTATTATTACAAAATAAAGTAAAATTTATTAATTCTGTATTTAATAATTTTTAAGTTATTAAAGTGACAATTTTTTTAAAAAATGTATCAAGATTTTGAACGTATTCATTTGTATGAAAGTTATGTATCTGGTAGTTAATAGCAATAAAAACAGTTACGTACGAGTAATTCTGATGCTAGAGACTTCCTCAATTTCTAGTTTGTGAATGGGTACTTAAATAAAATGTGAGAATTATCACTGGCAGCCATGAGCCACTGGGACATTTTTAAATTCACTTGCCAGAGAATTCCTTTGATTCTTGAATATGTACTTACAAATTAAAACTGGGAATTCTCGGTGACAAGTCAGACTTCTAGAAAGCGGTAAGTCCCTTGTTTCGCGGATTCTCCATGTGTTTAATTTTAAGCAACTTCATTTTTGTGCTAATGCTTTAAATAAATTAAGATGTGGAGATATTGTGGTTCTTAAAACCACCTAGGAACTCCGTAACCGGTACGCCCGTTGCCCCTCCATGTGTCACTATTATCTTACTTTTTGTTTCATCGGATCCGTGATCAGTCGTAAAGTTAATTGATTATAAAAATTAGATTATAGCATGTCTAATAATATAAAATATCTTAGTTGAAAGGGGGAAAAAAAAGATGGAGAAAAAATAAGAAGTTACCTAAAATAAGTCAATACTTTTTATTCAATATTACCTAAAATAAGTCAATAGCGTGTTTTTGAAAACTGCTATAGTGATGTTAACAATAAACTATCTTTCACTGCGCATGCTGTTATTTAACTGAGTATGCTTAACAAATAGATTTAACTACAGACAACGGCATTGTGCATGTATATAAAAAAGTATTAAATGTTGTATCTCTAATTTGGATACTCTTTCTTCCATACTACCTATATATATATATATTTTCCTTCTAATGCAGCTGGCACATAGACCGTGATCTTTCGCCATAAGGGCTGCACCGATGTTACTCACTTTGCACTACCCAGGAGGCACGTGTAACTTGATGGTAAGCCACGGACGCGGAGTAAAATGCCCCCGCAGCGCTTTACGATCCTATTAGGACCGGGACCTACGGCTTAAAGTGGATTCCGAAACACTACAACACCCATGGGCAAAGCCGGGATTTGAACCCGATACCTGTGGTACCGAACGCCAGAGCGCTAGCCATTGGGCCATCAGACCTACCATGAATTTGGTAAGTTGAAAACTTTTTAATTTGTATATTTCACTCTTTAAAATGTTTTTTAAAAAGTACTTAAAAACATTTTAAAGGGCAAATCGGAAGAAAAGGGAATTTTTTCTAGAAAAAAAAATTGATTTCTTGAATATTATTAAAAATTATTAATTATTTAAAAGATCAATGTATGAAACACGTGTTTAATGAATAATCATTCCCATATGACTGATCAATCGCTTAGCTCAAACAACACAACACCTATTCCTACTTTTTAAAGTGCCAAGTCAAGTCATATTCCTCATTAAAATGAATGATTGTTTTCCTATTTAAACTTCTTTTGGGAACATATGCAACATGATCACAAAAAATTTTTTAATTGCGAGTTATCATGAAAAAACAATCTTGAAAAAAAAAAAATTTAAGACATTCTCTTTAGTTTATGGACATCTATATTTACAGATCTAATTTTTCCAGTTTGTATTTTATTTTAAAGGTCAAAAATTTATTTAATAAGCATTTAATAAAATTTAAAAAATTAAAATTCCTAAATGTGAATTTATTTTTTTCTTTATAATGCAACACAAATTATTCATTAAACAAGACTTGCATTATAAAAATCAAATCGACTTCTATGAAATTATTGTACTATAATAATTAATATTATAGAATATGCATTTTGTCAATCCATGACAAATTTAAATTATTAATTTATTTTAAATAAATTTAATTTCGAAATAATTTTGCATTAAATTTTTTTATTAAATTTTTATTTAATTATACATGAAATTTTGCATTATTGTTTTATATAAAATTCGAATTGTTATAATTTTACATATTTTTTTCTTTAAAAAAAGAAGGGATGTTAGTTTACACAGAGAAAATGACAGTAATCAAATTTGATTATTTCACTTAAAAAAAATAATTCATATTTTATTCATATTCAAATATAATATACCTTGAAATAACAGTTTAGGGATGAGAAGACTTATTCATTTTGTATAAAATATATCTATTAAAGTCATTATATTTTCCTCTCAAATTACACAAATAAGGCAAAATGATATTTTCTCAAACAGTTGTTTTCATAAACTTTAAAATAAACTTTATGAATGAAATGTATATTGTTTTGCTATTCTATTATTTCGCTGACATTCTTTTAGTTTTGTCGCTATACCATTTTGGATTCGTGAATTTTGGTTTTTAATGCTACTTAACTACCTGGAAACCACAAATGATGCATTGCGTTTTATCCCATTGTTAGTGTAACCACAAAACGTTTTCAATGTGAACGAATCATAAAGGCAAACATTAACCACTAAAGTGCTAAAATTCTCGTTACCTGGATTGTGGTTTAACAAAATTGACAACATAAAATTAATGTCAGAAACTTGAAATATTGATAATTTATCAAACTAAATTTCATAACCAAAAACATAAATATACAACGAATATTGGTAGATATTTCCTTTTCTTTATATCATTTACTATGATGAATGATATCCTACATATGTTCAAACAAATTCCGGCTTAACCTCTTGAAGACTCAAGAAAAATTAATAATTTAATTTTCTGTCTTCGAATTATGTTCTTTTTATGAGATAATCTAATACTATAATACTTAGTGATGTTATTACTTTAAAAAATAGTATAGTTGCTGAGGCAAAAATTTGCTGTTATTGAAGTTTTTCTGCATTAAATAGTTTTATTTGATTTTATTATTGCTTAAATCATAAAACGATATATATTAGACAAATATTAATGGAACGGAAATTACTTCATATCTTGATGTTCATTTATCCATATCTGGTCTTTTACCAAAGCTAAATTGTGTTGAATTATATCTTATTATTAAATATTGCCCATTAGTAATTATGTCACCTTTTTGCACTTTTCAACTTATGTATTGCTGTTGAACTCCAATTCAAATTACATTTTAAACTTTAAAGCATTATTTAACCATGTACAAGAATCATGTCCTTCACCTTCATGACAAAAAATAAATAAATTTTCAATGCCATCCAATATTAAACTATCATTTGGTTAAATTTTATTAGTCAAATGATATTATTATGTAAGTGTTCTCATTGTTATGTGAAAGTGTTCTCATTATTATGTGAAAGTGTTCTCATTGTTATGTGAAAGTGTTCTCATTGTAGTATGTAAGTGTTCGAATATGTCAAATATGTAGGTGTTCTAATTGTAGTATGTAGGTGTTCTAATTGTAATATGTAGGTGTTCTAATTGTAGTATGTAGGTGTTCTAATTGTAGTATGTAAGTGTTCTAATTGTAGTATGTAAGTGTTCTAATTGTAGTATGTAAGTGTTCTAATTGTAGTATGTAAGTGTTCTAATTTTAGTATGTAAGTGTTCTAATTGTAGTATGTAAGTGTTCTAATTGTAATATGTAAGTGTTCTAATTGTAATATGTAAATCCTCGAATATGTCAAATATGTAAGCGATCGAATTGTAATATGCAAGTGTCTGATTTGTAATATGTAAGCGTTCGAATTGTAATGTCAAATATGTAAGTGTTCTAATTTTTCCATTAATTACAGCCAGTAGTTATAAAAAATTGTTCCTTGTCCACATTCTAATAAAAAATAAATACCTTTTTTTTTATTTATTTCACAACTTGTTTTCAAATGAAGAGAATTTTATTCTAATATAATGATAAAGAATATATTTCTATAAGAAGCACACTTTAGTGACAAACCCCATAAATCTTAAAACGAATGAATTCATTATTGAAGGATTCTGTAATATAGTTTTCCTTTTGTATTATGTATTTCTTTTGTACAATAGTTTTGATCAAAATAATATATTTCCATAAAAATATATACATATAAAAAGATAAATCTGCAAATAACTAAAGAAAATAAAACTACCAAATGTGTGAAATCCTTATTACCTGTTGTCTCGGCTGTCATGTAAAGAAACAAAACACACATAAACAAAAAATATTACCAAATCAAGGAATATTGATAACTTATCAAATAACTTTCTTTAAATCCCCCAAACCCGAAATAGATTCCGAACAATACAAGTCATATCATTTTTCCCGAGTCAGGGTTCCAGTTGCTTTGATGGATGATATATTGTTCGCCGTCATACAATGCTCAAACAGAAACGCCGACTTAAAAACATTTTGCTGCAAAGGCTGTTTGCCGTTGATCCAAAAATCAAATCCTGTACAGTACAATTCTAAGAATCGATAATACCTTTCGTCAAATAATCTTAACCAATTCGTATGCAAAGATCTTTTATAGCATAAAAGAAGACAAGATGTATTTCTGTTGTTCCAATCGTAAATTGCTTTCTTTTGTGATTATAATTTTATAGCGAATTTATAAAGGATTAATTGAGTTTACACCTTTTATTTAATATTAGCTTTCACAGATCATTGCATTTTGTATCTTTCCCTTCTCTTTTATATAGCGGGTTATGGGACTTTTGACCCTGAGGTCAATTTACTCTAAGTTTGATATAATTGTGTTTAATAAGAAGTCCTATAGAATATTGCATGTTGTATCAAAAGTTGTTAATTATTGCTTTTATATGTAAGATAATATGTAAGAATAAAAAATGCAAACAAGAGATTATAATCTTTATATTTCTAGGTAATAAAAGTGTTTTTCTTTATAATGCATTTGGATGATGGGATTGCTCATTAAATATAAATGAAAAATTCTAAGAAGAAGATTTTAATGTATTCGAAAGAGGTTCATTTTTTTAAATGCATTCAAGTTCAGCAACTCATTAGAATATTGAATGAAATGCTAGTACTATGAAATGTTTGCTTTTCCAAAGCAATTGATTCGAACTGTAATTTTTATCCATATTATCATAAAGTTACAAATGGAAAAATAATTAATATTGATAATAATGAATTTATATTGTATTTTTAAAATGGTCTTCGTAATACAATTTTTGAAAAATATTTTATTTTTGTGATGCTAATTAAAGATTATAGATAATACCAACAATTTTTATTAATGTGGGGGTAAAGTCAGACTTCTCACTTTGGGTACTGCATGTCTTTGTTCCACTAGATCAAGAACAAAAAAAAATTCCATTTTTTTTTTTACCCTTTATCAATGCAACCTTAAGAGTTTTACTGTCTTTTTCCCGGAACATGTCTCTAGGGTCAAATTAGTTATCAACTCTTCCTGGAGAATGGTGCCCGTACATGAGTGGTATGATTGTAACCGTCCAGGTGCTGCTTTAATTGGGACTAGTAATAGATCAGAAAAGATGGCTCGTGCTCGGCTTCGCAATTATCTTCATGCTCAACGTCCTGTGTCAGGCCTTAAAGCTTACCCCCTTCGCTCATAATGTAACTTGACTCAAGTAACTCCTGCCCATATCTTGACTTGCACGAATTGCCAGAAAAGTAGTTGTGCTCCAATCCTGGAGCGGTTTTTCATTGTTTAACAACATAAGGATTCATGGACATGGTCTGGATGTTGATGTCGACCAAGTAGGATAAGAAGCAACATTGTTGTTAATTTCCAGAATTTTTATGTAAAGAAGAAAAAAGACTGAAAAAAAATCAGCTTATAAATGCTTCACAAAAAATATGTTCTTGGGCATCTGGCTCGATGTTTTAATTACTAGATATATAAAATATTTAAAGCTTTTTATTTATTCTTTATTTTACTTATAATCAAGTAAATTGTATAAGAGCTTCGTTTTCTTAAATTCATATAGAACCTTATGGTTACGATTCTAGACTTTGAGCGTTTAATTTTGATAAATTTACCCACGAATATGTAATTTTCTTATACTGGAAGATCAGAAATTCAATAGTAGAAGCAATCCTTGCAGAAACGTAATAAAACAGAATAATAACCAACAAAGCACTATATTGATACAAGTTTTCAAAGCATATGAACTCTCTTCTCACATAATGAACAATGGAAAAGAGAAAATCCTTCAAAAAAATCTAAAAAAATGCTTGCAAGAAATCCATAAGCGAAAAAGTACACAATTGTAGATATTTATCAAAAAGTAGATTACTCCATTCAAACTATCGACACAATAGGTTGTATTACAGGTGTCTTTACGACTTTCAGCTCACTAACAATGGACTGTATCCAAAATAAGGGGTTATATCGAAAGAAAAGGAAATATTCACTTAGTTTGTATTAGTAGTAATTAAATAATTGTCACTATTAGGATTTTAACACTTGTATAATTGAGGCAAGTTTATCTGCTTGATCCAATGCCATCTTCATATATTTAATTTTTTGTTATTAGTTTGGAGTATCAATAATAAATTTATTCTTTTGTTTCTGCTTATTTATGAATACTTGGTACAATATATTGATAAATCAGCAATACATATGCAGCAGCCTATTAATATTGTATCAATCACAAATTCTCATTTGTATAAAACGGAAAAGTTAGGCAATGCCGATCTACTCTTATATTACATTTTCATAAAACGAAATTTATTAAAATGGTTAATGCATACTAATGAAACTATTTATCAAAAATAACTGAAAGGATTATTTTACACAAATTAATTACTAACTAAGGTAAGAAAATAATTAGTTTTACAATTTTGAATTCCTCAAGTCCATTGAAATTTTTATAAGACGACAGTACAATAGAACAAAGCATGTATAATTGGCATGCCTTACAACCTATTAATTTTTAATCACTCTCAAAGAGGTCTCAATCCTATAAAGAAAGGACGCTTAGTGATGCCAATCTACTATTAAGAATAAATTACTGAAAAGAAGAATTTTTTTTAACCATTCATACAGTGCTGTGTATCCCCCACTGATCACAGGACTGTGTCTCCAACTTGATTGGTCACGCAATTTCTAAATTTATACATATGTAATTATGAAATGATTTTCAGTTTTTATATTAAATAATTTGTTTAGATTACAAACAAATTATTTGTATGTCGAGTTAATTATTTGGTAGCCAGCGCCAGGTTAATATCCACAAAAAAAAAAGGTTCCTGCAATACATTTTTTGCTTACAAAACATCATAATCAGATAATTAAATATGATCATGTGTATCTATCTAAATTAAAGAACTAATCTATTGAATATAAAGTGTATCTTCTTTTCCTTGCAAAAGATTGTCTGTGTCTTCAATATATTTTTAAAATGGCCATAAATTAATGTATGTTATTCAAATACTGTACATAACAATAACTAAAAGGCTATTTTGCAGACTAAAAGCTAGGCACAAACTTATTTAGAAATTGAACACCATTAAATAATTTTTACAACCAAATGACTGATTGTCTTAAAATTCACTAAATACTTCTAAGCTTGGTGGCTTAACTTTTTTTTATTTTTTAACCTCTTTTAATAATTTTTTCCACGATTCATTTTCTACACATTAAACTAAAGTCTTAATTCTTAGAAAACAATTAAAAGGACTAATTCACATACTAAAAATATTTTTAATTTATACCCAAATAAAAAAGAATTGCAGTATTAACTATTTATTTGAAAAATCATGCCTTTGAATTCATTAAGTGCTTTGCTAAACTATCAACATTCTTCAAGACGACATGTACAACAACAATGGCTTTACCTTCTTCAATAATTTTTTACCTCTTTTAATAGTTTTTTCCCTAATTAATTTTCTGTACATTAAATTAAAGCCTTCATTTTTAAGAAAATATTTAAAATGACCAATTCACAAACTAAAAAGAGTTTTAATTTATACCCAAATAAAAAAGAACTGCAGTAATAATAATTTATTTGAAAAATCATGCCTTTGAATTCATTAAGTTCTTTGCTAATCTACCAACATTCTTCAAGAACGACATGTATAACAACAATGCTTTCACCTTCTTCAATATTTTAATCGCTTCTCTTCCACTTTATTTTCGGTGGAACAATATCTTCACACAAAGATACAGCACGTATGCAAACTTATTGAACAAAAACACGATTCTGACTGAAAGCGGCCATCTTTAAGTAGATCTCCAGAACAAAGGTGCAAAGAATCCTGCGGCTTTTTCCAAAAAACAATTGACACAATACCCGCGAAAGCAATGGAAGAAAAAAATGTTCCAAAAGATAACCAAGGTAGACGAAGAAGAAAAGCAAAATTCAATTTAAATGCCAAAGGTCCTCATTATGTGTCTTAATTACCTGGTCAATGCTACGTTGGTGGCAATTCTTGCCTTATTACCATTCAATTACAGAGATCGTTTGCCCGGATTCTTTTTTTTTAATTTTGCGACAGAAGAATTATTTATTCGTGTCTTGAGGGGGGGATGGGGGGTTGCAGAACCTTCCAATCATTTGTACGAATGATGTCCGACAGTGTAACAACATATGTCAAAAACTCAGATAATCAAAACTAGCACTAGAACTAAATGAGTTTTTTTTCTTTCTTTTCTGTTCCTTTTTTTTTTTTTTTTTTTCTGTTTTGACTTGACAAAGAAGCAAGAGGAAGTGTGGGTTTCAGAGTAAACAAAGGAATATAATGCATTTTGTTGCTGTGATTTGTTCTTTTTTTTTTTTTTTTTTTTTTGTCATGTTTTTTCTTTGCAGAACATCTGTCATTGTATCTTTTTGGGTCCTGTCAAAGTTGTTACACGTACTACATCTGGACTACATGATTATCTTTTAATTAAATTTATTGTTGTTTATTTTTGACAACAGTTGTGATTAGAATCAATAATGTTAACAGATCTTCCCACTGTCATGTAATAATAGGAAAAGATAGTAATTATTTACATGCATTCGGGATCAGAAGGTACAAAATGTCTATTCAAAAAAAATGCATATATAATGAATGACAGGAACAATGCAATTTTTATGACGTACGAATTTGCAATTCGATACAATCTTTCAAAGTATTGTTCATCTCAAAAATGGTGAATCCGTTCCATATATATACTATACCAAATATGCATATTTTTATACAATTTCTGAAGGAAAGTACAATAATGCTTGACATTTTATTTTAAAGTGAAAATGTAGAAAAAAATAATTATTTTGATTTATTTTATATGAATTTTTGATCAATTAAATCTGTGTACATCGTATATTAAATATTTTCTGAGAAAATATTTTTTTTTAAATTAATTTTTTTATCTTATTTTTTAGAAGATGAAAATCATTTAGGAAAAGTAAAATATCTATTAAACAGAATTTAGTATGTAAAAAAATTGGACAACATGAATAAAAAAAAATGTGTACTTAATTGAATTATCATAAAAAGTAACATTAAATTTAATTCAAACATACTAAATACATCTTATTTGTGTTATTTATTAAATTAATGTTAAAAGGACGTTAAATGGTTGACATTAAAAAAATTTTCAATAAAAGGTGTGAATAATACTTTTGTTACTACGTTTTCATAAATGTAACATTAAATTTAAATCAAATATAATAAATAAATTTTATTGTTATTTAATAAATTAACGTTAAAAGGTTGATGTTAAAAAAATTTACATTAAAATTAATGAATATTACTTTTGTTACTGCATTTCCTTACATTCTTCTAAATTTTATTTCATTTTCTATTTTCTTTGTTTCCTTTTTTTTTAAAAATCTAATAAAAAATTTCTAGTTTCAAGAAAAAAAAAATTTCTATGGCAACATTAAATTCATATATCTTTCAGTCTCATTATAAATAAGTGGAACTGTAGTTTTAATAACAATTGTTTCTGCGAAATATGTATTTTGTTTTATGAAACTTTATTATAATCTGAAGTATATATATCTGTTTAGACTTATTCCCAATTTATTGAAAGTTCATATGTTTCAAAGAGGGAATACTTAAATATTTTTTATAATTTATATATTTAAATATCAGTATTCACTAATAAATACATATCAAACATTATATTCGTAAGGGATATTTTTAAACAGTCCATAGTTTTCACTATTAAAAGATGTTGCTTATATTTATTTTTTTATTCATTTTAAATCTAATAAAATTTAATATTTATTCTCTAAACAACATAAATTCGCTGTTTTTAAAACTGATTTTTAATTAATATCTATGTATTATGATTTTATAGTTTTTTAATCAAATATACCAAGAATTTTGATCAAAAAAGTTAAACAAGAAGGATTTTATAAAACTTTTTAATTCAAGTATTCACAATTTATATTTTTGGTAAAAAATGGTGAATGGGTTCATTATTTTTTTTGAAAATCGTTCAATCCAGTCAAGAATGTACATAAACGGCACAAACGCAACATCACGTGATTTATTTATTTATTATTTTTTTTTTTTTGTGAAAGTTTTTCAAACCTTTTGTGATGCATGATAAAGAAGTTTCCGTATTGTATATATATGATTTCGCATGATAATTTTTATAACGATTTGTCCTTTTTTAGTTTTGCCAATACCAGACGAAAAATCTTTTGAAGTGGCATCTGTGCCTTAAGAAGTATATATATACTTCTTATACCACATCTTTAGATAAGATATGCCACAATATTAAGATATTCTGTGACATTAAGAGGTAGATTCAAATAATATTAAGAAGTAGATGCCTAAAAATGACATCAAGAAGTAAATGCTGTGATAGCCAAATTATAAATAATTCTCTGGCACAGCAACCCATGGTGGCCAAGGCCTTCTGTCTACTGATAGATTTCGAGACGATGGTGTTTTTTTCACAGGGTAATGTGCGCCCAACTCTCTACAGTTACATTAGAACGGGAGCTACTTTTGAAAGTGAATTTAGAACCACTACAAACATTCATGTCACCGCCGGAACTCGAATCTGTATCCTGTGGTACAGAACGCCAGAGCACCAAATTATAACTACTTGCAGAAAAATAACGCGCCTTTATATAAAATAACTTATAAAAATTTCATACATCGAAAATGTAATTTTTTTGTTTACTGACGTTGACATTGTGTCTTTTTTTATAGCTAGCAAAAATATTTTCTTTTCATTTTCACTTTTGTTGCCTTAATTAGGTTCTTAGAAGTGCAAAAATTAAATTTTATTCATTTATTTCTAGTGGGAAAAAGTTTTGGTGCTTAATGGGTTAAATGCCTAACAAAGTTTACAACTTAACCTCTTAGTTTACAACTTAACCTCACTTATCTTGTAGTTAAGGAAAAGTAACAATACATTATTTATTTTAAATAAATGATAAATAATTTTAAGAAGATAATAGAATGATATGCGTTTAAATATTCAATACAAATATAAGTATTTTTAGGAAAATGATACAATGATAGACAAAAAATTATTTTTTTTTAAAAAATGTATGCATTTAAAAAAAATTATTAATTGAGCTTATTAGTTATTATAGTTGAATAGCTTATAGAGCTTATTATTAGTAATAGCCATAGAAAATTGCTTAAATATACTTTTCATTATAATTGATAAGAACTTTTGCAATAGCACATTTTCGTGTATAAGTTAATTCTTTAAAAAAATATATATGTTAATTATTTGCTACTAGTCTTTTTAATAATAAAATATTATATCTGTACTGATAATATTTTTTATTCTACTTAATAGCATTATTCGAAGTTGATGGCTGAGTGACTAGCGCTCGGTGTCACAGGTTTTGGGTTTGAATTCCGGTGATGCGATGGATGTTTGTATGGTTCAGAAACCATTTTAAACCACAGGTCCCAGTTAACATGACTATAGAAAGTAGGGCTGACAACCCTACCTCGTAAAAAGAAAAAATATCATGTTTCGGAATCTGCCAGTAGGCAGACCGCCTTTGACCACCATGGGACTGTTGCGGCATTGAAGAAGAATAACATTGTTCCAAACAATATGCTTGATTGACTAGTATTTTATAAAAAATGTAACTTTATGTTCAAAATTAAAAAGTTTTTAATCTACTCTAAAAATAAATATTTTCAACCGTAATGTATTACAATTGCTCAACAACGATATACTCGTATGTAGACATTATGGCATTTACTAATTTGCTTTTTCAATTTTTTCTGGCTAGCCTATTTTTAGTCGATACAAAATGAATACATCGTTATTAAACAAAATGCTAAATACCATTTTTTGTCATTTAAAAAAAAAAACATCCATGAAGAATGGCTAATAATAATCAAATGTATCATAGAATAATTAAAAATGATTTGCAATATTTAAAAAATAAATATCTTGAATCGGAATCATCTTCATTTACTTCAATATCGGGGCACGTCTCCTAAATACAAGTTTTTCCGCCCAGATCAGAAGTCAGGTCGCTCCAGAAACATCACTATTTCGATGGTCCCTCATACTTCGGCAATCACCGTGCGCAAACAGGTAAATGCCAGTAATTAGCCAAGTCTCTTGAACTATCTCTGTCAGACAAAACTGCCGTCCATGTAACAAAAACCGGTGTATATCTTTCCAACCCTCCAGACCTGCAAAAGGGCACGGGTAGGGGGTAGGGGTGGGCCAAGATATTGGGCGAGCTAGGATCCCTTTCGGCGATACACGGTGGCCCACCCTTGAAGTCGAACACGATCTCTCTTCTGCTGCCACAAATAAAAAAATAAAAATACATAAGTAATAAACAAATAAAAAAAAAGAAGATTCTTGAACCGCAAAAGCGAGGAGACGATTATGCCAAAGAAATGGCAACTAAAAAAAAAAAAAAAAAAATCCTTTAGTCGAAGATTTATAGAAGGTACTTAATGAAGACATTATTAACTAGCATTCATCAAAAAAACATAAGACAAAAAAAAAGAAATAATGTAAAAAAAAAAAAAAAAAAAAAAAACAAAAAAAAAAAGTTCTTAAAAGAAAAGTAGTCTAAGCATTTATGCAAGCAAGGAGTGCTTTGATACGCTTAAGAGCCGGCTGGTTATTACATTAGTTTTTCTTTCTGCCATTACCTCTCTTGAGTGCGTGCCTCACTTGAGGTTTGGTTGTTTTTGTGTGTGTGTGTGCTTCGGCAATGCATAAATATTGCTCGTTTTTAAATGTTGTTTTAAATACCCTTCATGATATCGAAATCGTGAGAATTTAATGGTCTCTAATTCGCTTTATTATTGCCATGTTTTATTGTTTGTTTATGGGAAACCTCATGTTTTCTGAGTGAGACGCAAGCAATTTCGATTGTAGTGGTTTTAAACTTGTCTTTGATCTTAATAGCTGATTTTTTTTTTTATTATTCTTATTTTCCTATTGTTTTATACATGTACAGATTACAGAACTTGATAGTTTACATCAATTGTAGCGCAGTTACTGTCTGCAGGTAGGGTTTTTAAATTTATTTGTGCACTGTTAGGTCGTAAACCTTTAATTGCAACATGATTTTATGTAATTACATTAAATATAATTCTGCCTTAATGTTTTTCGCATGTTATGACGTCTTAAAATTAATGGAATTTGTTTATATCTATAATGTACAGTTTGTGTGTTTAAAGAATTTTTGTGATAATAATAGTTTACATAAGAATAGAGTTTAGCGAAAAATCAATTAATTCCATTTGTTAAAGTAAAACCATCCAAAATAAATGGTTTAAGCTAAATGATACGGTAGATAATTGCGAAGATAGCACATAATTCAAAATAACAGCGACAGCCAACCTAATTAATGGTCCTTACAACAAAGGACACTATGAAGGTGGTCTGAAGGACAATCTATAGTAATAGTTAAAAGCACTACTCTGTTCCCCAAAGTTAGTTGGAAAAATGTAATGACTTAAGCAAATCTCGATTAGTGAGTGCTTTAAAGTTTTAAAACTTAAAATTAAGGCGAATATTGTGAAAGGAGAAATTCATGTAAGAACTTTAACATGAAGTCAGAAGCATATTTAAAAAAAATTATTTTTTTGATCCCAGATTTCTTTGCATTTATCTGGATTTTTAATATATTTAATAATTGATCGTTTTCATTACAGTATAATTCTCCAACTTTTTTAGCAAACAAATACACAATTGAAAATGATCTCAAAAGATCCAACAACAACGAAATACCTCAATTCTCTTCTTATTAAATATAATTTAATTATAAAAATTAATTTATTACAAATTTATTAAAAAGACTTAAATGCTGTATTCACTTTAAGGAATTACATTCTAATATATATTATATTTGCAAAAATTCTACATTGGACATTAACCTTCTGTGGTTTTAATAAAAAATTTAAATCCAATCAATATTCCTAATAGTTGTTATATAATATGAAAGATTCAAGTTTATTTTTTGGGTTTTCCAAAGGATTGAAAACTCTGTCTAACAATCTTGACACCAAAAATGAAGATAACAGGATTCCAGATTTTAGATACATATATCAAGATTTTAAACTAGATATCTAAAACCTGACATTTATAATTATAACCTATTTCTAGTTATAAATAAATCCATCATCAAGATATTATCACTATCAAATCACCAGAAGAAAGCCCATTCCCCCAAAATGTGAGACGGTATGACAGATTAGTTTTAACATCATGCCATCCTATCCATTAGAAGCATAATTTTATAACAACATGTTATTTTATTTTAACACATACTATCCAAAAAAAAATTTTTTTTAAATAGCTTTAAATTAGAAATAAAATATATCAAAGTGTATTGACAAAAATAAACAATCCACATTTTTTAATCGCACTGGTTTTCAAAACACAATACTTCATACGACACAAACGAAAAAAAAAATATCCACTTAATTAATCATGTTAGCTACACGACCACGAAAAATTTTAAGGAGAAATTGTATATAATGGAAAGTTAAATAAATTTAATAAAAAATCTTCTATGATGATTAATTATTCTTGATTTATATAATGAAAGAGAACGTGGTTTTATATTTCTGCTTGTATATGCACAATGCTTGAAAAAAGATTGTGTAATTTCTTAAGAAAATTCGTTTCGACATTAGCCTTATTTAAGCTTATAAAGCAACCCATTAACAAAATTTGACAATGTTACAAGTAGTCGAATGGTGAAACAAGTAAAGTCTATAAGTTTGCTTGTTGCTACCTATATTTATAATTTTATTTAATATTTTGACAGTAGTTCACTTTCTAAGTTCTATTTTCATGGCATTTTTTAGTTTTAAAATAATACATATTAAATGCACATTTAAATCCCATGTATTAAAATAAATAGTTGTATGATATGAACTCATAGCAATTTGAAGTAATTATATTACATAGATACTAAGAAAAAGGTACACTAACCTGTAAAACCCATGAGAAAACAGCTTTACAGTTTAGAATCGCATCCTTTTGCAGTTTAAAATTGCATACTCTTTAAAAAAGTATGACTTCATCAGTTTTATAAAATCCTGATTTATAAGATGAACTATCTATTTCAGACTCATGAAATGCGTCCCCAATTTGCATTTGGCAGCATTTTGACTTTGTATAGTTTTTTTACTATCGTATGCGATTTTTTTATATTTTTTTGCTATTGTTTATATTCATATGCGAATTTTCTCTCTTGATTTTTTTCACGATTCGTGTCCAGTTGTTTTAATATATTGATGCAGTTGATACATGGATTGATCTCTAATTGGACTGAAATTTTATATCTAACTCTAATTCCAGCATTGAAGCAGAAAACAGCATCACACAAACCAAATCTAAGCGTTTTTAGGAAAACAAAAACAGTTTTTAGCGCAGAAGCCCAGATATTATATAGACTTAATTGGATTCTGGGTTTTCATATGCACACTTTTTCAACAATTCCATGTGGGATAATTCTCTAAGAATGGGTTTTCATGGCTTCCATAGTGGTCAAAGAAATATGTGTATGTTGATTGAGTCATACTCATCTTCATAAGCCTTTGCATGTTGGCATTTACAGTAACTATGTATTCCAAGTGCACAGAACCCACAATTGGGATTTCTATTGCTGAATAGTAGGTAAAAGTAATCTACTCACATAGTTTACGAAGTATCTTGCAAAGTGTCAACATTTCGTCTAATTGCCAAGCCATCAAACTTTTGAATTATAAGAATCATCTTTCGGCTAATTTATTTTTACCATCTAATAATTTTGCATCACTAAGTTTCTCCCGACATATTTCTATTTCAAATTCAAGTTGTCAACAGCGCATTCTTTTTTGCATATGGTTTATACAAATAAAATTATCGCATTTAACTTATGTTGTTGCCAGTTTAAAAAAAAAAATCCATGCCGAAAAATATCAGCATAGATAATAGTATTATAGAGCATTAATTAATGCCAAATACAAAGGCAATGGTTTGTTTACATTAGAGGGACCCTCCAAATGTCATGTCAGTTGTGAAGTGGTTCAAGATAAATACCACATTGTTAAAGTTCCGTTTATTCGATTAAATAGCGTGATACATCTTTACAAAGTGGACATTTTTTTCTTTTTAATGCAACAATAAAATAAAATTCGGCATTTTACTAGATTTTTATTTTATCGGTATCCTTAAACCAGTACGATTTCTACACATGGCAAGTCTTGTAGCCTCGTTGCATTCAGAGATGAGTATACACGTGGCGAATAACAGCGTGTATAACAGCAACTACAGTGCCCTATCTGATATGAGTTTTCTGAATGTTCTTCCATACGATATGCAAATATGAGATGATTACCATTGCAAATACTTGAGGAAAGCATTATCTTCTCGAATGCTGATAAGGAAAAAATATTGTTACATGCTGCTTAAAGATGAGTTCTCACAGGATACTAAAATATTTGAATTGAAAGTTATTTACATACATAATCTTTTCCAATATAAAAATTAGCATTATTGTCTTTCGTTATCTAATATTAAATTTAATAAGGATTTTACATTAACAATAGTGATAACGCTAAGAGTGCTTTGAATAAGTGAATGTTTTGGAAATTTTAATCTAATCAACTGAATAGAATTGGAAGTTATAAAAAATTTGATTTTATTACATGTAATACTATAACGATGATAAAACAGCATATATTTAAAGACATTTTAATATAAATAATAACAGAAGGATGTGTTTTATTATAAAGAACATCATGAAAAGCATCTTCTAATAATATTTTACATTTCATACAAAAACAAAAAGCTGTAATGCAAAATAAAAAGAATGGATTCGAATCTTTTTCTACCAAGCTCCAATTCAACTTTTTGGAACAAAACTTAGCAAATAAAGTACCAAATAAATAAATAAATATAATTCTCAGACTGCTATTACATCTCATGAAACCCTATTACTTGTGTCACATAGCTTTAAAATGACAGAAAATTAGAATATACTCAAAAAATCATTTTATTCAAATCCCAAGTGCATTAGGAAAACAGTAAAAATGTGCACACAACCATAATAAAGCCTTTTAAAATAAAATTAGGTTATTTATCCCCATAAAGGAAAAATAAAATGTTCTCATAGCCAAGAAAGGAAAATTTAAAGCAAGTACCTTATTTATTTTAGAGTTTCTGGTATTGTTTGTTTTTCATAAGAAAATAAAATTGGTAATTTAACTTAATAGCATATTCTTGTCCACAAAAATAATCCCCAACAAATTTATAATAAACATCCTAAAGAAATATTGTTTATACATGATTAGACATCTAACTAAAGTAAAAACTTTTTAGTGTCTATATTTTTTTTAAATCTTATTCGTCTCAATTTTACTCTATTAGACAGAATATCTGCAGAATTTTTTGTTGAAGAATAGATCCTTAACTTTTATTCTGACACTGATATGAATGTAATGTTGTTGTTTTTTTTTTGTTGTTGTTGTTGTTGTTGTTGTTTTTGTTTTTTTTTGTTAAATTAAATTTATTCTAATTGAAAATTAAATAAATAACAACATGATGACGATTTAATTACTAAAAAAAACAATTAATTTTTCTTTTATCAGAACTGATTATATTTCACTTTACATTATAGCATTTTTCCGCTTGTAAATTTTTTGACGTTAGACTGGACACAGATGGATCTCGCCAAGTTAGACGTGGATCTCGACAGGCATTAATTCAGATAATGCAGACATAATGCCTGTAGAGATCCAAATCTAATTTGTAAACCTGAGTCACTTACTGTGGAAATAGAATTACATTTAAATTCATGTATTAAAATTTCATTTTCATCTAAAATATTAAATTTTAAATTTGAATTTTTTCATTTTCATCAAAAATATAAGCACACATTGTAAAACACCAATTCTATTTAAATTTTTTATTGCTCCTATGTCCAGAGCACAGAGAATTTTCAATATTCTCTATTCCAAACACTAGATTATATGAACTGCTTATACTTATGGAATATTTAAAAAATCAACACGGATCAATCAATAAATGGATGATTATTGGAACAAAGGGTTAAGAAAGAATTTTTCTTTATTTAGAACTGATTATACTTCATTCTACGTTATTCTATTTTTATTTTACTTTGTATTTTTTGACGTTAATGTGTAAGTCAGATTTGGCCAACTTAATGCTTGTCGAGCTCCAAATCTAATTTGTAAACCTGAATCAATCACTGTGGAAAAAGAATTGCAGTTTATTCTATGCATTAAATAAAAAATATAAGCACACATTGGAAAACTCACTAATTCTATTTTTATTTTTTCTTTCTATTAGAGCAAAAAGAATTTTCAAAAATTCTCTAATCCAAACACATGAACTGCTTATACTGCTAAAATATTTAAAAAATCAACAAGAAATCAATGAATGGATGATCACTAAAAAAAACAAAGACAATTTTTTTTTCTTTTATTAGAACTAATTATATTTCCTTCTATGTTATATAATTTTTTTCCGTTGTAAATATTTTGACTTTAAACTGTATAGGTCAGAGTTAGGCAGCCTAATGTCTGTCAAGATCAAAATCTAATTTGTAAACCTGAATCAGTCACTGTTTAAAAAGAATTTCCTTTTAATCTATGTATTAAATCTTTATTTTCATCTAAAATATTGAATTTTCAATTCAAATTTTTTCATTTTCTTCAAAAATATAAGCACACATTGAAAAACTCACCTATTCTATTTTCATTTTTTCTTTCTATTACTCTTATATGTAGAGAACAAAGAATTTTCAAAAATCCTCTAATCCATACACTACATGACATGAACTGCTTACACTTATGAAATATTTAAAAAAAATAAATAGAAATCAATGAATGGATAATCACTAGAAAAAAAAGAGAAACAAATAATTTTTCTTTTATTAGAACTGATTATATTTCATTCTACGTTATGGAATTTTTCCCCCCCATGCTAAATGTTTTGAGGTTAGATTGTATAGATCAGAGTTGGCCAACTTAATGCTTCTCCAGATATAATTCTAATTTGTAAACCTGAATCAGTCACTGTGTTAAAAGAATTGCATTTTAATCTATGTATTAAATTTTCATTTTCAACTAAAATATTAAATTTTCAATTCGAATGAATTTTTTCATTCTCATCAAAAATATAAACAAACATTGAAAAACTCATCGATTCTATTTTCCTTTTTTTCTTTCTATTAAAGAATTTTCAAAAATTCTCTAATCCAAACAGTACATTACATGAACTGCTTATACTGAAAAAATATTTAAAAAATGATGATGATGAATCATGAAATCATGAAATCAATGAATGATTGAATGAATTTAATTATCTTTCATTTGATATCAGACATTTATCACGAGTGTTCATACATATAAACATCATTATTATTTATACATATTCATAATAATAAAATAACACATTTAAAAAAAACAGGCCTCTAAAAGGGTATTAAAATATTTTTTTCCCTTTGAATAAAATATTTTACATGCACATCTAAGGGTTCTATAATTTATTTATTGGAAATGTAAAGACTATAAATATTAATTTTTCAAATTATTTTCCAGAAATAATACGAATAAAATCATAAATAATATTACTTTCCCTTTTTTCTATTAAATTCTAATCATTCTTTTAGTTGAATTTGAATAATTTTGTTGTTATTATTAATATTATTATTTACTTGAAAACTAGGTATAGCAGCTAAGCTGAATAGCTTTTTAATATAAATTTCTTTTTCCTTTTTTTAATTCTGGTTAAAATACTTCCTAATTAAGCAATTTTATTCTATTTTTATTTTATCTTGTAAGCCAAATAGTTTATTCAGTATTTAAATGCATTTGTAATCTTCATAAAATTTTTAAATTTCCTTTATGCGATCAAAATTATTAAATTTGATATTAAATTTCATTTCTCTTTTTTTCTTTTCATTTCCATTTTCATTTTTTTTTATTTTGTTTGAAATTCTGATTTCTAATAAATGGCTACTAAATTTACTATTTACAAATTTAATAATAATTTAATAATTTTAGGAAAATTACAAATGCATTTGAATACTAAATAAGCTATTTGGATTATAAGATTACCTTGAAATCCATATAGCTTATTTAGTATTTAAATGCATTTGCAATTTTCCTAAATTTATTAAATTTTATTTAATTTTAATTTTAATTTTTTAATTTTTTCTGAAATACTGATTTCTAATTAAAGGCAATTTTACTTTATGTTTACTTTACCTTGTGATCCAAATAGCTTATTTAGTATTTAAATGCATTTGTAATTTTTGGAGAATTATTAAATTTCCAATCTATTTATTTCATTAGGATTTAAAAATAGTATAAAGTAATAAAAATTTAAAATAAATTTTTGTCTTCATACTTAATTTTAACTTTTAAGATATCCCATACCGAAACATTCTGGATCCGACAGCTGTTTTCTGGTATAAGCCCACTGCTTTGTAAAATTTTCATTAATACTTCCACATTTTTATGATATGTACTTCCTCGTCATAAATCTGAATCCTTATAATGAAACAGGAAAATGGCGTACATGTGAAAAATGTGACTATCAATACTTTATCAATACTTGAGGTATTTAATAGTTAAAAAAATATCGAGACCTATCAACTAAGTCCCTGGACTACAGCCTATGTTGTGTCAAGACAGTCTGCTTAATGCTAGATTTCGAGACATAAAATTGTTTCTTTTAGCAGGGTTCGGTTGTCAGCCTAATGCCCAACACTATACAGTTATATGAGACTGGGACCGGTTTAAAGCGGATTCCGAACCACTTCAATCATCCATGGCACCGCCGGGACTCGCGCCCGAGACCTGTGGCACCAAACGCCACAGCTCTAGTCACTCGACCATCAGATCCCAAGACATAACAATATCTCAAGTATATTCTTCAATTATTTTTATTTAAACTATTTTAATGCCTACAAATGTATTATTTATTTAATAGGATTTTACTTTGAAAATAGATAAGTAGATACTAATTTAAATATATATATAATTCTATGATATTAGACTATGATATGATACAAATTCAAAAAGGTTTTATAGATGTGCACTACGTGCACAGGTACTCGACTCTCCTATTGAATCTAGTAGTTAAGATTTTAATACGATGCTCATTTTTTTAGATTTAAATGTCTTATTTTTTTTTCTTTTAATGTATTACTTTCTTTAATTTAAAAAATTGTCTTTCACAAAAATTTAACTATTCTTTCATTCAAATGTTTTCTTTCTATTTTCCAACTTAAAAAAAAAAAAAAAAAAAAAAACCTCAAAATAATTTGCTACTTTACTTTGTCTCAGTAGAAAAGCAATTTTTTTCACTACGTCTGAATCAGACGCATGCATTTTAATGATATGCGAAACCAAAGCAATTTCGTTAAAAACTGTTATTAACTCCAATTCCCCGCAAATAATCTTACAATTTAATTTTACGTCTTTATTTTTTTGGGGAACAACACAATTCCGAAAGCAGGCAAACAATAGAAGACTGTAGTATTCCTCGACGTCCCACATCTGAATTTTGGGTTAACCTTAAATCTTCTCCGACCTAAAATTATCTCTTACTAAGAAACCCATTTTCCTCTAATTTCTTCATCCATCTAACATTCCCAGAACCCATTTATAACGACACCAAATAACCACTTCAAGTCGAACATGCTCTTCAGAGAACGTCGTTGCTGCAACCGGTCAAAATCGTTTCACAAAACGTGAGACATTCACTCGCTTCACGAACGACCACTTACATTGAATCACTCTCTCTCTCTTTTACAATCGTTTGTTTTGTTTTAATTCGTTTCTTTTTTTTTTTTTTTTTTTTTTTTTCGCCCTCCCTTTTCCTCCTTCGGCTGTTTTGATGTTTGGAAGGGGGCGGAACCAAAAAGTTCAGGAACGGGTTGCCATTGGCTCGAGATAGAACACCCACGTGGCTTGGTGTGTGGCATCCTGTTGGAGCAGCTTCGTTACGTCACATAAGCGACGTCACTTAGAAAAGACCTTGAGCGTGATAAAACAAGGACAGAGTTGACTAACTTTAATAATAATAATAAAAAAGAAAAAAAAAACGACATTAGTGGTTGGATGAGAGACGGAGAAAGTGTTAAGGTGACTGCGGAGACAGGAGGCGCTCGCGTATTGTTGCCATCCACGACAAAGTAAAAAAATTGTGAAAAAGATCTTGTTTTTTCGTAATACAGAACTTGTAATAACCACTTTAATAATTACGCTTCGAAAATTTCATTTCAGATAAAAGATTTTAAATACTATATTTATAATTTTTTGTAACGTAGAAAAAAAGAAAAAAAAAAAGAGAGAGAATTTTTAAAATTGTATAGAATCTTTCAGTAATTATTTCTGCATAGAAATTATTCTCAGTTATTTTTTAAATACAAAAGTCCCTGCAACCAGCTTAAGTAACAGATATACCAATTTTTTAAAATTAATATAGCTAGAGTATTTTTTCGTTTTTTTATACAATACTTTTTCCTTTTTTTTTTTTTTTTTTTAATTAATATAGCTAGAATACTATTTTTTTTTTTTTTTTTTTTTTTTTTTTATTTTTTTTTTTTTTTTTTAAGTGGATATTACAATATTATGCCCTAAAATAAAAGAATTTAAAATTTGAACTGTTACTCAGAGGTTTGAATTGTCGCTGTATGATCACTTTCATTTTTTGAAACTTTAAGTTAATTAAACCGCGACCTACAATTTAGTGTGGATTGCGAACCCCTCACAAATATCCACGTCACTGCCAGGATTCGAGCCTGAAGCACTAAAGGCCTGACTGCTAAGCAATTAGCCATCAGGCCGCTTTATTGAGACCGTTAACAGGAAATCCAATACATTAAATAACTTTATTTATTTTATGTAATACTTACAGTAATATGTTATTTTCTTTTTAACTTTTAAACAAAATAACTTGCAGAGTTAATATCTGCCATTAAAACTGTATAAAATGCGCTTTAAGATAAACTTCGATATCACGAAAATTTTGTGAATCGATGGTCATTTTAAACAAAAAATACTCCCAAGTATGTATTAAAAATTTTCATATGAAATATATGCCACAACGCAAAAAGAATATTAATAAATAAAGAAGCCTTTGTTGTCGAAAAAGTGACCCTATAAAAAAAATTTAATGAAGCATTTTCAAATAATAAAACTTTCTCATTGGAATTCTAAGATTTAATTCGAAAATTTAAGTCAGTTTTAAAATATCCTGTTTAATTGTATGAAGATTTAATTCAGTTTTAATAAATCCTATTTAATTCTGTTTTGAAAATTTAATTCAGTTTTATTAAATCTTGTTTAATTCTATGAAAATTTAATTCAATTGTAATAAATCCTATTTAATTCTGTTTTGAAAATTTAGTTCAGTTTTAATAAATCATGTTTAATTCTATGAAAATTTAATTCAATTGTAATAAATCCTATTTAATTTTGTTTTAAAAATTTAATTCATTTTTAATAAATCCTATTTAATTGTGTTTTGAAAATTTAATTTAGTTTTAGTAAATCATATTTAATTCTGTTTTGAAAATTTAATTCAGTTTTATTAAATCATGTTTAATTCTATGAAAATTTAATTCAATTTTAATAAATCCTATTTAATTTTGTTTTAAAAATTTAATTCATTTTTAATAAATCATATTTAATTCTGTTTTGAAAATTTAATTCAGTTTTATTAAATCTTGTTTAATTCTATGAAAATTTAATTCAATTGTAATAAATCCTGTTTAATTCTGTTTTGAAAATTTAGTTCAGTTTTAATAAATCATGTTTAATTCTATGAAAATTTAATTCAGTTTTAATAAATCCTATTTAATTTTGTTTTAAAAATTTAATTCATTTTTAATAAATCCTATTTAAAAAATTTAATTCAGTTTTAATAAATCATATTTAATTCTGTTTTGAAAATTTAATTCGGTTCTATTAAATCCTATTTAATGCTGTTTTGAAAATTTAAACTCTGTTTCAAAAATTTAATAATGTTAAAAATAAATCCCATTAAAAACTCCACACATTTTTGCAATTTATTCACTACATATATAACAGAGAAACATAAATCATGATAATCTCCTGCACTTCCTCCACCCCTACTGATAGCGGAAATACTAAAAGTACAGGCGCCTAATAAAAAAGATTATTAGCATAAAATTAGATTATTAACGTTAGAGCATAAAATTTGAAAACATAATTACTTCCGTTCGTAAATTAAAGTGGTTAGTAGATTCTTCTTGAGAAGAGATGTTGGTAAAACATTGGATTGAATAAGTTAACAATGTTATTACATTACATACGTAAAGCATTGTACTTAATGAGCCACAATTTTCGGTTTGTTTTGTAAAATATTTATTTATAAATGTACTTGACAAAAAAAATTAATTTCTATAAAGAAAAAATTAGTTTCGGAATGGTTGCTCATTATGTGACTAATTGACCGTAACTAATTAATATGTAACTAATTAATTTATTGTTCATGGTTCAATGGGAACATTTTATGCAAGTGATATTTGTGATTCGAAGCAAGCAAGCAAGCATTTCTAGTAAGTTGTAAAACTAAATTAAGTTAATTCAAGGGCCCTTATGCGAGCAATTATCCTGCTTGATATGGATTCATAAATAAAGGGCTGTTTATCAAGCTGTCTTTGCCTGTGGATTTAGATCGACAAGATTTGGGGCCTGTCGGAGGTACTAGACCACCAGACCTGAAAACTGGAGAGAAATATGACGAACCAAATAATCAAGTAAGATACAATGCTCAGACATGCCGTCGATGCTTCAATTCAAAGTGGAAGCATCATTAATGAAAATAATTATACTCCAGTCATTCCATATCAAATGAGCTCGGTACCACTTGCTTGTTGTTGTGCATAGGTGAGAAGTAGTCGGTGCAATTAGCACAGACTGGCTTTGAGCACAAACCATATTCTCCGAATTGCCCATCCATGATACTTGGATTACTGGTGTAATTATTACACCTTGGTATTACTGGTGTTTCTTATACATAGCGGATAGTTGAAAATGGAGAGTCAGGAGCTGAGAGAGCAGCAAAATCTTTAGCTTTGTCCTCACGTATTGTCATCTCTCTAAGTAATCGGCACAATGGGAGCTGTGAACACAGACCCCATACTTTGAATAGTCTACCAATGATCCTTGGGATTATTGTTGTTTCTTATATATGGCAGACAGTTGAAAATGGTGAATCAAACTCTGGAGAGCCAAAAAAAAGTTCGCTTTGTTCTCAGGTATTACCGTCTCTCTAAGTTGATTGTTGCCTTTTTGACACTGTATTTTGTTAGGGTTCAATAATTCCTGAGAATATCGTCAAAATGCAGCATTGCTCCAACTTCATTTTTGAAAAATCCTTTGATTTAACCAACGACCTTGCTTACTTCAGTTCAATAACACATCCTCTCTGAGATAGCGATGAGTCGATGCAATCAAGTTGAAATGGAAGTCATGCTATAGAATTGGAACTTATCACTTTGTGTTCTTCAACCGAAAGTTTAAATAGTGATATTTTGGAACTCTGACTATATCATTTATTAGCCGCCAAAGTGATATCATTAAGGAGTGATAAGGAGTGTAAGGAGTGATATCATTATGCTTTTTTTAACGATTAAAAAAGACTAATTGTTTTATTTATCTTTCTGAACGAGTGAGTAGCAAAAAAAAAAAAAAAAAAGGGGGAAAAAAAAAAAAAAAAAAAAAACTTAGTAATGATTACTTTAAAAATTAAAATTAAAATAAAATTTTAAACTATATTAAGCTAAAATTTCATTTTTCTTAATTAATAAAAAAAAATGTATATAAGAAAGATTACAGAATTTATTCACATAGCGAACTAAAAGTATGAATTAGTTCTGGACAAGTTCAAAAGAAAAATACTATTAAAATGAATCAATATATTTCCAAAACTCTGATAACAAAATAAACTATAAAACAATCATAAAATAATATTTTTTCCAATCACAAAATATGTTACGAAAGGTATAAATTATATTTAAATATTAAATTAAACACATCATTAGCAGATATTCACAGATAAAGATAAAAGAAAACCAATTTTAAGAACTGAATAAAAAAAAATATTACTTAACTTCAAAAATATTTGCTTAACAAAATTTTTACTCAAATAACTACAAAAATGATTAAATATAAAGATTTTCTTTTTCTCATTTAATAAAATAACCTTGCACTGTATGATGCAGTGAATCATTTGACTTTTATCAATGCTTTGCCAATAATAAAAAAAAAAAATCTTCCGATATTAAAAACCGATTGTTTCTTTTGTTCTGCAAAATATGTTCGAAAATTTATGCCACCCCTTTGATTTTCCACCAAGAAGAACGGAAGCGGCACTACAGCTAACCGCTTCAGCGACAGAAAAAAATGTCCTCAGAGATTCGAATGACGAAAAGGATACACGAATCGTCTGCTTCTCCTCAAATGAAGTGAAGTGGGGTGAGAATGTTTTGACTGTCGTTCAGCTGCTCGATGAGTAGAATTTTGATGCACGTAATTGCTAGGACGGTAGCAATTATTGATCTAGCTTTTATTAGCTATCGTAAAAAAGCGTGTGTATAGAGTTTTATTATTTTTGTTTTGGCTCTACTAGGTTAGAAAAATGGTTGGAAAAGAGTTAGGTTTAATCTCTAGAGGAAAACGATTGTATGGAGTTTTTGACGGCTTTAATAATGAAACTGAGTTTTATTTATTTATTTTTTTTTCTTTTAGAATATGTTATTTAATTTCTATATCCGATTAAAAGTTCTTTTTTTAGGCACTTTGGCTGATAGAATAAATGAATACAAATGTCTTTTATAAATTTGTCATTAAAAATTTCAGACCATTTGCAATATTTTTTTTTTTCTGTTTAACAAATCGATTGATCTGAAAATGTGTCACTTTTCTTCAAATAACGTAATGAAAATCTAACGTTTCATTATCGTTTTTTAATCTTTAAACGTTTTATTATCTAATGGCTTTTAATTAAAAAGGGATAACACTGTATACTTAATGCAAGACATATTTAATGCTTTTGCCCTTTTAAATTGCTTACTTATATTTGCATACTTTATATTTAGGAAAATAGAGAATAATAGAAAGAATAATAAAAGATATTTTAGCCATTAATGAAATTAAAATATAAAAAAAATTATCGTAGGATTATTTAATTTTTCAATTCAATAATATTTTATAACAATAACAATAGTAGAATAACTAGATAATTATAACAATAGTACAATCAAAATAATTAAATAATATAATTATAACAGTAATAGTAAGATAATAAGTAATATAGTTATAACAATAGTAATACTATAATAAGTAATATAATTGTAACAGTAGTAGTAATATAATTATAACAGTAGCAGAATCAAAATAGTACATCCTGCAATTGACATTTTATTCATAAATATAAGCGTATATAATTTATCGATATTTTCTATTTCATCGATATATTCAGTTATTGTTATTTTATTTCATGTTTTTTATGGATTAAAGTTAATTAAATCAAAATTTATTATATGGGTATATGGTATAAATTAGCCGATAAGTAGTTAAATTGTTTGTATTTAAGAAAAAAAGATAATTGCAACTTAATTGTTCTGTTTCTAACTAATAATGTGGCATTTATAAACAATGTAACGAATATTAATTTTTTCAATACGCAGGAAAAATATTTATCGCATGATTGTTTACCTTACGATATGCAGTGAATAAGGATAATATTATTAATTAATGACTGTCAAAAGCAAAAATAATATACTTTCCTACTAAAATGTAACTTTAACATTTAGCACAGTAAATCTTGCGACTGATAAATCAATAAATAATAAAATAAATGAATAAATAATTTTTATGAAATATTTATTGAATTAGGAGAATGAAAAATCAGATGGAACAGTTTATTTTTCTATATATACAATCTTTTGAAAATACAAATGGTTAGATTTTAACGAACAAGATGCCTTTATACTGTGCAACTAACATTGTACGAAACAGATAATTACCGCGGATGATGTATTGTTTTTTAATTAGTATTGTGCTTTGTTCTAGAGAAACAAAATGACGTCATGACATGCCAATCATGTCGTTACGAAGTTGCTAAAATCCTTATATTCAATTGGACAACTTAGAATGAGATGGCATGGACAGTGTGCATAGATATGTGATCTGACTGGTCAAACCGAGCCACTTGCACTGTCCACAAGAGAGACAAGAGCGATTGAGTCTAACTCCCTACCCAATTATAAATCTGTTATTCACAACCCTCCGTGTATGTAATGTGTTTCGACCAGAGTCGGTATTTTCCGCACATCACCCCCATTTATGACCAGCTGTCACTCACAGCTAGACATAACATGTCTTGTTTCTCGCGGTTAGAAGGAGACCCTCGGAGCGAGAGTGCCATGAGATTGACTAGACTGTATAGACACTGTTGAGCAAAAAAAAAGTGAAAACGCTTTGGATATCCAATGCTCACAAGATTGTATGGCATCCGATCACATCTGCTACAGCACTCACAGCTAGACATAACATGTCTTGTTTCTCGCGTTAGAAGCAGACCCTCGGAGCGAGTGCCACGAGATTGACTAGACTGTATAGACACTGTTGAGCAAAAAAAAAGTGAAAACGCTTTGGATATCCAATGCTCACAAGATTGTATGGCATCCGATCACATCTGCTACAGCACTCACAGCTAGACATAACATGTCTTGTTTCTCGCGGTTAGAAGGAGACCCTCGGAGCGAGAGTGCCACGAGATTGACTAGACTGTATAGACACTGTTGAGCAAAAAAAAGTGAAAACGCTTTGGATATCCAATGCTCACAAGATTGTATGGCATCCGATCACATCTGCTACAGCACTCACAGCTAGACATAAAATGTCTTGTTTCTCGCGGTTAGAAGGAGACCCTCGGAGCGAGAGTGCCATGAGATTGACTAGACTGTATAGACACTGTTGAGCAAAAAAAAGTGAAAACGCTTTGGATATCCAATTCTCACAAGATTGTATGGCATCCGATCACATCTGCTACAGCCACTTCCTAACCACCAATGGTATCTTGCTCCATCTCACTTCGCTGGGCTGAGCAGGAAGTAGTAGAATCCCACAACATCAACAAAAGTCTTTGAAATAGAGTGGTAGTATATCATTCATAGCAAACTGGGATAACATAGGTAAATGAATTCCACTCCAGTTATGACTGCTGTTTCATTTTGGAGTAAATTATCATTGAATTGTGGCTGATTGGTCAACAGTCAGCAGTCCCAATCAGCCTTTGTTTTACGGAGTCACACAGACATGTGTGCCTCTAGTGGGAGGTTCTATTTTCTTACTGTAGTTCCGAGTTATCTGGAGAACTAGGAACTGCTAATATTTTGCTTATAATGTTGATGACTTTATCTTTTATAGGTAATTCTGGGAATATTTTCTAACAAGATAATATGAAGCTCCTTATGACTCCTAGATTGCAGAACTGCCACATTGCTAATGTTACTCTTCCTTGCAAGCAAAGTCACCAGACCTTTTTCCAATAGAAAATAGATAATTTATATCACACACCAGATATTAACTCCCCAAAATGACGCAGATTTGGAGGAACAATTGATTAATTTATAACAGTACGATCTTTATCACCTCTTACACAGACATATCAAAATATGGAAAGCCAATTCCAGAGATTTTACCAATAGTTCACTTGAATAATTAATACATAATTGTTTAGTACCAGTAAGTCCTACGCCTTTAAATTTTAATCATTTCGGTGCTTGTATAAGCAATTTGCATATATTAGTTCAATAAGAACAGTTATTTTCTTTATGGTACCGGTTGTTTTCTTTTTCTTTCTCTTTCCAAAATAATGTAACTCTTTTATCCCTTATATAGTAACCTCTCGTTTTAACATTCACATATGGTACACACTTCAAAAAATAATGGCCATTACAAAAAGACAAAAGATTGAACAATGCGATACTGCATTCGAATGACTAAATTCATATTCAAATCTTATCATTGTAATGTAATTAGTGCATTTTAGAAAATTAACTTAAAAAGGAAATAAAAAGTTCTGGGGAAAAAATGAAAATAGATAACTGTATATTCTTTTTTTTTTTCTCAAAATCTTGAATGCTCTTGTTTTTAATGCTAGCATCGAAATTAATATAAAGCTAGCAAATCTATATTTCTAATTTTCAGCCACTTTATAATTTCAAAAACCAGCTCTCATTGCAGCTTAAATATAGCATAATTTGTTTGTTTGAATGCACTTTTTCTTTGCCTCTTTGCATACATGGTATAAAGAAAGTTTCTGTAGTTTATAATAATATAATACATAATAATAATAACATTTATGTATTTTAAATAAATTAAATCAATAATATTCGTAACGAATTAACTCTAAATAAAATTAAAGTTACAATTATAATACAATAACTGAAAAGCAATTCATGAACCACAGAATACTCTAAGCCCAAATCATAATCCAAAACTTCTCCAATTTTGCAACTTAATAATAAACCTCCCATCCTTCTTTTTTGCATACACAATATCCCCTTAAGAATCTAAATTAACTCCAAAACTTCATATTATTAAGTAAGTCTCATTCGTTCCGTCGTCATGGTTAATTAATTACTTATTAAAGTCTTAACGGAATGCCTTCTTGGGAGATTTAAAACACCAATCCTTCTACGTCGGCGAACTCGATGGAAGGGGGTGGGGGGTGGAGGGAGAATTCCAACCCGAATCGTCTCGCGTCATTTAAAATGAAGGCATCCCGAAACGCTGTGGAGGAATTTTCAATATTAAAAGGGTTATTTTCGACACCGAAATGAAATGAAGTAAGTAATTAGCCCAAGTATTCCTCGGGAAAGGCGATGAGGACCCGATGAATGGCTCTGGGATGGCACATAATGGAACACGAAGATGCTTCTGGAGTTGCGGATGTAAACGGGAGTGCATCTGTGGCATGGGTCTATGGATTTCCTCTGTTCCTGTTTGCCCTACATAGACTGGAGGGCTCAGATTTTGAAGTTTCTTGGATAAAAGTCGTAGATTCTGTTGGATGACCAGTTTGATATTTTGATAACATTTCTACTTTAAATTTGATGTATTTGGATTGTTGCTTGCTATAATCGAATATTTTAATAAAAACATATCTAAACTAATATTAGAGTAAGCTAAAGTTTGGAAGAAGTATGAGTTCCTTTTAATACTTATGTGCAGAAATGGAAGTGAATGAATTGAGACACGCATGAAAAGAAAATGATTTTCGCAGGTCTAGACAGAAATATGTATGTTCCTAGACGTATATATATATATATGTTCCTAGATCTAAATATATATATGTCTAGACGATATGTTCCTTCGCATTTCATTATTCAAGGTTCCTGTTTGCCCTACATAGACTGGAGAGCTCAGATTTTGAACTTTCTTGGATAAAAGTCGTAGATTCTATTGGATGACCAGTTTGATATTTTGATAATATTTCTGCCTTAAATTTGATGTATTTGGTGGTTGATTATTTTAATCGAAAATTATTTTAATAAGGACATGACTAACTAAAAGATAGTAAACTAAAGTTCGGTAGAAGTATGAGCTCATTTTAATTCTGCAACTATGTCCAGAATTGGAACTGAATGAAAGAAGAGACGCATAAAAAAATGATTCTCTCAGCTGTAGACAGAAATACGTATATGTTTCTAGACGTATATATAGTATGTTCCTATATGTAAATATGTACATGTCTAGACGATATGCTCCTTCGCATTTCATGATTCAAAGTAAATGAAAAGTAACATTGTTTGAAGATTGGTTTAGGGTTCTGCTACAAATTTTCACCTTACCAAACAGTGGTTGGTTGGTTGCTCTTAGAATGGGATATTTGGACTTATTTTTGAGGTCAAACATTGGAACAAACGAACTCTCGTCCATTCACACTCCAGTTTAAATGTAGCTTTGAAGAACGTATACTCGATGGTGATTGCGGCAAAATCACACACAAACTTAAACACACAAAACACATCTCAACTTAATTTTCCAAGGCGATATACAGTAACTTTTTGGGGTAATGAAATGAAGTAAGTAATTAGTCCAAGCATTCCTCGGGAAAGACGATGAGGACCCAATGAATGGTTCTGGGATGGCACATAATGGAACACGAAGATGCTTCTGGAGTTGCGGATGTAAACGGGAGTGCATCTGGGGCATGGGGGTCTATGGATTTCCTCTGTTCCTGTTTGCCCTACATAGACTGGATGGCTCAGATTTTGAAGTTTCTTGGATAAAAGTCGTAGGTTCTATTGGATGACCAGTTTGATATTTTGATAATATTTCTGTTTTGAATTTGATGTATTTGGATGGTTGATTTAATCGAAAATTATTTTAATAAAAACATGTCAAACTAATAGGCGAGTAAGCTAAAGTTCGGTAGAAGTATGAGTCAATTTTAATGCTTCAACTACGGGGCATACGTTAAAAAAAATTATTCTCTCTGATCTAGACAGAAATATGTATATGTTCCTAGATGTATATACATGTTCCTAGTTGTATATACATGTTCCTAGATGTAAATATGTATATGTCTGTTCAAATGTCTGTTACAAATTTTCATCTTACCAGACATTAGCTGATTGATTACTCTTAGTATGGGATAGTTGGACTTATTTTGTGAGGTCAAACGTTGGAACAAACGAACGCTGCCCATTCATATTTAAATCTAAATTTAGCTTCGAAGAAAGTATACTATATAGTGATTGCGGTGAAATCACACACAAACTTAGACACACAAAACACATCTCAACTTAGTTTTCCAAGGAAACATACAATAACTTTGAAGACCATACTTGATGGTCATTGCGGTAAAATCGTACACAAACTTAGACATACAAAACATATATCAACTTAGTTTTCCAAGGCAATACATAGTAGCAGTAGCTTTGAAGAGTATACTCTATCGTGATTTCGGCAAAATACCACACAAATTATACACACAAAACACATCTTAACTTAGTTTTCCAAGGAAATATACAGTAAACCTTTTGGAGTAATTTAAAATGTTTCCATTTATTTGCTAGAATTTTATTCATAAGCAGAACGTCGGCTGTGTTGCCATTGCTCCGGTATCATCTCTAACCAGAAGTAGTCAACAGCTTTGAAGGATTTCCATCAATTAAAACTGAAGTCAAAGCACTAGAAAAAAAAAATCGCAAATGCAATTGGGAACGAAGGGTTTTCTAACAATTAAATGACAGTGACAATAGTGAATGAAAAATTGGATTTGTAACAACAGATGATAGTGAAAATAGCGATAGTAAAAAAAGAGGATAAATCATCTTGAACTTACAAGAAATTAAAATGAATAGTTAAAAGGCACAGAAACTGCTTGATTTTACAATCCAGATTTACCCAAATAAAGAAAGACAATACAAAAATTAACTTTAAAAAAAAAATAATTTATCATATAACTATTTATTGTGCAGTTTTAAAAATGCTTTTAATGAACATTTATTTAATTTTTCCCTTTTAATTACAGCAATATTTAGTAATGATTCAATTAATCGTAAATTCTTAATTTCAACTAAACACATTTTCCATAGAATATAGAATACAAATTTTGTCTTGGGCGGTATGTATTAATGACTTAATGTAATGTATATATACATTAACGTATTAATGACATAACATAAAGATTATGTATTAACGTAGTAATGACACGACATAATGCATGCAAGGCTATTTAACCCCAGGCAGTTGTCTCTGAAAGTTCGTTAGGAAGACAGGCTTCTCCATAGAAAAATGTTTTATTATGAAATGTGACTTAAGCGAAAATGGGACAAGATGACATATTTCTTATAGATAAAAATTAACAAAATTAAAATTATTTAAGGAATTAAAAATTATTTAAAAGTAAAAATAAAACCCAAACGCTTTTCATGATCACAAACTCTAATAATAATGAAATAAAAATTTTAAAATTAACTTCTTGCTTCTGAAAATGTTGTCGCTATCAACTGATTTTTCTTTCAGACTGTGATGTACACGTGCAACTTTTGAGTAAAATGCTCTTGTTTATGACTATGATTCATTGATGTAATTTTGCTGGGTTTTTTTTTCTAATTGTTGGATATATATCACAGAATAATTTCTAATTTTATAATAAAAATCTTTTAAAATATCGCCTTTATTTGCTACAACATACATACTAGAATGGTTTTAACACGTGAAATCAAATCTTAAGATTAAATGTTGTATTTTTAAAAAACCGTCTATAATATTATCATACTATATACGTTTTGAAATAATATATGTTTGATAAATATTAGGCATTTTGGGCGGCCTGATGGCCAGTTAACTAGTACACCTAGTTACTGGTAGTGCCTATGGTACCACAGGCTTCAGATTCGAATGCTAGCGATAGCATGAATGTTTTTTAGTGGTACAGAATCCATATTAAACAGTAGGTTAGGTTCTAATTAGCCTAAAGTATGCAAAAAATGACCCCAGAGTGACAAACCAAACTACATTTTTGATAATATACCTTCTGATAATGTAAGTTTGATAGTATACGCTAAAAAAAACAGTTCCTCAATTTCAGTGAACTTACATTTTTTTAATGTCTAATTTTTTTTTATTGCGATCTTTTTTTAACCACAAATTTGCTTTTAGGAATTTCAATATTTCAATCAATTCATATTCACAAATGAGTTATTTTACATTCAAATGCAATAAACTTGATATTTATTTATGCTACCTGAATTTGACTTTGAAATTTAAAATTGATATCCAGTTCAGTGCTTTTTTCTAACGTAATTTTATTTTATAAGAATGAATTTTAATAAATAAGTGATCATTCTAAGAGAATAAACATTATGTCTTATACTAGGTATATAGTATGCACAGTAAAATAAAAAATAAAAAATAAAAATTTTTTAATATTTTACATGTATTTCAATAAACATCATACATTTAAACTTCATAATATGGTTTTTCAATAAACATCATACATTTAAACACGAATTGCATACTTTCTCCTGGGTTTATGTTGCCGTTCTCAAAAGTTTATGAATAGCTAGTTATGAATATCTATCAAGGTTTATGAATGATATCTAGTTATCGGTATCTCAACCATGAAAGCCATAGAGAGAGGTTTTCTTTTCTTTTGTTCTAGCCATTATATAAATGCGATTCATAATTACATTTTACTATTTTTTGAGATAAAAATCTCAATGCTTCACTGGAGTAACTAGTGCATTGCAATTTCAATCCCAAAATAGATGATAACCATGATCGTTTCTAGAGAAACTAGAAATTATCATAGCTAGAATGGCATAAATAAGTTAGTTACACTTTTTTAAAACAGATATAAGGCATTAATGCAAGGGTATTCTTTACTTATAAAGATATAGAAAAGTTTTATTTGAAGAGTTTACCTTTATGTTCGAGTTATTCATTATATAAAAATTTAGGAAAAACTATGTTTCATAACTAATGTGTTTCATCCTAAAATATTAATCGCTATCCTTTACAACGAATTTTAATCTAAAGGCAACACTTCATAAAATTAACTTAACTTTCTGCCAAAAATTTTTCTTGGAAATAAAAAAAGTCTTCAGTGTCCTAATATATAATGAAGACATTTGATCAAATACTTGATCATAATATTAGTCAATTACAAATTATAAGCTTATTTTTACTTTTGTTAAAAACTGACAAAACCAATGTAGTCTTTGTTTGTAAATTTTCATGCACTCGTCGAGGTTCCTATCTAAATATATAAGAAATTCCTATCTAAATACATAGGAGCTAGATGGAGGCTTATATATAGTATATAAGCTTTCATTTAGTAGTATTACAACGTCTGAGCAGTTGTATCTTCTGAGTTATTAAGATGACTTCTGGATATGTTTTCATTAAAATGGTAGGTATAAAGTATAAAATATGATAGAAACAAAACTGATAGTGTCCAAATTAAAATGGTAACACAACCTACCTACTTATGAGGAACTGTTCAAAATAAATGCAAAACAGAATAAACGACAATATAATTGATCCTCAATTTAAAGTTTTGATATCACTAAAAGCAATTCATCCTTAATTAGAATCCACTACATGGCGAATACAGTATAGTGTAAATTTCTTCTTTGGCCCAATATAGTTTTTAATATATTTTATAATTAGAAATATCATGTTTATTTTTGTTGGATAAAATTTATACTCCATCCTCCAATTTAACCTCCATCCAGTAGTATTACATTGTCTCAGTTATTAAGATGACTTCTGGATAAACTTAATGTTTTTACTAAAATGATAGGACAATGAAAATATGATAGAAACCAACTGATAGTGTTCCAATTAAAATGGTAACACAACCTACTTACTTATGAGGAACAGTTCAAAATAAATGCAAAACAGAATAAACGACAATATAATTGATCCTCAATTTAAAGTTTTGATATCACTAAAAGCAATTCATCCTTAATTAGAATCCACTACATGGCTAATACAGTGTAGTGTAAATTTTTTCTTTGGCCCCATATAGTTTTTAATATATTTTATTATTAGAAATATCATGTTTATTTTTGTTAGATAAAATTTATACTCCATCCTCCAATTTACCATCTATCCAGTAGTATTACATTGTCTCAGTTATTAAGACGACTTCTGAATAAACTTACTGTTTTTATTAAAATGATAGGACAACGTAAAACTGATAGTATCCCATTTAAAATGGTAGCACAACTTACCTACTCATGAAGAACAGTTCAAAATAAACACAATACAGAATAAATGACACTATACTTGATCCTCAACTTAAAAGTTTAATATCACTATAAACAATTCCTTCTTGATTATAATCCTCTGCATGGCTAATACAGTATAGTTTAAATTCCTTCTTTAGTCATATGTAGTTTTTAATTTATTTTATGATTAGGAATATCATGTTTATTTTTGTTAGATAAAATAATATTTAAAAAAAAATTGTAGGTTCCTTTTCGAAACACAACGTATTGCTCAGCCTAGTAAGTCTTTATAGAACCCTTATGAATAATAAGCCCTGAAAACAATAACTGCTTGCCTTACCACCTTGTCTACTTTTTCCTTCCCCAATATGGAGCTAGCGCAATGTAATACCACTAAAAACAATTCATTCTTAATTATAATCCTCTGCATGGCTAATACAGCATAGCTTAAATTCCATCTTTGGCCACATACAATTTTTAGTATATTTTATAATTAGAAATATAGCGTTTATTTTTGTTGGATAAAATTTATATTTTTTATAAGAAAAATTTATAAGTTCCCTTTCGAAACGGTACTGTTCAGCCTAAGTCTGTATGGAACCCTTATGAATAATAAACCCAGAAAACAATAACTGCCTGCCTTTCTACTTTTTTCCTTCCTTAGTATGGATGCGATACCACTGTAAAACAATTCCCACTTAATAACAGCCCCGTGCGTCTATTACCACCGCCCCCATTCCACCTGCGTCTGGCAAGTGGGTGTCCGCGGGTTCAGTGTTACAAGTTGCCCAATGGGTCACCTCTGCAGGGGGAAAATTAATTCCTCAACTTTGAATCATTAACCATCCGAGCCGACAAGTTCATATTCCTCGGAGGGCCCTCCGCCGAGAGCAGAACCTGTTGTGTGTGCTTCCTGATCCTTCGAGAGGGTGGCCCTGGGGTCAAGGGGGCCGGGCCCCATCTCTCTTGCGGACGGGTCACCGGCTTCACCTCGTGCAGGAAAGTTGACGCGAGTTGATTGTGCTTTTTGGTGGTTCCAAACAATGACCGTCGTCTTCTTGCGAGCTGTGCATTCCTTTCTGGTGGATGCCGAACTTGTGAATTATCAGTTTTGATGGCATAATGATTCGACGGTATAATGATTGGATGAACTTTATCTTGTTTGTTACTTTTGGTTTGATGGTGTACGTTTGATAACTAATGGCACATTTCTATAAAACTAATTTTAAATAAGGTAATAATTGAAATTCACAATTTATATAAATTTGAAAAAAAAATATATTATAAATTATTTATATGTCAATTTGATGTTTACTTTTAATTCTTGATGATTATCTTTAGGATGCATGTATATTGAATAAAAAGGATTGTACCGTTATTGGGTGATTTGTAATAATTTGTTTTATATATTATATTGTGTTGCCCGCTGGTGAAAATCGAAGTTGTACATGACTTGTTTCCAGTAGAAAAATCTATCCAGTTTTTTTATTTAATTGTGCTGCCATCAAAAGGTTATTTTATTATCATCGAAAGGGAGTATTATCTTATTTTAATTTGTCTGCTAATAATTAAGAATTTTCTAAAGTTAAGAAAATTTTAAGTTAAAGCAATTTTTTTAAAGGAACAGCAATACAATGCACTAAGTTAAAAAAAATATATCAATAAAGTTCTATTTCTAACATTAGAATTGTGAGGATGTTGAAGTTCAACATTGAGATCACAGAAGATATAAAGTTGAAAAAAACATTAAAGGGAAAGTAATTTATGGGTATGCTTTCAAAATATTCTAGTTTTTTCCATAATCTTTATTAGTACTTCAAAATACGAACACTAAATAAAATATTCAAAATGAATGTTAATCGAGTCATTCAAATGAATTATTAAAATATTATATAATTATATTATCTGGCGACAACCTTATATCACATACTATTATTTGATAAATGACTATTTACTGTATAATCAAAATTTTTCTGGTTTTCTTCTTAGTATTTGGAAACGAATGTAATATTAAAGAAGAAAATTAATAAGTAATTATCCCAAATGCTACTAGGTTCTTTAATAATATTTTTTTTATTCTTTCACAATCTGTTTATTTTACATTCACAATATAAATTATAACTATAACAGGAAGAAAAAAATGTCATGCATAGAAAATTACATAAGAAATTTACAATATTATTCCCACAAAGGCCATGTTTGGTTGCTTATAATTTCCCGCTTCTAATTAATTTTTTTTCCTTTTAATCATAATTCTTATGCATCGAAGAATGATTTTTTTTCCTTCCACGCTACAGCTTGCTGTGTGCCGCTGAGATTTTCCGAAATTATAATAGTTAAGTACCTAAATGAAGTAAATCTAATTAATCACTGCTATCTTAACCTTTCTTTACTCTCATTGTTTACTTTCCACCCACTAACTAAATTAATTAAGACTTTTAAGAATAATTTCCAGAAATTCTTTTCACAAACAAGAATAATTTAGTGTGCTTTTAATTGTGGAACTCAGTTATCTCATTAGTAAAGTTTCAATCTTATTAAAAAAAAAAAAAAAAATTTTTTTTTCCTCTATGATTCAGTTCATAAACGAGTTAAGCTGTATGTTTTAACCAGTTTTCAGAAACAAATTAAAGTGGGCATAAATTTTACATCTATGTAAAAATTATCCGAGCATATACCATGAAGTTAATGATCTCCTCCTACTTAGTTATTGTACCATAACGGAGCAACGAGCTGCATTTTAAAACTGGAATCATCTTTTATCTTGTTTTGTCTGGCCACTTTACGCTGATGCTAAGGCGTCACAATTTTTGAAAATAAAAAAGTTTTATATTCGTTTACAATTAGTTCCAATACAAATTTTACTATTGCAGATAAAAGTAACTTAATAATTTCGCCCTTTTGATAAAGGCATAATTTGAATTCATTTATTTTAAGAATATTAATACAAATAGTTTTAATTTATTTAAAAAAATTGCTGTATATATTGTTTTAAAGTTGTGCAATTGTACCAAGTGTTTATTCATATTTTTCATGAACGTTAATATTATCAGGAATAGAAAGTTCTTGATTTTCGTTATACACTCATGTCCATAAATTAAGGATAATGAAGTTCAGGCAAAGAAAGAGACAGAAGCAAAACAAATTTGACTTATTTGAAAAGTCTATTTATTAAACAAAAGGTAAAGAGCAAAAAAAGATGCTATATGTTTGACATAATTAATAAAAATTGCGATTTTTACTCCCTGGAGCAAATTTCAAAAAAGAACCTATTTACAAAAAAACAGTATAACATGGTTAGTATAATGGTTAATATGGAGTATGTCTCCCGGACGATGCAATACAGGCCTTACAACGCCTAGGCATGCTGGGTATCATTCCTCCCCAAACGAGCCATCCTGCACCACCGTAACGATGTTGTTCAATGGTGTTCTCTTGGTGGTAACGGGTACATGGCGCTCTCCATATGAAAGTCCAGCGAGAATCAGACTGCAAACTAAACCTGGACTCGTAGGAAAACATCACACCAGACCACTGTTGCGGTGTCCACAATGCATGCTCTCTATTCCAGGTTAATCGCAGGCGACAGTGAGTTGCGGTAAGTGGAACACATCTGACAGGCCTACGAGCATATAGACCAATGTGCCCTAAGCGTCTGTACACGGTCTGCCTTGAAACTGTCGTACCGGTAGCTGAAGAGAGCTGACGAGACAGGTCTGATGCTGTGCTCCGTCTGTTTCTTTTGGCAGTAACTGCTAAATACCGGTCCTCATTCGGTGTTGTAACTCGGGGGCGACCTGTGCTGTAACATCTACTCACATTACCATCATCTTGGAATCGTTGCCAAAACCTGGAGATGACACTCTGGGCGATTCCAAGTTCCTCGGATACTTCCAGATGGGTACGTCCACATTCCAGTCGTCAGATAATACTACCAGGTAAAAAATCATCCAAATGCTTCCTTTATGCCATAATTATGCGGTTATTGCACTGAAAGGCTTTTAAAGCGCTTGTGAACAATTTTACTTACTTGTTACCATTCCTTATATACCCCCTTCTTACACTCTCGTCATTGTGACGTACTATCCGCGCCATCTGGTGGTTTCCTGTAATTTGCATATTTTTCTTCAAAATGTGTATAATAATTTTACAGGTGAAATTTTTATTTTAGAGTTCAATTTCTGTGTGATTCTGAATTATCCTTAATTTATGGACATGTGTGTAGTTAACTCTTTACATAAAGTTATTTAGTTTGGCGTTCAACCAAAATGAATCCTGCGCAGAGAAGGGTAAATTTAAAATTTAGTGTTATCGTCAGTGTAACTGTATTCAAAAATTCTAATAATATATGAATGTTAAGTATTACAGCAAACATTTCATATTTTTAAGACGCTAAAGATTCCCAAATCTTAAGAATTTACAAAAAAAGGACTTATTGATAGCATTTATTCTCTGTGTTTTATCAAATAAGCCATAAAATTCGTAGCACACAAAAATATTTATTGTCACTATTAACTATGTAATGCTTTGACCTTGTCATTATTTATTGCTGTTTTAATCCATGAACTCCCTTCATCACTTTATAATGGGAACACTTCTTTGGTGAATCAACTTCATGCCGTCGCAGTTTGGAACGAATATACATATGCTGTAGCATTTTGGCTTTCAAATTGTAATGCAGGAGCCTTCTAGCATGCTGATTTGTCACGCTCATCCATGAAATGTACAACTTCAGGATCAGTCCATTTATTGACACTCCCGTCTTCTGAATCCAGTCATCATATCATTCCAGGCCCTATAAAAAGTACAAAAATATGCACTTACATCATTATTTTCTTTATTGTTGTGCAAACGAGTTGATTAATATAGTGTCCGAAAAGTATCTTTGCATTTCAATTTTTTTTTTACAGATACAGATGTACAGTTAATTTTATTCTGTTAAAAATATATGCAAGCTTTTTTAACGATTTCAGTAAGTGCACCATTCGTCACACAAAACCAATGTAGTCTAATACTTTTCTTATGAGATAAGTGAAAAATCTTACCAGTCCCCAATTCGTGCTACTGACAACCTGAAAAGTCGATTTATAGCGACCATTTACATTGCTTCATTGACGAACATTGCTATTTCATTGACATTGCTTTATTGATCGATATTGCTACTTCATTGACATTACGTTATTGAACGATATTGCTATTTCATCGACATTGCTACTTCATCAACATTACTTCATTGAACGACATCATCTTCTTCGACATTGCTTCATTGAACAACATTGCTACTTCATCGACATCATCTTCAACGACATTGCTTTCATAGAACTTGGTTAGAAATCTCTTACCAACTAGATCTGTTTTTGTGTGATGAATGGTGAGAATATTGAAATGTTATTAAAAAAATTATATTATTTCAGGAATTTTTATGTTCCCACGTTTCAGGAAAGATGGAAAATTCGTAGTCGAAGATCATACTTTTCGACCAAAAAGAATAGATTATTTTTCTACAGTAGCAAATTCGTGATAGAACTAAATGTGAAAAACAAGTTAAAAAGCGACCTTTTGAATTTTGCTAATTTCTTTTAAGCACTGTAATATTTTCAGGTCATTATTTAAAGCGGCGTAGGGATTTACTGGTTTGTATATTATATCCTACTTTAAAATTGTAGCAAATAATAAGATTAATTTGTATTATAAAAGCATGCTTTACAATATTAAACTTTTTTAAAATATATTAGCCCCATGAAGATCCGGGTTAGAATAGCCCCATTGTATGTCCTAAAGGAAGACTAAAATTGGTACCCAATACTAACCCAGTACCCAGTTATACCCAAGGGGGTATAACTGGGTACTGGGTATATAACTGGGTATAACTGGGTATGTAAGTCGGACTTCTGCCGTTGTCTATCCTTGTGCCGCAAGGACAAAAAGAAGTTGCAATTTTTACACTTTAACTTGACTCGTTACGGGTGCATGGATTTGGTTTAGATGTTGCTGTCGAGCAAGTGGGATAAGAAACAACAATATATTATATTTAACATATTGCCAAATTTGCACATGTTTAGGAATAATTTCCAATTCTATTTTGTCAAGAATTCGATTCAAATATCGATATACATCTGACGATTTAACTATCGTTTCTAGCCCAAAGAATTTCATAAGCGTCTTTTTCTCATAATCCCCAGTTAAATTTTCTGTGGGGACAATGACCGTCATTGAAAAGCTATTTTCACCAAAGTTCTTTCCAGGGAATTGTGTGATTTAAGAGCTTTTTTTACGAGAGCTTTTGCTTCATTAATACCCCCTCTAATCCGTCCAAACAACATCTCACGGTTCGCTCGAATGGTCGGCCGGGGTCGGAAGACGCTGAAGAATTAGGAACGATTCTTCTTTCCAGACCAACGGCTTTCACTCGTGAACTTTGATCCTGTTTGGTGGTCACGATTTCCAGGGGTGACTTTTTTCCTGGGACTGCACACACGATGACCATACGTGAGTTTCCGGAAAACGTGTCTAACATTTTACGGCCTGCGAGAGGAAGTTATGGTATGGTATCCCCAAAGAGCGGCTTAGCAATGATTCTTTGAGACAAGTATTCTTGTAAGCCGCATCAAAGAAAGCTTCTGGTTAGAAGATTATCTTAAGACTTCTACACAGTAGCGGTGAGGTAGCTACTTTTACTTGGAAAAGCTTGGAGTAGGATTATTTACAACTGATTGAAAGGTAAATTATCATAAAGGTTAGATGAACATTGCTACAAAGATAGATATTGCTACGAAGAATTGAAAATATAAGAATATACTTTTAATTGCGTTTTAATTAAACTGAACTACTTAAATTAATTCAATTAATAATAACCACAGAAGCATATTTTTTTTAAAATTATGATGGATTATAAATTATATACAAGTCTTGTTCTTCTTCATTGGCTCAACAACCCCATGGTGAACCAATCTGTCAGGCTACTAACAAATTTCGAGACAGAAGATGTTTCTTTTTTACGGTGTAGGATTATAAGTCCTCAGCCTAACACTCTATAGATTGGGACCTACGGTTTAAAATGGATTCCCAACCATTACAAACCACAGGTTCGGATTGGAATCCGAATCCTTTGGCACAGATCGATAGTCAGTCGGCCATAAGGCCCTACATATATAAGTCACTATAAACAATAATGTATTTTTTATGGAATACATACGTTAATGATTAATTGTTCAAGATGTGTATCATAATTTTTCAAGAACAGCAAATTTTTCCATATATCCTATGCATTATTTATGACATCTAGGGCCGGATATTAGTCTATAGCAAAGGATGGCTTCAATTGCCAATATTAATAACATCTTTTTTAATAGTGTTTTACCACCTCATCATAGTATTCTATTAATTTACTATGTATGACTCAAACATGACTCAGTTTAACTTCAAAATTCTTTTAGGAAGACTATATTCATATTCAAAAACTATTCACATCAATTGCTTCTTTAGAAATACGAGAGCGGTTATTAATTGCATTGATACATTGCATTATGTGGTTTGTTAATAATTCATATCTATAAATAAAGTAATTCATATTAATTTAGCGATATTTTAAGGATATTGAAATACTGATATTTTGTATAATCATCAGTCATGCCAACCAAACCAAGCAAAATGTACAAAACCAAGCAAGAAGTGAATACTAAAAATTGCACTTTTCAAATAGCCAAATGCAATATTAATGAAATTAAATATTCTCATACGGTGGTATAATAATATGTTCAAATTCTTATTATCTATACAAACAACTAATAACACATTAAAAAATTAAAATGCCTCTGAAAATTCTCTGCAATTAATTTACCGGATGTATTACAAAAAGCGATTTAAAAGTTATTTAAATGAATATTTATTTTTCGCTATCCTTTAAAAGCCTTTAAAAAAATAAAGCTATATTTTACAAAAATAAAGAAAGAATTACTGCATTAAACAAAGCAGTGAGTTCAGAGCATAATTCTTTTTCTTTCCCTTTTTATAATTTAAAAAGAAGTTGAACCTTATCTTTAAAGAAAAATAATAATAATACTAACCGACTAAAAGCATTTAGTAATAATCTTAGTATACACTCAAGCGTACTCATATTTTAAGTTATAAAAGATATTTTTAAGAAGTCTCCAAAAAAAAAAAAAAAAAAAAAAAATGAAACGCATAATTCAAGATTCGATAAAAGATGAAAGAAAATTTGCTTAAAAGATTTTAATGGTTTTTTTAAAGTAATAAAAGAATTTCCGATATTCAAGTAACTAATGAGTCTTAATTATTTATGAAGAATTACTAGCTAAAATACATTTAAATGGCTGTAGAATTTAAATTAATGAGCTAAAATATATATTTACATTCATTGAGAATTTTAATATTATGCATCATATTATTTATATAGCCAGAGTAATAAGTCTTACATTTTTTAGGAGATTAAAAAAATAATGCATTCATAAAACAAAGTTTTTTAATTTTGTTCATTAATTAAATCTGGCTATGGGCCAGATGGCCAAGTAGCTAGCGCTCCGGCTCTCGGTATCACAGGTTTCGGGTTCGAACCCCGTCGGTGCCATGGATATTTGTAGTGGTTCGAAATCCTTGTTAAACCGCAGATTCCGGTTTCATATGATCGTAGAACGTCATAGAGCCCAATCAGACTTCTTCTCGCCCACATCATTCCCAAACTGTAAAGGGGCAACTCAACTCTAGGCGCAGTGATGTGGTGTGGTGTAGTAGTAGTAATTAATTTGCCTAGTCATTATTTTTTATAAATGTATCAAAAATTGCGAGACAATCCTTCAGAATCACCACGAAACCTGCTTCTTTTCAAAAAATTACCTTCAATGTATACTGACAGCAGAAATCGAACTGATATTTCATACCTGTCATCTTAATCTATTTAAAATAAGACTTACAAAAATTCAGATTAGGACGCAATGGCAAATTTTATATAAAAAAAAGGAAACTTTTTTAAAATTATATTTCCCACAACAGATTTCCCTTTCTCGATTTCCTACATATTAATTAAGAAATATTTTGAAAAAAGAAACATTTTTTTAGATCCTCTATAAAATATGGTAAATTTAAAATCATGAAAATGAAGCAATTATCATAAAAGCACGAAAATTCGTAAAAGTTGGCGTAAATCAAAAGTGTGAAAAATCAAAAATGTCAAAAATGACACTGAGGGACAGTATTCAAAAATTAAAGGTGATTATTCCTAGATCTGAAATTTAAAGTAGCACTTCTGGCTTTAACTTACGGACACAACTACATTTGAAAATATTCATATCTCATAATGTTAGGCTATAATAACAGAAATTTAAGAAGTAGGTTCATATGTAAACCGCATAAAAACTTTTCCAGTGAAAGAATTCTCGAATAAGAAGTTTACATGAATTTTCTGACATATTATTTCGACTCTAAACTTCATACAATATGTAGTTGATTTATTTTGTCAATGATTTAGATTGATTGCTGTTTTCCTTAACTACTCAAGCACATTAATGCAGATAAAGAAAAATATTTATAAGCATTTTAAAAAATCCAATATAAAGAAAATCATCAAACGTCTTCTACTCTAGTGGTTCCGGAATAAAAACCAATGGCCAAAAGAAGAAAGAAGAAAGAAAAATGGCCACTTAAAGAAGAAAAATCGTTCACAATGAACAGATTTAAAAATAATCATCGAACGCATCCATCTCCTCTGTTCGTTCCGCACACGCCAGACGAATTGAATTCGAATTTCAGAACCACATTTTTAAAGTAGCACCATCCTTCCAACCCACGGCCCTTACTTCGAGATTTCGTTCGAATTTATCATCCGAAATGAAAAAAAAAAAAAAGAATAATAAAATTGATGTAAAATTCATAAATAAAGAATGGGATGGGAGAAGTTCGACATTTCATTTTCTTTTTCTTTTTTCCAAGAAGAAGAAGAAGAAGAAGTTGAAAGAAACGAAATCATTTTTCTCAGCCCGGTCCCTCTCCCGGGACATACAGGGGGTCGGACCCCGGGATGAAATACGCTAGTCCATTTCAGAATTAATCACGCATGTTAAAAAAAATATAAGACATAAAATATCGCATATTTCATATGTTCAAGAATTTTTTGATTTCTTCCAGTTCCACTTTAGAGTGAAACCTTTCGAACAGAAAGAATATAAGAACCATCTCCCATTCGAATACTTTCTTTTTTCCATTTTTTTTTCTTTTTTTTTTTTTCTTAACAGATGAAATAATACATGATCCACAACTTTTGTTTGTTTGATACTTCTGCAACGAATCTATAATGCACTGTTAATAAATTCAATAACATATATGTTGAAATTCCTTTTATAAACACCATTCATAAGGCTTGAGTGCTGTTATGTGTACAGTCAATCTATTTGCTTTTTATTACTATATAAAGAGAAGAGCTGTCAGTTCAGTTACAAATACATAAGTGTAAAACCAATTCTGTATTTTAAATTATTACTTATTTACTGTTATACACTCATGTCCATAAATTAAGGATAATTCAGAATCACACAGAAATTGAACTCTAAAATAAAAATTTCACCTGTAGAATTATCACACACATCTTGAAGAAGAATATGCCAATTACAGGAAACCACCAGATGGCGCGGACAGAACGTCACAATGACGAGAGTGTAAGAGAGGGGTATATAAGGAATGGTGACAAAGAAGTAAAATTGTTCACAAACGCTTTAAAAGCCTTTCAGTGCAATAACCGCATAGTTATGGCACAAAGGAAGCATTTGGATAATATTTTACGTGGTAGAATTATCGGACGACTGGAATGTGGACTTACCCACCTGGAAGTATCCGAGGAACTTGGAATCGCCCAGTGTCATCTTCAGGCTTTGGCAACGATTCCAAGATGATGGTAATTTGAGTAGATGTTACAGCACAGGTCGCCCCCGAGTTACAACACCGAATGAGGACCGGTATTTAGCAGTTACTGCCAAAAGAAACAGACGGAGCACAGCATCAGACCTGTCTCGTCAGCTCTCTTCAGCTACCGGTACGACAGTTTCAAGGCAGACCGTGTACAGACGCTTAGGGCACATTGGTCTATACGCTCGTAGGCCTGTCAGATGTGTTCCACTTACCGCAACTCACTGCCGCCTGCGATTAACCTGGAGTAGAGAGCATGCATTGTGGACACCGCAACAGTGGTCTGGTGTGCTGTTTTCCGATGAGTCCAGGTTTAGTTTGCAGTCTGATTCTCGCCGGACTTTCATATGGAGAGCGACAGGTACCCGTTACCACCAAGAGAACACCATTGAACGACACCGTTACGGTGGTGCAGGATGGCTCGTTTGGGGAGGAATTATTTTGGTTCCAGAACTGACCTGCATGTTCAGAGTGTAACGATGACAGGCCACATCTATCGGGATGTCATTCTGGAACAACATGTACGTTTATTTCGGGGCGCCATGGGCGCTGAATTTCTGTTTATGGATGACAACGCCCGTCCTCACCGTGCAAACATTGTAGACGAAGGCCTTCAGTTGGAGGATATCACCCGCATGGATTGGCCAGCATACTCACCGGACTTGAATCCAATAGAGCATGTGTGGGATATGCTGGGCCGACGAATTGCAGCCCGTCAACCCCGTCCCACCTGTCAACAGGAACTTCGGAGGGCATACCTTGATGAGTGGTGCAATATTCCCCAAGATCAGATTGATAATTTGATACTCAGCATGCCTAGGCGTTGTAAGGCCTGTATTGCATCGTCCGGGAGACAATACTCCATATTAACCATCATACTAACCATGTTATACTGTTTTTTGTAAATAGGTTCTTTTTTGAAATTTGCTCCAGGGAGTAAAAATCTCAATTTTTATTAATTATGTGAAACATATAGCATCTTTTTTGCTCTTTACCTTTTATTTAATAAATAGACTTTACAAATAAGTCAAATTTGTTTTGCTGCTGTCTCTTTCTTTGCCTGAACTTCATTATCCTTAATTTATGGACATGAGTGTACATAGTGTAAGAAACGCGCTCTCTGTTTTCAAGATATCATCAATGACTACTCACATTAAATTATTTCTACTATAAACTTCATACAATATGCTAGTAATTTAAGAAGTAGGTCTATATGTAGACAGCATAAAAAGCTTTTCCAGTGAAATAATTCTAGAATAGAATTTTATATGAATTTTCTGGCTGAATATTTCGACTCTAAACTTCATACAATATGCTAGTTGATTTATTCAGTCAATGATTTAGATTGATTGTTGTTTTTCCTTAACTACTCAAGCACTTAAATGCAGATAAAAAAAAAAGACATAAAAATATTTATAAGCATTTTAAAAGTTCCAATATAAAAAAGAAAAAATATAAAAAAGTTCCAATATCAAAGGTCTTCTACTCTAGTGGTTTCGGAATAAAAACCAATGGTCAAAAGAAGAAGAAAGAATAATGCCCACTTAAAGAAGAAAAATCGTTCACAATGAACATATTTAAAAATAATCACCGAACGCATCCATCTCCAGTGTTCGTTCCGCACACGCCAGACGAATTGAATTCGAATTTCAGAACCACATTTTTAAAGTAGCACCATCCTTCCAACCCACACGGCCCTTACTTCGAGACTTCGTTCGAATTTATCATCCGAAATGAAAAAGAAAAAGAATAATAAAATTGATGTAAAATTCATAAATAAAGAAAGGGGTGGGAGAATGTCGACTTTTCATTTTCTTTTTTTTTCCCCTTCCAAGAAGAAGAAGTAGAAGAAGTTGAAAAAAGCGAAATCATTTTTCTCAGCCCGGTTCCTCTCCCGGGACATACAGGGGGTCGGACCCCGGGATGAAATACGCTAGTCCATTTCAGAATTAATCACGCATGTTAAAAAAATTTATATATAGATATAAAATATCGCATGTTTCATATGTTCAAACCTTTTTTGATTTCTTCCAGTTCCACTTTAAAGTGAAACCTTTCGAACAGAAAGAATATAAGAACCATCTCACATTCGAATGGCTTTCTTTTTTCCATTTTTTTTTTCTTCCTCGGCAGATGAAAGATACATATTTTTATAATAGAATCTATAACTTTTGTTTGTTTGATACTCTTGCAGCGAATCTATAATGCACTGTTAAGAAATTCAATAACATATATGTTGAGAAATTCTTTTTATAAGCAACATTTATAAGGTTTGAGCTTGTTATGAGAAAATCAATACATTTGCTTTTTATTACACGATAAAAAGAAGACGATTTCATTTCAGTTATGCTCACATTTAAACTGCCTAAAAATTAACTTTATGACGCTCGGGGCCATGGATGTTTGTAATAGTTCGAAATTCCTTTTAAACCGTAGCTGCCTGTCTAATATGATTACTATACCACATTACATTGTCTAGAACTGAGTTGCACCTTTGCAGTTTGGGAATAAGGTTTGGGTGAAATGAAGTCTGATTGGTTTTCTGTGACACTCTATGATCATATTAGGAGACCTGCGGCTTAAAGTGGATTAAGAAACACTACAAACATTCCTGGTTCCGCCGGGACTCGAACCAGAAACATGTTGTACCGAGCGCCAGAACACTAGTCACTCGGCTATTCAGGCCCCTAGAATTTAAGAAGAAGGTCCATATGTACACAACATAAAAAGCTTTTCAAGTAAAATAATTCTAGAATCAGACATACAGGGGATCGGACACCGGGATGAAATACGCTAGTCCATTTCAGAATTAATCACGCATGTTAAAAAAAAATAGAGAGAGACATAAAATATCGCATATTTCATATGTTCAAGCCTTTTTTGATTTCTTGCGAGTTCCACTTTAAAGTGAAACCTTTCGAACAGAAAGAATATAAGAAACCATCTCCCATTCGAATGGCTTTCTTTTTTCCTTCTTTTTTTCTTAACAGATGAAATGATACAATTTTTTTTACAACAGAATCTGTAATTTTTGTTTGTTTGATATTTTTTTAACGAATTTATAATGCACTGTTAAGAAATTCAATAACGTATATGTTGAAATTCCTTTTATAAACAACATATATAAGGTTTTGAGAGTTTTTATGTGTACAGTCAATCTATTTGTTTTTTATTGCTATATAAGGAGAAGACGATTTCATTTGAGTTATAAATGCATAAGTTAAAAAAATAATACTCATAAATACATAGTGTAAAAAGAGTGCGCTCAGTTTTTTAGGATGTCATCAAACTGCTTAAAAATTAACTTTATGGCGCTCGGGGCCACGCATGTATCTAATAGTTCGAAATTCACTTTAAACCGTAGCCCCCGGTCTAATATGATTACTACAACACCACACCACATCACCTTGCCCAGAACTGAGTTGCCCCCTTTACAGTTTGGGAATAAGGTTTAGGTGAGAAGAAGTCTGATTGGGCTATGTGGCACTCTATGATCATATTGGGAATCTACTGTTTAAAGTGGATTCAAACCACTACAAACATCAATGGCAAAGCCGGGACTCGAACCTTGTTGTGCAGAGCGCCAGCCACTCGGCCATTCAGGACCCTGAATTTAAAAAAATAAGTTAATACGTAAACAGCATAAAAAATTTTCCAGTTAAATAATTTTAGAATCAGAATTTTACATGAAGTTTCAGGTTGATTATTTCAACTATAAACTTCCTACAATATGCTAGTTGATTTATTCTGTCAATGATTTAGATTGATTGCTATTTTCCTTAACTACTCCAGCACATAGATGTAGATAAAAAAAAGGACAACATTTATAAGGTTTGAGTGTTGCTATTCTTTTCATAAACAAAATTTATAAGGTTTGAGTGTATAAATGTTGTTTATAAAAAGAATAGCAACACTCAAACCTTATAAATGTTGTTTATAAAAAGAATAGCAACACTCAAACCTTATAAATGTTGTTTATAAAAAGAATAGCAACACTCAAACCTTATAAATGTTGTTTATAAAAAGAATAGCAACACTCAAACCTTATAAATTTTGTTTATAAAAAGAATTTCAACATATACGTTATTGAATTACTGGTTTGAGTGTTGCTATTCTTTTTATAAACAACATTTATAAGGTTTGAGTGTTGCTATTCTTTTGTAAACAACATTTATAAGGTTTGAGTGTTGCTATTCTTTTTATAAACAACATTTATAAGGTTTGAGTGTTGCTATTCTTTTTATAAACAACATTTATAAGGTTTGAGTGTTGCTATGTGTATATAACCAATCTATAGCCAATGTATTTGCTTTTTATAATACATAAAGAGAAGACCCTTTCATTCCAGTTATAAATACATAAGTTAAAAACCTATTACTCATAAATACCTAATGTAAAAAGAGTGCTCTCAGTTTTTTAGGATGTCATCAATGACAACTCACATTTAAACTGCCTAAAACTTAACTTTATGACTCTACGGGCCATGGATGTTTGTAATAGTTAGAAATTCACTTTAAACCGTAGCCCCCGGTCTAATATGATTACTACAACACCATATCACCTTGCCTAGAACTGAGTTGCCCCTTTACAGTTTGGGAATAAGGTTTGGGTGAGAAGAAGTCTGAATAGGGCTTTGTGACAGTCTATGATCATATTAGGGAACCTACAGTTAAAGTAGATTCCGCAGCACTATAAACATACATGGCACCTCCGGGACACGAACCCTGTTGTACAGAGCGACAGAGCGCTAGCCACTCGGCCATTCAGGCCCCTGTATTTAAGAAGTAGGCTAATATGTAAGCAGTATAGAAAGCTTTCCAGTGAAATAATTCTAGACTCAGAATTTTACATGAATTTTCAAACCGATTATTTTGACTATAAACTTCATACAGTATGCTATTTGATTTATTCTGTCAGTGATTCAGATTGATTGCTGTTTTTCCTTAACTATCCAAGCACATAAATGCATATAAAAAAAAAGGACATAAAAATATTTGTAAGCATTTTAAAAGTTCCAATATAAAGAACCATCAAACGTCTTCTACTCTAGTGGTTTCGGAATAAAAACCAATGGTCAAAAGAAGAAGAAGAAAAAGAAAAATGGCCCACTTAAAGAAGAAAAATTGTTCACAATGAACAGATTTAAAAATAATCATCGAACGCATCCATCTCCTGTGTTCGTTCCGCACACGCCAGACGAATTGAATTCGAATTTCAGAACCACATTTTTAAAGTAGCACCATCCTTCCAACCCACGGCCGTTGCTTCGAGATCTCGTTCGAATTTATCATCCGAAATGAAAAAGAAAAGAAAAAGAATACTAAAATTGATGTAAAATTCATAAATAAAGAATGGGATGGGAGAAGTTCAACTTTTCATTTTATTCTTTTTTTCTTCTTCCAAGAAGAAAGAGTTCAAAGAAACGAAATCATTTTTCTCAGCCCTGTTCCTCTCCCGGGTCATACAGGGGGTCGGACCCCGGAATAAAATACGCTGGTCCATTTCAGAATTAATCACGCATGTTAAAAGAAAATAGAGAGAGACATAAAATATCGAATATTTCATATGTTCAAGCCTTTTTTTGATTTCTTGCGAGTTCCACTTTAAAGTGAAACCTTTCGAACAGAAAGAATATAAGAACCATCTCACATTCGAATGGGTTCTTTTTTTTTCTTTCTTAACAGATGAAACGATACATTTTTTTATAACAGAATCTATAACTTTTGTTTGTTTGATACTTCTGCAGCGAATTTATAATGCACTGTTAAGAAATACTCATAAATACCATTACTCATAAATACATAGTGTAAAAAGAGGGCTTTAATTGTTTTAGGATGTCATCAACGATTACTCACATTTAAAATGCTTAAAAATTAACTTTATGACATTCGGGGCCATGGATGTTTGTAATAGTTCGAAATTCACCGTAAACCGTAGCCGCCGGTCTAATATGACTACTACACCACATCAAATTGCCCAGAACTGAGTTGCCCCTTTACAGTTAGGGACTAAGGTTTGAGTGACAAGTCTGATTGGGTTCTGGAGACACTCTAAGATGATATTAGGGGACCTAAAGTGGATTCCGAACCACTACAAATATACATGGCCCAGCCAGGACTCGAATTCTGTTGTACAGAGGGCTAGCTATTTCACGCCCCTGAATTTAAGTAGTAGGTCAATATGTAAACAGCATAAAAAGCTTTTCAGTGAAAGAAATCTAGAAACAGAATTTTACAGGAATTTTCTGACTGATTATGTCGACTTTAAATTTCATACAATATGCTAGTTGATTTATTCTGTCAATGATTTAAATGGATCGTTGTTTTCCTTAACTACTCAAGCGCATAAATGCAGATAAAAAAAAGGGACATCAAAATATTTATAAGCATTTTAAAAGTTCCAATATAAAGAAAACCATCAGACGTCTTCTACTCTAGTGGTTCCGGAATATAAAAACCAATGGTCAAAAGAAGAAGAAAGAATAAGAAAAATGGCCACTTAAAGAAGAAGAATCGTTCACAATGAACAGATTTAAAAATAATCATCGAACGCATCCATCTCCTTGTGTTCCTTCCGCACACGCCAGACGAATTGAATTCGAATTTCAGAACCACATTTTTAAAGTAGCACCATCCTTCCAACCCACACGGCCCTTACTTCGAGACTTCGTTCGAATTTATCATCCGAAATGAAAAAAAAAAGAATAATAAAATTGATGTAAAATTCATAAATAAAGAATGGGATGGGAGAATTTCGACTTTTCATTTTATTCTTTTTTCTAAGAAGAAGTTCAAAGAAACGAAATCATTTTTCTCAGCTCGGTTCCTCTCCTGGGACGTACAGGGGGTCGGACTCCGGCATGAAATACGCTAGTCCATTTCAGAATTAATCACGCATGTTAAAAATATATATATATAGATATAAAATATCGCCTATTTCATATGTTCAAGCTTTTTTTGATTTCTTACGAGTTCCACTTTAAAGTGAACCCTTTCGAATAGAAGGAATATAAGAACCATCTCCCATTCGAATGGCTTCCCTTTTTCCATTTCTTTTTTTCTTTTTCTTCTTAACAGATGAAATCATAAATTTTTTTTATAACGGAATCTATAACTTTTGTTTGTTTGATACTTCTGCAGCTAATCTATAATGCACTGTTAAGAAATTCAATAACGTATATGTTGAAATTCCTTTTATAAACATTTATAAGGTTTGAGTGTTGTTATGAGTACAGTTTTTTTTATTTTTTTTATTACAACATAAAAAGAAAAGGCTTTCATTTCAGTTATAAATGCATAAGTTAAAAACCTATTACTCATAAATACACAGTGTAAAAAGAGTGCTCTCGGTTTCTTAGGATGTCATCAATGACTACTCACATTTAAACTGCTTAAAAATTAACTTTATGACGTTCGGGGCCATGAATTTTTGTAATAGTTTCTTATAATAATTTCTTCTTTTTGTTTGTCACTTTAAACCGTAGCTGCCGGTCTAATACGATTACTACAACACCACATTACCTTGCTAGAACTGACTTCCGATTTACAATTTGGGAATAAGGTTTGTTTGAAAAGAAGTCTGATTGAGTTCTGTGACACTCTACGATCATATTATGGGACCTACGGTTTTGAAGTGGATTCCGAACCACTACAAACATCCATGGAACTGCCGGAACTCGAACCCTGTTGTACATAGCACCAACGCGCTGGCCACTCGACCATTCTGGCCCTGAATTTAAGAAGTAGTCCATATGTAAACAGCATAAAAAGCTTTCCAGTGAAATAATTCTAGAATCAGAATTTTACATGATTTTTCTGGTTGATGATTTCGACTATAAACTTCTTACACTATGCTAGTTGATTTATTCTGTCAATGATTTAGATTGATTGCTGTTTTCCTTAACTACTCAAGCACATAAATGCAGATGAAAAAAAAAGGACATACAAATATTTATAAGCATTTTAAAAGTTCCAATATAAAGAACCATCAAAGGTCTTCTACTCTAGTGGTTCCGGAATAAAAACCAATGGTCAAAAGAAGAAAGAAGAAGAAAAATGGCCACTTAAAGAAGAAAAATCGTTCACAATGAACAGATTTAAAAATAATCATCGAACGCATCCATCTCCTGTGTTCGTTCCGCACACGCCAGACGAATTGAATTCGAATTTCAGAACCACATTTTTAAAGTGGCACCATCCGTCCAACCCACGGCCGTTGCTTCGAGATCTCGTTCGAATTTGTCATCCGAAATGAAAAAGAAAAAAAGAATAATAAAATTGATGTAAAATTCATAAATAAAGAATGGGATGGGAGAAGTTCGAATTTTCATTTTATTCTATTTTTCTTTCCAAGAAGAAGAAGTTGAAAGAAACGAAATCATTTTTCTCAGCCCTGTTCCTCACCCGGGACATACAGGGGGTCGGACCCTGGGATGAAATACGCTAGTCCATTTCAGAATTAATCACGCATGTTAAAAAATATGTCTAAAAATGTGTCTTTATATAACAGAATCTATAACGTTTGTTTGTTTGATACTTCAGCAACGAGTCTATAATGCACTGTTAAGAAATTTAACATATATGTTGAAGTTCCTTTTATAAACAACTTTTATAAGGTTTGAGTGTTGTTATGTGTACAGTCAATCGAATTGCTTTTTATTACTACATAAAAAGAAGAGCTTTTATTTCAGTTATAAATACATACTTGAAAAACTTATTCTGTATCTTAAATTATTACTTATAAATGCTTAGTGTTAAAAGAGCACAACTTTCATATTTTAGCAACAAAACATTCGTTTCTTCATAATGTGCTGACATTTTACGAAATTCCAGCTTGGTCCCATAATCTTCTTATTAATTTTCTGGAAAATTTGTGCAAGCGCTCTTTAAAAATATCTATAATTGTTTCTTTTATTTAAGGACAAGAAAATAGCGTCTCTTGTGATACGCATGTCAGCAGAATTAAAATAAATGTTGCTGGCTTGATATGTGTAGAACATGAATATATTTATCAGTAATACAAATAAGTGGTTTCAATTGTTAAAATGTATTTATTAAACTGACTTTTTTTCTGACTTGTTCTTGTATATTCATATGTAGGTTACATGGCTATAATAGCTTCAAAAAATAAGGTGTACTTTTGATGATTCTTACCACATTTATCAAACATAAGAATCCAGTTTAATTCCAGAATCTTGTAATGTCTGTCCTATTCTTTGCTTAACCTACTTCAAAGTTATTTGTTTGCCCCTAATATAATTGTTTCACTCGCGCATCATTTTTCTTCTCTGAGCAATATATCTCCATTATCACATATAATTGTAGCATTACCCTCCTAATCTATAGGTCTTCATGTAATTTCACAGGTGAGAAGGTTATAAATTTTACATTCTGTTATTGTGGGAAGCATGACACCCGATACAATCTAGTAACAAATAAACTCTCTTAACAATTATGCAATGATTCTTCTGTCAGACAAGATTTATATGGTTTTGGTCACATTAAATATAAAAGGATAATTTTTAATAATATGTGATTGTTTTAGTAAGGTCTAATAAATCATAAAGAGTCAGTAGAACGAAACAATTGCTAGTCGCATACAGGTCTATACTTAATTGTTACACTCGGCAATGGTGTTTCGGCATCATGGTAACTTCAAAAACATCAGTAATGAATAGGTAGTGGAATGAGTAATATCAGGTGTAAAATAATCACCTTTAAATAATAATTATTTGAATATTTAGTTATATTGTTCCAGTTATAAACGATTTAAAGGGTTAAACAGGTATAGATTCCATTGACATCAAAATTTTAGTATTTAATGTTTCCTGAAAAACTAGTCATTCAAGGGATAAAAGAGTTCGTAAAGAGAATTAAGACTAAGAGATCTGGGTTTGAATAATGATATCCACAGGGAAATATCCATATTTGGATTATATCTTAAAACTGAAGACTTTAAAGTGTAGATATATGAAACTAGCTATGAATCAAGAAAAAAAAATAATCTTTTGTAGAAATTATAATGGAAGGGTAATAGGGTAATGGAAGGGCATTTTAGGTAATGGTATCCTGTCTCTAGCAATCCTGTCCTGAATTTCTGAACAAGTAGTATTTTATTCAAAATCCAACAAGCAAGTCAAACCAGAATCTCCGGGGTCTAATCTAAAGATAAGCACAATTAAATCTGTAGATTGGAAGCCCATTGAGTTTGAGGATAAGGGCGGAGGTTGCAAATCCCTTCCTCCAGATATTGTTTTGGATCTACTCTTTCCAAATTCGAATGATGAAGTCAGACATGACGCTGACATTTTAGGTAATGATCAGGCATATTTGCTGGCTAAGAAGTTCACACGATAGTCCAGCAGCCAAATACTTCCAACGCTTTTCATTCCATGAAACTTTAGTATATCTAAAATCAAATGAGACTTAAATGGAAGACATTATTCACTGATCGTATCTCCTGGAGGAGTGCTGCCTGATGGACAATTGGCCAGCGCTCTGACTTTGGTACCACAGGCTTCAGGATCAAATCCTTGCAGTCCAGTCTAATTAGTCTAAAGTGTGCACAAAATGACCATAGACGTTAAACCAAACTAAAATTCGAGGAGTTGAAGGAACATTTTGGAACAGGGTGTTTCGGACAAAACTCATGAAAACGCTATCGCGAAATTTAGGCTTTCAGATGGGCCATGAGTGTTTGGCGACCCATCTGCTCCTCATTGGAATATTTGATAGCCCAAATTGCGAGACGAGATCATGGATAGGCACCATATAGCAGGATGTCAGTCCTTGCATGGGGACTCCGAGGTAAAAAGATATTGGAGTGCTACAACTTTACTAATGAGACAATGACTTTTTCTTTTGTTTTCTTTTTTCTTGTGTGTGTTTTACACTATTTTCATCTCATAAGGGTTTGTCATTTTCTTTTGCCATTGTAAATTTTAAAAAAAATGATGATGCCAGAAGAGGACATAGTTTAGTAGACTTTCAAGTGAATTATGATTATGTTAAACGCAATTTTATTAAATCTGCTATATTTCTGCCATATTTGGTGCAATGAATTATTATTAATTAAACAATAACTTTATAGAATATTATTAATTTAAAAACGAGATAATGTATACCAATACTATAAATAACAACTTAGTAAACAATATTTATTAAAATATAACCATTTTTTTTGTTACATTAAGCATGAAAGATAGTACCTTCAAAATTTCAGAAAACTCTTCCCCTGATGAGAATTCAACGGAAGGAATTCAGACTTTTTGCAATGATTTCTTTCAGGTGTCATTTTTCATATGCAGCCATCAGCTATGCAAGTCTTTTTTACCTCTTTTTCTATTTGAAACATTTATACCACTTTTTTTCGTCTTTAGAATTTATTTTCCTTAAAAGAACAATTTTTTTTTCTCTCTCTTCCTAACTCACCGTCTTTTATATATATATATTTTTTTTTTTCTCATCTCAGAAAAATCGTTTGATTTGAATCGAATATTTATGTCAGTGTCGCTTTGACCTAAGATTTTCTTACAGTCAGCTAAATTTCTCATCTGGATGATAGGGTTGCCAACTTCTTTTGAATAAATGATGATATTCTCCATTCAAAAAAAGACCATCAACGTCACAGGAGTAAAAGTTGACAACAGATAGTCGGGAAAGTTACAGCACGTCGGTTACTTCTGGAATAAAAATGAAAAATGGCGGAATAGAATTTATGATTTCAAGTCTTCAGCAGCTGTATGCTTGTCAAGATGTTTGTCTTGCTTCTGTGTGTGACACGTGGTCGTAATTTAGGGATGGAAAACCATCATCAGAGATTTATATGAAAAATGACTTCGAAACGAAGCAATTGCAAGAGATTTTCTCTTACTTAAACACTTTAGAATAATAAATTATGAATCAAATTTAATTTAATGGCAAGGTGAAAGGATTCTAAAGCAGAAATTTTGCTTTTTATTATCAAATACTTTAAATTTTTTGCTAACTTTTTTTTTTCTTCTATATATTCGTAACGTATTAGTATATTCATACTCTCCTTTGATTTAAATTGAATCTGGAAAATGGAGGGAAAAAAAAAACCAAAGAAAATTTTTTTTTAATTTTAAATTTTTAAATATCTATAAATTTAATTAATTTTATTTTTAAACGCTAAATAGGATTGTTGATTTTCATCAATTATAAATAAAAAAATACATTACTAATTTCACTTAAAGGGCCCTGATGGCCGAGTGGCTGTGATTGAGCTCTGGCAATTGGTACCACAGGTTTCGGGTTAGAATCCGGCGGTGGTATGGATGTTTGTAGTTGGTTCGGAATCACCTTTAAACCATAGGTCGCGGTCTAATATAATCGTAAAGCGTTGTGGGGGTAGCGTTATTCGCGTCTGTAGCATATCTTCAAGCTTCTCTTGCCCCATGGGTAGTGCTAAATGAGTAACAGCGAAGCAGCCCTTGCTTATGGCATAAAGTTTAATTGTCTCTGTATTGCCAGCTGCATTAGAACGGTAGCACAATTTCACTTAACATTTATTTCATACATATTACAGGATAACAAAAAAAATTTTAGTAATCACTTTTGATGCATTTATATTCTTTAACATTAATGGAAAAATTAGTGATGTTTTTCGATATGAAAACCTTAGGCTTAGAATATGAGTCTACATAGCTTTCGCCATAAGCACGTACGACAACGCAGTATCATTTCTTCGGGATTTTTTTCGCTTTTGTAGAAAAGCGTTTTTAAGTCTTCTCAGTGTTTAAATTTCCCTCTTGTTTATTTCCATTTTAAACTATCTCCATAAAAATAATCTCATAATGCAGCATTAGGATTATTTGGCATTCACTGGTCCGCCTTGATGGATATCACTTATCCATCAAGCCGGATCCTCCTTCTCCTCATTGCGGAATTTCAACTTACTTTTAGCAGAATGCGAAAGTGCCGAGTCTTGATGAAAAGCATCATCCCCATTTGGATTTATTTTGACAAAAATCACCTTTCAAAAAAAAAAAGGCTCAAAAAAAAGGCAAAAATGTCGTATTTTTAATTTTTTAGCTCCACAAAGATCTAAAAAACCTTAAACTTGCCAAATTAAAATTTTATCAAATTTATTTAAAGGTATAACTTTGATTGAAATGAAAGTCACAAAACTAATTGCCAATATGTGTGTCTATAATATGTCAACAATATACTACTTAAAAGGAAAATATTTTAAACTTTTATTGATAACTAACATCAAAAATGATCCCTAAGATTTTTGTTACCTTGCATTTTCTTATTTTATAAGTTGGGATGATCTACCTAAATTTTTTGAACTAACTTTGAGTTTATTGTAGTTTCGTTAGGAAGGAAGAGAATAATATCACAATCCGCGTCTCGTGCTTGGAGAGTTCATGTTCACGTGAAGTTGTCCATTGATTTTTTTTCCTGTGTGTTTCACAGTATTTCAAACATCTTTCCTGTATCTTTCAAAACATTTTGAATGTCTTTTCTTTGTTTCAAATATTTCAAAGGATTTTTTTATGAGTTTCAAAATATTCTATATCTCTATTCATCTTCTTTTGTTTCTTGATTATATTTCCTATTCCTTGTTTTATTTATTATAATCCTGATTTTGAAGGAGCACTAACATTTTTGTTTTGAAGAATAACATTTTTGTTTTGAATTAATAAGTTTTTTTTTAACAGTGTTAAATTGATGGATCTTTTAAAATTCTTCTTCTGGCAACAGCGCCATGATGGGAAAAGGCGGTCTGCCCACTGACAGATTTTATGACAGGAGATGTTTTCTTTTTATGATGATAGCATGATAGCATGACACTTAGATGATAGCTTTACCACTTAGATGATAGCATGTCGCGTTTTCATGCATTTTTTCATGAAGGTGTGCTTTATTTGACAGCTTATGGTTTGCTGACTTAAATTTAAAAATTTAGCCATTTTTATTATTTTTAAGATTATGCTATCATCTAAGTGTTGTCAGCTGTACGCTCAACGCTCGACGGCCATATTAGACCGGCACCTACGGTTTAAAGTGGATTCCGAACTCTTACAAATATGCATGACACCGGCAGAACTCGAAACCTGTGGCACCAAAACGCTGTTTAAAATTATTACCTGCATTTATTTTAGGAAAAAATCCTCTTTTTAAAGGATGCATTACTTTTAGGAATAAACATCATTACCCAAGATAGTATTTAAGCCATCCATTAAGGTTTCAGGGGGGTAACAGCGTTGCATTTGCGTCTCTATTTGGAAATATCGGACTTCCTTGAACCAACTAATCTAATGTCGCATTTGGTATCGAGTCCACTAGTTTTTAAAAGCATTGACTATAATAGGAAATCTACCTGATCCACAAAAGAAATAATTTTAAAATAAAGAACACAGAAAAATATATATATTTTCCTCATTTCACCTGTTATTCAGAGACGAAAACATAAAATCAATAATGAATAAAAAATATACTACAAACGGCATGTCTGTTCTACCATAGATCACACATCCGAAGAATCTCTAGCAAAACATTTCGCTGCTTTCTTGCATACACCAAAACCTACTCGCGCATTCCTGTCCGCTTGATAAAAAGAAAGCCCCCAAAAGCTTTAAGATTTATAGCACAAAAAACTCTATTTATTCAGTGCATCTTTATTCCTCAACAGTGCCAATCCAAAGTTACATATATAAACGCTGCATACAAAGAGAGAGAGAGCGCGCGTTTTCTACGCAAGAGCTTTTAGCTCTTCCCCTTGTACGTTTATATGGACAGATGGATGGATAGACAGATAGATAGATAGAGCTCGGCTGCGGGCATGTGTGCAAGGAGCTTTAAACCACACAATATATATTCAAATTGTCTCCGTTGCAAACTAAGGGAGGCGGGATTTGGAGGTTTTTTATTTTCCATACACTTTCCCAGAAAAACTGTTTTAAGCCTCCCCGCCGGCACTATTACTGCATTCTTTCGAGTAGTGGGAGATTCGTCGCATAAAATGTGCATTTTCTATTCCTTCTCTAGGAGTGTATTGAAATCGGAAAGAAACCAGTGGTTGGAGCTCATGTAATTGCAAATTGGAAAGGTATCACTCACTGAAATATTGGAAACATTGTAATTTTTACATCTACTGTTGTTGATTAGAAATACTTTAGTTACGGCCCTTTAATATAATCCAAATGCCGATAAACCCATAAATTTACGAATAATTTTTTAATAAAGGAAAGCACATGTTTGTTACTACAGTAATACTGATGCAATTGCAAATTGGAAAGGTATCACTCCGTAAAGTGTAATAATGTGCATTTTCTATTGCTTCTCTCGAAAAGTATTGAAATCGAACAGAAACCAGTGGTTGGAGCTGATGTAATAAGCCAATTGGAAAAAGATCACTCAGTAAAATAATCGAAACATAATTTTTACCTTTCGTGTTGTTGATTAGAAGTACTTTAGTTAAGTTTCTTTAAGACATTAATACGGCATATTCCAAATGTTGATATACCCAAAATTTATGTAACCTTTATTGATGCATTTGCAAATTGGAAAGGCTTCACTCGGTAAAGTGTTGGAAACATTATAATTTTTACATCTCCTGTTGTTGATTAGAAATACTTTAGTTATGATCCTTTAAAAAATTAATACCGCATAATCCAAATGTCGATATACCCATAAATTTACGAATAATTTAACTCGTCACATAAAATATGCATTTTCTATTCCTTCTCTAGAAGAGTATTGAAATCGAAAAGAAACCAGCGGTTGGAGCTGATATAATTGCAAATTGGAAAAGTATCACTCAGTAAAATATTTTTTTTTGTTCTAATGCAGCCGGCAAACACTTAGACAGCTTGGTCTTGGATGCCTTAAGGCAAGCGCTGCACAGACGTACTCACTTTGCATTACCCAGGGGGCGCGTGTAACTTGAAGATAAGCCACGGACGCGGAGTAACAATGCCCCCGCAACGCTCCTGATAGGACCGGGACCGACGGTTTAAAGTGGATTCCGCACCACTACAAACATCCATGGCACCGCCGGGACTCGAACCCTGTGGTACCGGGCGCCAGAGCGCTAGCCACTCGGCCATTCAGGCCCCCCTCAGTAAAATATTGGAAACATAATTTTTACATTTTCTGTTGTTGATTAGATATAATTTATGATCCTTTAATAAGTTCCTTTATACATATGATTCTTTAATACGTTCCTTTATACTTATGATCCTTTAAGAAGTTCTTTAAGAAATTAATACCGCATAATCCAAATCCGATATACCCATAAATTTACCAATAAATTTTACAAAAATGAAAGCACATGCTTGTTACTACAGTAATACTGATATAATTGTTACTGATGCAATTTCAAATTGGAAAGGTATCAGTCGGTAAAGTGTTGGAAAAATTGTAATTTTTACATCTCCTGTTATTGGTCCTGAATGGCCGAGTGGCTAGCGCTCTGGCGCTCGACAACACAGGTTTCGAGTCTTGATGGAGTCATGGATGTTTGTAGTGGTTTCGGAATTCACTTTAAATCGTAGGTCCCGGTCTAACTCCTGTTATTCGTAGAGCGTTGCGGGGGTATTGTTATTCCGCCTCCGTAGCTTATCTGCAAGCTACACGCATCTCCTGGGTAGTGCTAAGTGAGTAACGTCAACTGTCTAAGTGCTTGCCGGCTGCATTAGAACAAAAAACATTTTTTGTTGTTGATTAGAAATACTTTACTTACGTTCCTTTAAAAAATTAATACCGCATAATTAAAATGTCGATATACCAATAAATTTACGAATAATTTTTAAATAAATGAATGAAAGCACATGCTTGTTACTACAGTAATACTGATGTAATTGTTATTGATGCAATTGAAAATTGGAAAGGTATCACTCAGTATGGTGCTGGAAACATTATAATTTTTACATCTCCTGTTGTTTATTAGAAATACTTTAGTTACGATCCTTAATAAGTTCTTTAAGAAATTAATGCCGCATAATCCAAATGCCGATATACTCATAAATTTACAAATAACTTTTAAATAAATGAAAACATATGTTTGTTACTGCAAGTAAATAGTTCAATTCATGTTCTACAGTTAAATGTAGTTACAGTTACATGTTTTACATGTTAAACCTTGTTACCAATTAATTTTAATTCCTCTAATGGGGTATAAGGCAACATTTTACCATTATTCCGGTGTTGTTAGAAGGAAATGTGATATTTCAAAATTTCTTCTTATGCAGTGGTGCGTGAAATTGGAGATATATATTTTAATAAGTGCAATTAAATTATTATGCATCTAAATGAATACAATTAAATTAGTATACTTATTAGAAAATTCAGAATTCAAAGTATTCTACAGTATGATCCAAAATTCGATATACCCATGAATTTACTAATAACTTTAATAACTTTCCTTAGTGGCTCTTGAAAAAAAAAAATTAACCTAAAAATTGTAGTAAACTTAGGGAAATCACCGAATTCTAAAAATTAGCATGCTATAAAAAAATCTATTCATTTTTTTAAGAATATTATTTTTTATTTTATGCAATAAAATAACTATTTACTGCATAAAACGAAAGGACGATATCGATTTTGCGGCTTAATATCGATTTTGAGATTTTAATCCCAAATTATACTTCGGAATCTTAAAAATGTTCCTGTCAAATAATTTTTCTCCATTACACTTCTAATTTCATATATTTATCATATATTTATAATTGTAATAGAGACAAAATATTTGACAGGAACATTTTTAAGATTCCAAAGTATAACTTGGGATAAAAATCTTAAAAGCGATAATTTGACTGATGTTTGGATTCCCTTTAACTGGAATTTATAATGAATCTTATTCAAAGTGATGTACTATCATTATTGTTAAAGTTGACCTTATCTGGAATTTCAAAAAGTTCAAATGAATCTCCTTTTAATAGAACAGATTTATAAAGTAATACAAATGGTTCATTTAAAGTAGAAAAAATATATCATATAAAGTGATACAAATAGGCATATCAAAATAATAGTTCATACATATAAGAACAAATCTTTTTGTATAGAGACATGTGGCCACCAATACGACTAAATATAACTTGCATGGATATACTTTTGAATGCGTTCATCAATATGTGAGACATAATTTTTTATGAATATATTGAATTATTTTTATAAATTTATATGTATTGTATATTACAGGTTCTCAAATGCCAAACGTTTATAATTAGTAGTTTTAGTAAACTTCTTAAACTGCCACGTCCATGCCAATTAGCTAGCGCTCTGGCCTTTGGTACTACAGAATTCCGCTTCGAATCCTAGCGGTGACATGGATGTTTGTTACTGGTTCGGAATCTACGTTAAATTATAGATCCCTGTCTAATTAGTCTAAAGTGCAAAAAATGACAGTAGAGCGACAAATCAAACCAATCTTAAACTGCTGCTAAGCCTAATAAATCTATGTTAATCAATTAAATACATTAAATCAATTTAATCAAAATTAATTCAATCAATTATTCAATTAAATACATTAATTCAATCAATTTAATCATTTTTTCATGTGATATATGAGAATGCAACCAATAAAATTTTTAGATACTAGTAGGAAAACATTTCAGTTTCTAGATCACATATTTTCAATTTTAAACAAAAGAATTGTTGCCTTTGAAAAAAAAAGAGGAAATTCTTTTTTTTTCTAATGTTGTGGTATGCATTTAATCTGAAACTAGATAAAAGTAAGAAGAAACAAAATCATGATAATAAAATACATTGTTTAGCTTCTAATAAGTTGCGTGCTTTTTCTTAAAAAACTGAGAACATTGCATGTAAAACGGAATATTATTTATGTTAATTAGACATCATCGTAATATTATCAAATTATTATCATAAAAGTTTTCGAACTGAAGAAAAATTGAATTAAGCATTCATACCATGAGTTATTAAATACAGTTGCAATTTTTCGATTTAAACATTGAAAATTACAACAACAAAATTCGAAAAATTGTGAAATAATTTTTTGGAATTCTAGAGAACGATTTTATTATTTATATAAATTATAATTATATAATATACACATTTGTAATTTTATTAAAAAAATATTAAGCACATACAAATCTATTTCTTCAAAAAAAATTGTTTTGAGGAATTTTGTTTGAGGAATTGCTTTTTTTTATTCTATTCTATTATATATATAAATAAAATAAATAAATGTATATATATATATAGGTTATACATACACAATAAAATCAAATAGGTGAAAGAAAATAAGAAAGAGAAAATTATCTTCATTTTCATACATTTAAGCATCCTACATTAAATGAGGGAAAATGAGGGATTTGAATGTTTATTCATGCTTTATAAATGATTTAAATACTTATTCATGCTTTATAAATTATTTAAATACTTATTCATGCTTTATAAATTATTTAAATACTTATTCATGCTTTATAAATGATTTAAATACTTTAAGTTCAAATCGAAATTAAAAGTCAAAATCAGGATGTGTATAGAAAAAAAAAGAAAAAATATGTATTTGAAGCCTTATTTGAATCTTCACTTTTACCGATCAGTTTGCGTGTGGTTCGCTTTTCTTCAAACACAGCAAATGCATTGCTAAATTGATTCTCTCACATTTATAAAACTACAAACAACTCACCTGCTAGATAGAAGCAATCAAAAAAAGCCAAAATTACGAGCTTGCCGAAAGGTCAACCCATATAAAGGAAACTTCACGGGCGAACAATTTAAGGTCGCACTCGTTCACAAAAGAAAGTCTTTTCGATAGATAATCGCAAAGCAAAACTCATCACGAAACAACAAAAAAAAGAATACTTTTTTTTTATTATTATTATTATTACGACTTCTCTTTAAAGTTTCGACTCCAGCTGAGTTTTAAATAATAATAAAATAAAATGAAAAGCAGAAAATAACAATAACAAAAAATAAAATAAAAATGTCAGCCTTAAAAACTTTTATTTTATTTTATTTTATTTATATGATTGTTAAGCGAAAAGACATTTCGTTCGCCAGTCAAAGAATAATAATAATAATAATAAAAAGCCGCCATTTTCATCAAGGCTAAAAATCGTCTGCTTTTTTGCTGTGTCAAAGCCGAATTTCAATTTTCCGGCCGCTTGCTTGTTATGAAAAGGCACAAAATAAAATGAAGTGTATTAGACAATGCTGGCCTTTTCCCTTTTCTGCTGTATTTTTGAAAATTCGGGATGAGTTAAATAAAATAAAGAAAAGAAGTTCTTTTTAGAGAGAGATTTCTAAGTCCCTTCGTTTTTTTCTTCACTCTTAACTTAAAGTAAATCAGTATTAATAGACAGTTTTTGCATAACGTTTTTTTATCGTCCGATATTTTTTTCTTCCTAGCGCGCATGCTCATAGGAATAGCTCAATAGTGCACTATTATAGATACGCATGCGCAATAGGTACAATGTTTCCTATGAGCATGTGCGCTAGGAAGAAAAATATCGGACGATAAAAAAACGTTATGCAAAAACTCTGTATTATTACGACTTCACTTCACTTCTCTTTAAAGTTTCGACTCCAGCTGAGTATAAATAATAAATAATAATAAAATGAAATGAAAAGCAGAAAATAACAATAACAAAAAATAAAAAATGTCAGCCTTAAAAACTTTTATTTTATTTTATTTATATGATTGTTAAGCGAAAAGACATTCCAGAAAGCTAGTCAAAGAATAAGAATAATAATAGTAAAAAAGCCGCCATTTTCATCAAGGCTAAAAATCGTCTGCTTTTTTGCTGTGTCAAAGCTGAATTTCAATTTTCCGGCCGCTTGCTTGTTATGAAAAGGCACAGAATAAAATGAAGTGTATTAGAAAATGCTGGCCTTTTCCTTTTCTACTGTATTTTTGAAAATTCGGGAAGAGTTAAATAAAAAAAAAATAAAAAGATAAAGAAAAAGAATTTCTTTTCTAGAGAGAGATTTCTAAGTCCCTTCGTTTTTTTACTCACTCTTTAACTTAAAGTAAAGCAGCATTTCCAACAGTAAGATGATAGGTTCTTATAGAGTATTTCTGGATCTATCTTATTTTTTTTTTTTTTTCGATAAACGTTTTAAGGCATTCAAAATGACGTGACTTGCTGGCCGCTTTGGAATTTTTATGATCCTTAAATGAAATTTTGTGGTACGAGGAGTTTAAAAATAACCTGGAAAATGTAAAATGTCAAAACGGCATTATCACATTTTGAACATGCCATATGGGGAATCTATCAGTTTAAGAAAAAAATTTTTTTTTTTTTTTTCTTTTGCATTTCATATAAAAAGATATATAAAAATTGTTCAAAAATTCTGGATTCCCTTCCTACAAAAAATTGATTCTGGATTCCTTCACACACACACACATATATATATATAACAATTTCTCGCTTTTGGATCCCAATAACACGAGAAAATAAAATAAAAAAATATTTCAGTTTAGGATTTGAATTTACATTTATTTATTTATTTAATATTATTTTTTTTGGTAGACTGTTTGTTTATGTTTTGGTTCTTTTTTTTTTTTTTAAGTTATACATTAGTAGTTCTTATTTTTTTAAGAGCAATCTGTAAACTAGGTTCTCTTTTTCAGAATTTTTACTAAAATATAACGAATATCTCTTAAAATATTTCATTTTAAAAAAAAAAAAATTTTAGAACACATAACTTAATGAGACGAAAGATCAAATCTGCCATGAGCTGCGAAATAAAGTAATTTTTTAAACATTAAAGTTTTCTACTTGTTCTTTATAAAATTTTAAGAATAAGATTTTGATATTAATATTATGAATACAGTAAAACTTAAGGGAATACCATGGGGGGATGCGTTCCAATAAGTTCTGCTCAACTATATAAAGCTGAGTTAAACGAAGTCATCTTAACAGGTAAATAATGGGGATAAGCGAAACAGAGACATTAAGAAAATTATACTTTATTTTTATATTGGTTGTATTGTTTTTTAACATTTATTGTTAAACACTTTTTATTTCATTAATTATAGACATATTGTTTTCATAATTAATTATTATCCATAATAATTTTATTCATAAATCTATCATAAAAAATACTAAAATATTTCGAGTAAAGAAGTTCTATTTGCTAGGAGGAAGACTAGTATTTGATTATTCAATTGACATCTTTCATTTTTTGTGAAGATGACATCTTATGCCGTTTGCTCTTTCCTGTTTCGTTCAGCAAGTAGTTGCCGATAGCAAGAAATAGCAATTCGTACAAACCGATCCCTAATTTCCATTGTAGTAGCTAAACCTTTTTTAAAACAAGTAATATAAAAATAATTTTTTTAAGTCAATTCCTACTTTTTTTCACTCTATTGCAGAAAGTTCTTTATAAATAATTTTCATTCATTTTCTTAAGTTTATCTGGCATCATCTATTGGTAGATATATGCAACTTAAATCTAAAAGAAACTAAAATTAATTAATTTAATTTAATTACTTAATTAATATTTGAAAAAACTTTATTAACATCCAGTGTCATCCACTACAAGTTCAAAAAAATGTATTTGAACTTGAGTGGATGAATAAAAATTTTATGAACGATTGAAAATTTGAATCTATTAGCTCACACTCTTCCTATATTGTGAGCTAATAGAAGGAATTGAAGAAAAAAAATTTCGTTTAAAGTTTCTTTTGCTCCTGATCTTCTGGAATGCTACTTTCATCATCCTCGTACACTAGTTGTCTACTATTTCTATAAGACCGTCGTTGGAAAGACTTTCACCAGTTGTAATAATTCTTCAATATCCTGCGTGCTTATATTACCCAACCCTGTTTCATTAGCTAGCTTGATAATTTTGTCGACATCAGCAATAGATTCTGTTCTGCCAACAACCTGCTACCATCCATTCTCTCATACTCTTTTTAAATATTTATCGGTCCCCTCATTAAATGAAAGATTGATGCTGTCTACAACATCTATGATATTGTAGTTTTTCTAACAATTTTGTTATCTTGCTCCGTTTGTTTAATCATCCGTTATCGGAATATCCGCCGTAGATGATAAGTTTAAAATTCAAGGGAATCTCAATACTGCTGTGCAAACATCGCATCAAAATCTACTAAACATCAACTAAAATTATAATATCATCATCAACTAAACATCGCATCAAAATAACTAAAACAATATTCTGAACACAGCATTAAGCGTGGTCTCACCGTGCTATAAATTCTCCGGTATTAAAATTGAAACTATTGCTTTTAAAAACGAAAATTTTTACAGCACTAAATTCATCACAAAATATTGCTTTGTTATGAAAATTATTTTATTTGATAAAACTCATTTGAAAGTTTAAGTTTCACCAATTAGATATAACTTCTCAGAATTTAAACAGTAAAATTTTAAAGCATAATTTAAATTAGTAAAAGAAATTTGTTAAGTTTTCAGTCAGTTAAGAAAAATTAATTTTCATATATAAATACTTTTATAATTTATTAAACTTCACTGTAGTAATTATTTTTCCAAAAATTTATATAAGAAAACCAATTATTATATGCCATTTGAAAATTGGATACATATTTTTTTCAATAAGAAAAATTATTTATTTATTTATTTTTGAAAAAAATACGTATACCAGGAGTAATAATTTGTAACAATTTTAATTTCTTATAATTTTAACTAGAACTAATAATAAATAACTTATAATTAACTAACAGAAACATATAATTAAATCCTTAATTTTTTAATAACAATATTAAAAAACCCTTCTAAGAAATTAATTTGCATTTCTTTTTAACAAAATTAAAAGTTTTCCATTTTCGATATTTTATTTTATTTCCATTATAGTAATAAAACTAGCATATTTTTGTGAATAAAAATGTTAAATTTTGTTATTTATTATATCCATACGTGACTAAAATGAATTTTTAAAAAAAATCATCATATAGTAAATAAATAAAAAGAAAAATATTTCTAGAGCTAAAATAATGTAAATTAAAACTACTTAAATAAAATATTACTAAATAAATTATAATAAATCCAATTAATACTTGCTTCCTCTACTATCCCTATACACAAATAGTCAAAATAAATAAATTTATAAATAAATAAAATTATTTATTTTATATAAAAGCCGTAAATGTTAATAACGTTAGTGGATTTTATATAAAATCAAAAACATTTTTAACGTTAATTCTTTCTGATTAAAAATAATTCAAAACTAATTCAAATTTTGAAAAATTAATTTCAGATTATATATATATTTTAATTTCAAATGACATTTTGAAGTAAAGTAATTTTTAAGATATAAATTATCACATAATATATTCAAAAGAAAGTTTGGATTTCTATAGTTTTTATTTACTTCATCAAATTTATTTTTAAGAAATGAAAATATTTTTATTCATTTAGTTTTAAGTAAATTATATAAATACATTTATTTGAATTTATTTCTTGACAACGAATTAATAACTCATTTTCCTTTAAAGAAAAATTAAGAAAACTATCATCATAATTAAGTAAAAATATTTCGAAATTTAAAATTATCTTCTCACTGCTGAATCAGGGAAATAAAATTGCATTAAAGTGTTTATTATATCACAGAGAAAAAAAAAGAAATAGGTAATTTATTTACAAATATTAACTCAACTATCATCATTGAGCCAAAAATTGTGTTTAGCAATCTTCTTAAAATTAAATTGCAAAACTTTAATAAAAGATGGATTTATTTTTGAGTCATTTAATTTAAATTAAATTTATTATGTGGGTATACTCACATTATTATTTCAAAGCAACAGAAAACATTTCACAATTATTTTAAATTGTTCAAAGAAAGGTCAAATGCTTTGTTAAAAAAATTCGAAATTCTTTTTTTCGAAATGACGAACTTTTCCGACCTTTTTCGCTTCATTTAAAATAGTTTGAAAAGTAACACATATACACAGCCAAGCGAAGAACAAAACAAAACGAAAACATAAACGAAAATCATAATAGAGGGAGAAAATAACAAAAAATAAACAATTGACTAAAACCTTTATTCATAAAGTAACCTTTTCGCTTTTATCAAAAGAAAACTTACGGCTTTTGGCGAGTAATCTCAGGTATGATGATGTTAGATGTCGAGGCTAAAACTCAGAGAAAGAATGGCTGCAATTGTGCGATGTGTTCAACCCTGGTGATTTAGGGGAAACGGGTCAAGGTTAATATGTTCTTAATCTTTTTATACTTTCCCTCGATTTCTTTTCAAAAATTTTCTTTTATATACATTTATATATTTTTATCCGTTTTCCAAGAGTTAAAAGATTTTTGTGCTGTTGAGATATTCTTCCACAATGCTAACAATTTCGAAATTAATTTCCTCTTCCCTTTCACTTCCGTTCCTCTTTTTTTTTTTTTCTTCTTTTATCTCTTTTATTTTTTTTTTTATATAAAAAGTTGCGCTTCCTCAAGTGGCAACGGTGCGTGGAATTGAATTTTATTGTGGGCCGATATTGCTGTTGCTTCTACTCTTTTGTGAATAGATTTTCGAAATAGAAAAGAAAAAAAAATCTAAACAAGATGTTTCTTTCGTTTTTATATACGTTGAGAGAAGTCACTTTATACAGCAATTTCTTTTTATCTTTTTTGAAAATAGAAATGATTTATCTTGCTAACTTTAGTAACATGAGCTGCTTTCCAATTTATTCCTTATTTTCAGCAAGGTGTATTTTATTACGTGCCATGTAACAGATACTCCAATATTTCCTAATAAATTCCTCACCAATTCTAACGCAACATTTTTTGAATATGTATTATTTACGAAGAATTTTAAATCTTTAGAAATTCTGTGAAATGGATTTAATTTCAACTGTGCCTCTTCTACAACCACTCAACCCAACAACAACCATACTCAACATCACTATCAATAGCACGACAGCTCATGGTGGATTAAGGTTTTCCTTTGAAGAAATTTCCATGCATTCCTCTGGGTGACAAGGGTCCTCCAATTAACTTCTAATACAGCAAAATGTTTTTCAACTGCGTCTATCCATCGCAACTTGGGTCGTCCTCGTCGTCCCTGTGGCTTTGCCAAAACGAGCCTTTTTACACAGTTTAAATCATTCATTCTAAATATAGGAGCAGCCCTTTTTAATCTATTGATTTTAATAAATTTTATATCTGGGTCTATAGCATTTATAAACTTCTGCGTTGTACCGTCTTCTCCAACAATCACTTTCCCTAACATCTCCAAGGATAGCCCTTAAAATCTTCCGCTCAAATATACCCAAATGGACCTCATCAGATCTTGCCAATGTCCAAGTTTCAGAACCATAGACCAAAATGGGTCCTATAAGGAACCATATAACAAGAATTTAGTTTTTCTGCTTATGAATTGTGATGTAAACCGTTTTTTGAATCCAAAAAAGGCCTTATTGACAGACACATTTTTGATTTTTAACCATATTCATATAATCTTAAATTTCCTGATTAATCATTTTTGTTTTCTGTTACATAAAACTGTGTCTGGAAATTTATCTTCTTTATTTTAACGAAAAAAGAAATGAAAGTATATTTATCTAATTAATTTTTTTAATTTATTCATATAAGAAAATTCTTCATATAACACTCTTTTAATCGCTACAAGAAAAATACAACTTATTTTACTACAAGCACTAGAAAAGAAAATACCTTTTTTTGTTTAACATGAATAAAAAAATTTTAAATAAATTAATTTTTCATGAAATGTTTAGAAATAATTAAATAATCTATAAAAAAATAAATAAAATAAAATAAAACCAGTGTCGAAATTAAAATGAACAGCGCAGTCGAGACTTCTGGCAAAAAATAAACTTTCAAGCCATTTACTTTACTCAATAAAGAAAGAAGAACGTTGGATAGTAAACCGAAAATTTTTACTGTTAGACGGTTCTTATATGGAACTAAAAGAAAGGTTAAAACCGATTCGAAATAAATTCAATTACATCGCGTTAATCGAATTTTGTGCTAACTTAATTGCTACTCTTTGTCCTTTATCAATTCGATTAACTGCCGCGTATAAAATGCTTTAAAAAATTAGCTTAAACCTTAAAACGAAGATCCAGGAAGGTTCTTTTGTCTGATGTTTTCTTTCCTTACTTTTTCGCCATTTTGTATTTCACCGAAAAGAATTCTCTTCTAAACACTTCAGATATCGATTCAATCTGTTAAAAATAATGAACTCAACATTTGCAGAGACAACAAGATTGTGTTTGTTAAATGATGGTTGAAGTAGAATGTTAAAAAAAATAGTCAAAACACATTGATTGATATCCAAATTGTATGTAGAATTGTTAAAATTTTTTAAATTGTATACAATCGTTTAACACACGAAATTTGCTTCTTTTGCTTCAACACATTTAGCGGAAGAAATAAATAAAATATTTTGTAAAAACAACCACTGTACAATTTTTATACAATGTTTTTAATTCATTTTGTCTTGCTGCTTACGAAATACAATTTTTTTAAATTCAATTTAATGAAACTGTAGAATTTTTGTTAGAAACAAGTTGATATAGCATGTCTTCATAGAATTAACTGTGTTTCGATGTACACAGTATATTGTATTCAATGTACACGGATATACATAGTAATATCCTCTTATTACAGTATACCTCGTTATAAAATGGATTTGGATAAGTATAGTTCTATTTTCAGGAAGAAATTACACAAACTGGGCATTAAGACTTTTGTTTTTACGATAAACACATGTACAAACCAATATAGGACATTAGAACAAAATTCTTTATTTATAATTTAAGTATAACATGCTTGTAATGTCCTCATAGAATTAACTGTGTTTCATTGTACATAGTATATCGTATATATTCTACACTGTATATACACATTAATATCTTCTTATTACAGTACATCTCGTCATAAAATGCATTCAGATAAGTATAGTTCTATTTTCAGAAGGAAATCACCCAAACTGGACATTAAGGCTTTTGTTTTTAAGATAAACACAAGTACAAACTAATATAGGACATTTGAAAAAAAAAATTTATTTATAATTTTGTAAATTAAACTACTTAATATTTCTAAATTCCAAATTTTAGAATTTCAAATTACCATTTTAAAAATTAATTAATTTAAAATTTAAAATTAATTAATTTAATTTAAAGAATTTTTAAATTCAAATAAATCGATGGTTATATCGTGCGTATCCCCCAGTATGCGCTTTTCACCAATAGGATACTGTATTTTGAAAGTAGAATTTTTGGACATTAACACTTCACTAATAATTTATTATCAAAAAACAGCAACACGAAAAAAATCGATTAATGTGAAATAAAAGGAATATAATATTCGTGCATTTGTACAATACTTCCCCAAAATTATATTCTTTTTGTTACAGCAATTAATAAATGCAATAATGCATTATGCCGCCAGGCAATGTAGTTCGTATGAAGTTCTTAAATATTTTCAAATCATACATATAAATTCCTTTTTGAAAGAGGCTTTTATAAATTAATGCCCCGTCCTCAATCACCAGTCCGGTAAGAAATCAAGTGTCCAATAGTAAAGAGACTGAAGCTATTTTCAAATTCCTTACTCTAAAATAAGTACAAAACTATTTTAAAATTTCAACAGTTTGTTTCAAATCCAAATTTTAAATATCGATAAAATTCCTAGGAAAAAAATTACAAAGAATTAATTAATACGATATTCCTTTAAAACGATATATATATATATATATATAAATTCAAAAGCAACAATGATAAAAATTTTAGTCATCAGTCTTCGCTTTAGACATTCGTTTTCGACTTCCAAAAATTTAGCATAAAAATAAAAATAATAAAAAAATCATTGATTCAAATTTTTTAAAAATTCCGTTGTAAAATTATAAATTTTTGCATAAAAAAACTAAATAGAAACGTGGTTTCAATTGTTACATGCTGCTACGCTCACAAATTAATCAAATAATCTCATTAACTAAAACTTAGAAAACAAATTTATTTAAATCATAAATCAAATTGGAAAATATTGCAATAACTTAAAATCTAATGTATTTAACAAATTATAATTAAAAAATTAATATGGATATTATTAGAAACATAAAAATAAAAAAAACAAGAATAATAAATATTTTTAAGAACAAATTTATTAACTTATTATTTTTAAGAACAAATGATTATTTTTAAAGAACAAGACGATTTTCTGATTATGCTGCGAATATACTATAGATAAGCTGAAATACAGCTGATAATTTTAATAAATATTTAACAAAATATAACTATCCTTAATGTATTAAACAGTTTTTGTCTTACTTAATAATAATACACAATTTTATTATTTGAATACATCATAATTTTTTTTAATCTGGGGGTTATTATTATTTCTCATTAGCATTATTATTATTTATCGCATTATTATTCTTTCACATTTCTAAATAAATATGTCTATTCTTTTCAGTAAACATTCCTTTTATTTTAATGTCTTATAAAAAAAGAAGTTTTAAGAAATTTTAATCATTAAATACACATAAAAAAATTTTCTTACTTTTCGTTCACACAATGAAAACTTTTTACTACCATAGTAACTTGTAAGGTAATGGAAAACCTTTTTATCCCTTATTATACAGCATTTGATACATCATATTTAAAATAACCGGGTCCAATCATGAAATTGAATTAAAACTATTCATAAAAAACTTGCTTCGATTATCAAAGGTCAACCATTGAAACGATGTTAAAAATCCGTTTGGAAGATTCCTGTGCTTGTTGAAAGCAGACGATTGAAGTGCCTGTTGCCATCGTAAAAATTCAAGGTCGTAATTGTACATGTCGTAACTTGGAGATTGGCATGTGTCCAGCATAATCAAAAAGGAACAAACGTTATGTTATCAAGCGTGTAATACGCCTGGCTATTACTCGCACGAATTTGACAGCAATTCTATCATACCTTTTATTTTATTTTTTTTCTTCTATCGTTGTTCTCGGTTTCGCTAAAGTATTCTTTTTCTTTTTTTCATTTTTAGTTTCTCTTTGCTTGCTTTTATAACACATGTCCTTTTGTAAACGAATTCCACAATTTTGTCAGTCTTTTAACACTTCGTCAAAGGATTTGCAAATTTGGTTAAGATTTAACAGTTGATTAAAGAAAAAAATTAGTTAATGAAAAAATTGGCGATATTTTGTATATCAAAAATTCATTCTTAGAATCTTTTCACTGAAAATTAAAGGATTTAGAAGATATTCTGCTTTTTCTACCTCAGTTGTATAACAAATTACTACTTTGTCCAGTAAGAAAATCATAATTTACACAGTCAATCTATCAGTAAAACCTTTTAGCCAAAGCTTTTCAGTTTTTATATTTACAGATACAATTCAGCTTTATAAGGCTTTTCAGTGTTTATACTTACAGATACAGTTCAACTTTATAAGGCTTTTCAGTTTTAATACTTACAGATACAGTTCAGTTTTAGAAGGTTTTTTAGTTTTTATACTTACAGATACAGTTCAGCTTTATAAGGCTTTTCAGTTTTTATACTTGCAGGCAGTCTTTAATATCACATAATCTTTATTTTTATTTGCTTAATTATTTATATGAGATTTTTTTCTTTTATGTTTTATTGCAATTTTATAAATGCTTATTTCATTGATCATTTTATTTTAGTGTCAATTTATTTTAGATAATAGGTTAATAATAAGCACATGTTATTTACTATAAAATAACACAAGTATAAAATTAGTATAATTCTGGTTATAATATATTTCACAGTATATTTATGGAATAGTGATAATTTCAATTAAAATAAGGTATAAAAGACCAGCTAACTATTTTTTTCTAGATATGCAACATTTTATACAAAGTAATAGAAATAAATTCTAAAAGATAAATTTATAATTCGAAAATAAATAAATTTAGTATTAAAAATTTATCTATAATATAATTTACTAATAACGGTACACAAAAAAAATCGTCGTTATTTATTTATTTGTTAATGATTAATAAATTTGAATTTTGAAATAAAACTTCGTAATATTTCGTAAATTATATTCTTTAGTAAAAAGTTTTAGAAGTAATGTGTTAGTTTTCGATGCATATTTATTTTTATCACAAATTTAAATTGCATTTGCTAATTTATTATTTAGTGGCTTTAACATTGTAATTTTAAAATGGTATTTTAATATATTTTATTCGGTTTACTTTGTAACTGTTGTGCAATATAATTCTGAAATATTTAAATTTATTTTTAAAAAATTTTAAATTTAGAAGTTCTTAATCTAAATTTCTTGTCTGTATATTTAATATTGAAATAGATAAAGATAACTTAACTGTTATATCATAAACATTTATATTACTAATTCTTTTGTTTTAGTGCCAATTTGAGTGGAATATAGTAGAATATAGAATTGAGTGGAGTTATATAATTGAATATTATACAAATATACTTTACATATTTTATAAATACATGTATGTTATAATATATAATATAGTGAAGTAAAGATAAATATAATAAAGTAAAGATAAATATAATATAGTAAAGAAAAGATAAATATAATATAGTAAAGATAGTATAAATGCAAGCATGTTTTCTGAACATGTTAATTTAATAATAATAAATGCATGTTCATAAATATTGCAAGCATATATTGCACGCATTTATTAAATTTTTGCCTTTTCTGCTTAAGGTTGACTTTGTTAGCCTTTCTAGGAATTTCATGGAATAGATGGAATTTAAGTCCATGATGAAATCATTGTTTATGTAACTTGTCCATGAAATCATTGTTTATGTAACTTGTCCATGAAATCATTGTTTATGTAACTTGTCTATGAAATCATTGTTTATGTAACTTGTCCATACCCATAATACGTAACTTGGCTATTAATTTCTTGCAACATAGCGGAATTGGTAAACATGAAAATAATGTAACTATGTAAATGGAAAATGAATTTGCTTCATAATCGATTTTAAAGTTCCTAGTGTACGCTTTACATAATGCCAGGACATTCAACTAAACATGCTGTTTGACTCTATTCAGTACAGCAGATTAATACGTATATAAAAAAGAATTGCATAATTCTATTTGTATTCAATTAAAAATTTCTTTATAATTTTAAATTCATAAATTTTATTTATTATATTTAAATAAAAAAAATTATGGATTTCATGTAGGCTTGTAGATTGCATTTATGTATTGTAGGCATTTTATGTATTTATTTAAAAAAAAAAATCAAAAGATTTCTAGATTTGAATGATCTACAATAATGATACAGCTAAACACAACAACATAAACAATACTCTATTTTGATAAAACATAAACTCTGATGAGAATGAACGGAAATAAAACGCGATATAAAAATATTTATTCTCTTCTTAACTCATCTTACAGTTCATTATATTTTTTCCTTTTCTGTTTGTCTGGAATTCAGTATTGTCTATCATCACAATGAGCTTTTTCCCCAGGCAATGTCTGGATTTCCCTTACTTCATCAATGAAGACGAAGATTTCTTTTTTCACGGTAGATGGTGATATTGTTAGCACTGTGATAAACATTTGATGTTTATATTTAGCTTCGCATCATACACAAACAAAAGCCAACATAAATATACTATGTCTTATTGGATTTCACTTGAAAAATATGAGGAATAGAAAAAAAGTGTTAGAAAAATGATATAAAATAAAAACGGTTTGTTTTCTGATAACCATTAGTGTCCTACTTTGTCTCTGAATAAGTACAAAAATGCTTATTATTTAAAACGCAGTATCCATCCTTAAGGCTTCAATTTGATGTGAAACAATTATCTTGTATTTCTTACTCAACTAACGAATTTTCTAGAATTCTTAACATTTTGTCATATGATTTCATTTAATATTAGATGATATTGAAGACTGTACTGTATTGAACTTTAGCGCCAAGATTTCTGAATAATGCCAATTAGTTCTTTGAAGTTTTAATTACAATTATTCGTCTGAAATTAGGCACCGAAATTAGCAAAGGCTACCGCATAACAATATTTCAATGAAAAATACTCAGTAATAATTGTAGCACAATCAACACGCGATAAACATCATTTTCTTTCTGCAAAATTTGGTGTATGAGGAATTTTTCAAGTAGTTTCTGATAAAAAATAATAATAATATTTATTTTTTAAGCAAAATCTTGCTGTCAATTAATTAAAGTATTTTTTCAAAACAATTCTTTATTGTGATAGCTACTGATATCATTATCTTCATCACGTTAAATCACTTCATCACATCAACGGTGTTTTTTTTTTTATGTTTATCTTTGGATCATACACAAATAATAAAATTTTATAACAATAAATTCTTGCATTTAAAAAACTTAAACAGAAAAAAAGAATGAAAAAAAGACCAAAATTTTTTTTAACAGATATTTTTTTTCCAGTAAATAGTGATATTTATTGGCACAAGCACGCATTTAGAATTATTTTCCTCAGAGAAAGAGAGACCCAACAAAATAAACTGTAACCGTTTAAGAAAGTTCAATACATCACACTAAACTATTATAAGATAACAGAAAAATTTAAATTTAACTAACAAATTTAACTATTTGTTATTAATATTTTTAGCATTTTACTAATTTTGGTATTCCTACATATAAACAAGAACAGTAAAACAAAAGAAGACTGTACAATAAATTAAAGTTTAATTTCTAAGAAAATTACATGAAATCATAAACTAAAATTCAATCTTCTTTTCTCTTCTTCCAGTTCATCGAATCGATTACATCGTTTATAAACAACTTCAATATTTTGAATGAATATTTAATAAATCTGAACCATTTAGACGTTCTTGCCCTACTGTTTTTCTCAAATAGCTTTTCAGCCTTCTCAAAGTTGGAAAAAAAAATCTTTCATTCACGCTCGATGTCCCTGGTAGAGTTCCAAATATTTTTAATAAGAAATATATATTTCTGATGCATTCACTTGATGCTTCGATTGCGCTTTTGCATATTGCCGTTTTGGAAAATTTATGGAATCACAATTTCAATTGGAATTCTTTCTAAAATGGAGGTTTAACGGATGGATGAACGTTGAAATATTATAAAATTTATGCAAATTCATAAAGCCATGTAACTTTGTCAAGTTATTGTTACTTGGAAAAAGGGCATCAAATTTTTGTTATATAGTTTTGTGAATAATAAACCTCTCTTTCAATTCGCTCAAAGATTGGTAAAAAAAAATAGTATAAATGCTCTTGCTGGGAGGTAATTTTCATTTTTTTTTTTAAATTTCAAAATTGAATTCTTGAGTTAAACTGCTAAGAGTAGTATAAAAATTTTTTTAATTGTATTTCAGAAACTATGAATAGAACTAATTGGAGCAATAGCGTCATTAATAAAATTTAACATAGAGTAAAGTTTGGAAATGCATACACGAACAAATCTAATACAAACAACGATACTAAAAAATTTGTGTGGCTCAAGACTAATAATAACATTTTAGCAATTAGCAACGTTATTCTAAGACAGGGGTCACCAAACTACGGCCCGCGGGCCAAATCCGGCCCGCCAGTGTCATCAATCCGGCCCGCGACAGCGAATAGCTTATTGTTGCTGTAATAAGTTGGATAAAAAACACAGAATGATAATAATTCGGTTTTATTGACTTGCTAGGTAAAGCTTAATGATAAGCATAATAAGCAGAAAATTTAACTTAAGCATAACAACTAACAAATAATTGAAATGAATCCCACTAACATTATAAATTAGTGAGCATCCCGCGGTTTGCCTCGGTAGTTATGTTGAGGTAAAGAGTATCGCATATGTATATATATCGATGTTTGGAATGTATATATCCTGAATAAAACATATGATTTTTATCCTGAAAATTCCTCAGGAACGGAAAAGCTAAATTAACGCGAATGAAACCGAGGGGTATCCACTTGTAAAAAAATACTAATGAGATTTATGTAATTGTGAATTTTCACTGACAATAGTTTGTAGTTGTGGATAAATTTTACTTGTACCAATTATTAAAAGAGATTGTAGTAATTGAACCAGCGAATTTAGCAAGCATATGCTCGCTCAGAGCGCGTACTCGGCGACTAGTCTAGAAATGATAGATAATGGTAGAAAAATAAAAACGGTTTTGGCCCTTGGTACTTATTGGAGTAAACAGTATGGCCTAAGGCTGGAAAGGTTGGATACCCCTGTTCTAAGACATTATTTTTTCCAAGCTGTGAACTTTTGGACTGTAGTGTCAATGATCACTCTGTTCGGTCTGCTGTCACAGACTTGTGTCTTTCCACTCATCTAGTAAGGCACAGCTGTCATAATTGTTTTCTGTTAGATGGAGTATATTCAATTCTTGCAATCAATACATTTTATCTTTCCAGAGTGTATAAAACAAATTACAAATTTCATCAATTGTATTCAATGCTTTTTCAATGTCTTTCCTTTTTATAGTATTTCCTATTACCAAATTCAAGCTGCGGGATGAGCAATACATTTAGAGTGCTAGAGGATATAATCAAGAAATTTAGCAATTGTTTTAATAAGTGGTAATTTGAGAAAATAATATTTTTTTTTTATTTTTAATGCACCAAGAATTTTATAAGTTGAAGGAGAATTAATGAGATACTTGAATTTCTGGTGCTTAGAAATATATTCTGATATATGTATCAGATTGCCATATCCCTTTACAATCAAATATGCAGCAGTTTGTGAGCCACTTTTTTCTACTTGAGTAAAAGGAAATAGTAAGCAATATTTACTATACACAGTATTTTCAATGCTCGAATAACAATCCAATAAATCTTGGTAACCAAGAAAACTCAATTTTTTTTCTCATTACCAAAAAATGAAAATTTTTATTACGTTTCCACCAATCCCTCGTCTGAATTTATGACTTTTTTCCGGTATTCTCTAAAATCCTGCAAATTACTAGAAACAGTTTCAGACAGCATATTGGCACTTCCTTGCATTAATAACGTAATTCGATATTATTAATTTTTTATCAGTACATCTCTTACATGATAATTTAATGCCCTTTCCTCAATTTGAAATATTTTCTTTTAAATCAGTGTACAGTCAAGGAAAAAAAAGCATACAAGAGCGCAGCATAAGTACATATATACATATATGTACTTAAGTACATATATACATATATGTACATATATACATATATGTACATATATATATATATATATATATATATATATATATATACATCGTGGAGGTATTTTCGTCTTAAGGGTACATGATCCAAAAAGTTTAAAGATCACTGCTCTTAAGTTATTTTAGTATTTTAGTCAAAATACAAAATGGAACAAGTCAAAAATTTCCAATTGAAATCAAAAAGCAAATGTTCTGTTTTTAGAAAAGAATTGCTTTTTAAAATCCATTACTGTCATGCTTCGACTCTAAAGAGAGAAGAAAAAACATATAGTTATTGTCAAAACTAGTTTGCAAAGAAAATCTGTATACAGTCAAGAAGGAAAAAAATACAAACAAACAAACATATAAGAGCGCAACATAAGTACATGAAACGAAAGTTTAAAAGGAGGGAAAAAAAAAAAAAAGAACGGAAAAGATTCCAAAAACAAATGCGCATTCAAGAGTTCCCCAGTTAAGTTGGCTTTTTTGAACTAAAAAAGGAAATATGGACCTCGACATCCCAATGATTCTTCAATATCTTTTCGAAAACCGGTTATTATTACCCAAAAAAAGGAAGAAAAATTCCCATTTTACGTATAATAATGATGGCATATGCCACTACGCTTTAGAGCTTTAGGCTAAAAAGCATTAAGAAACAACGAGTGCAGGGCCATTTTTATGACAAATTGGAGTAATCTTTCGCCATTTTTTTATTATTTTTTTTATAAATCCCATCGACATTAAATAAAACGGTATTTACCTTTATTGAAAAATCAAACGCATTGGCCTTAGAATGTAAAAGACTTTAAAATACCAAGCAAAAAGAGACAAAATTTTATTTTGTAGAAATTCTTGAGTTGCCCATTTTGTTTTCCATTTCGGTGCTCCTTTGATTGTTTTTCAATTCCTTGCTCGCTTGTTTTAATGGAGTGGAGTAAAGTTCCAGAAATTGCCTTCTAATCGCCATTAAGTACACTTCTATGATTCTATAAACGTGACTGTTCGTTCTTATGGCTGTACACTACAAGTTTGTATCAATTTGGTGGAAGTTTAAGAAGCACTTTTGGATATTTTTTTTTGTAAAGGAGAAGTTTCCGTGTCAAATTCAAAAGCTTTCATTTGCATTTAATATGAATCGGAAATTCCCACGTGAGAACTTGGGATTTTTCCAATCCATTAACGCCTTTCTCTCATTCTTGGTATTAAATTGGCGTTTATGGTATTCACACCTCTAACTATTGCTTCTTGTCAGGCGATCTGTTAAACATTCCTTTACAGAATGTCTTCTCGGTCGTAAAAATAGCGTGTTTCCATCAATTTTATTGCCAGGAGAGGTTTGTGTAAAGTGTCTGGAGAAAGACGGCTTTGGAAATGGTGGATTTGCTTTAACATTTATTTAAATGAAAATGGACGTCTAGTTTATTAGATTTTTAATATGGTTGTTTGAATTCATTTTTTCACACAATAAAGGAAAAGAAAGATAGTTAAGAATAAAATGTTGCAGATATTTTGGATAAAAGCCGATTTTGTGCCAAACAAAAAATATATAAAAAGCATCTTATATTATTCATGAATTAGAGAAAACATAACAATTTCTACAGCAATATTTAACTTAAATATTTAAAAAATTTTACTCTATTTAAAAATGAAGCAACATATTAACCACAAATTAATGGACAGAATCCACTCGATATTGTTTCCTTGATGCTTAATTACATTGCATGGAGTAAATTCAGTATCAGAAATCTCAAATTAATGGAAGAAAACAACTCTATATGGCTTCATTGAGGCTTTATTACACTGCATGGAGCAAAGTCAGTTTCAGAAATTACAATTTAATAGCAAATTAATAGAAAGAAACAATGTTATATTGCTTCACTGATGCTTTATTACACTGCATGGAGCAAAGTCAATCTCGGAAAATTAAAAAAGAATTCCATCTACATCCATTAAATCAAATCCCTTCTTAACTAGACGGCGTTGCGGATCCCTAAACTCCAGACCACTTTCAGTTTGCTTTTTCAGCTGTCATACATAAACATGTTACGAAAAATGACATTTGGTTTGTGACATCATAATGGAGCAGGCGATGTTACGTGCATCAACATTTCTTACATTGTCAAATAAACTATTATCAAAATCTTTAGTGATATTGTTGTTGTTTCGTGTTCCACTTGTTCGACAGCAACATCTAGACCAAGTTCATGAACCCGTGTCTTAAAACGACGAGTCATGATAAAGGGTAAAAAATGCACTTCTTTTTGTTCTTAAGCTTGCTGCACAAAGACAGGGGGCACCCAAAGGGACAAGTCTGACTGTACCCCACACGGTTATAGCCCCGGGCACTGGGTATCCATTTTAGTCGATTTTTACGACATGCATGGGCTACAGTGGAGCTATTCTAACTCGGACAAACACGGGATAAAATATTTACTAAAATTGTTTAGAATAGTACATAAGCTGGGCGTTCGGTGCCACAGGTTTCAGTTCGAATCCCGGCGGTGCCATGAATGTTTGTTGTGGTTCAGAATCCACTTTAAACTGTAGGTCCCGGTCTAATGTGCTGTAGAGCGTTTAGTGTAAGGCTGAAAACCCTACCCATTAAAAAGAAAACATATCTTGTTTCGGAATTTGCCAGTAAGCAGAAAGCCTTGGCCCACCATGGGGTTTTCCCCTATTGAAAAAGAAGAAATAGTACATAAAAAATGTACTTGTGCTCTTCATTTCAATCTTTTTTTTTACAGTATACTGATTGATAATCAAACCCCTTCTAAGGTCATGGGAATAAATTTCCTTATCAAATACTTTTTTTTCGTTAACATTTTTTTTTTCAGATCTATGGTAGATATGGCATATATTTCTTTTTTCTCAGAAAGTAAAAACACGTACAATGAATGGTTATAACATTTTATTATTATTATCGTAACACAAATGTAGTATACATTTTTCGCTGGGAAAATGCAAGAACTGTTATCCATAATTGTGGCGGCATAAGTTCAACAAGGCTAAATTGATAAGCATTCTAATAATGAAAGATAGAAAAATCACTTAAAAAAACTCATTAGAAAACAGATCACAGAACAACATAATAATAAAGATTTGTAGAATAGTCCTCTAAAAAAATTATCCGAATCAGACTTAAGAAAATATTACTTCACTGATGCATCATTCTACTTATCTGATTAGAATCCATATAGCATATAAATAACGATAAACATATGAAGTCCTTTTATTAACGGGTATAATTTTCACAAAGATAAGAATGAAAATGTTTCATCATGATTTCTCAACAAATTCACGAGGAGGTGAACAAATGTATAAAGATAGCGGGAAAAGATTATGGCACGTTTAATTAATCAAAACACTGAATTGCTTTTCAAACAAAAATACTCCATCTCTTTATCAAATCTAAATGCAAGTTAGTTTCTCTTAAAAAGTAATCACACTGCCGATGTAATAGAAAATGTACTTTTGCGTAGCCTTCAGTTCAATTCAATTAAAATTCTTTGCCAAAATAAACCTTTTCATTAGACTGAAGATGAATGGTTGTTTACAGAACTTTTCGAAATGAATGTTAAAATTTTAAACAAGCTCTTCTAAATAAGAAGTTCCGAGAAAATGAATTTCAAATGATTTCGCACCCTTTAGCTATTGCACACACATTTATGTTCGAGTATCACGGTTGACAGTCATATCCCCCCAACGCCAAACAGAAATCCCAGGTCGACGAAAGGTAACTTGAACTCGCAATTTATGCAGTGTGGCTTTAAACTCCCGCGCGTAATTAAACGTGGAATATGAAAGCCATGAATAATTCACGACATGGTTCGCTAATTGCTATGAAAAGTCTGTTTTACTCCAGCGTTTTAAAATTTAGTTCTAATTAGAAGAAATCAATTTTGAATTTCAATATGATCGTGACTTTGGCTTGATTATTCTCTCTTGGTAACATAATAGAAAGATTTGTCGAGAAAGAGTTTTGAATAACTAATCGCTTGTATTTGTTTTCGAGGTCGCTTGTTAAATCTGCATATTCGTTTAACTAAAATGTGATAAGAGGATTACACTAATGGTAAAGAGAATGACAATGCTGAAAGGCTTGGAAAATTGTCTCATGATAAAATTAAATCTTTATTCATTTGATTTGATAAATATATAAACAATGATAATAGTATTCTCCATTTTGCAAATTAATTTTAAAAAAGTGCCTAGAAAAAAACCTGATAATCTCAAAATTCCCCATGCAAATTCTTTTTTACCAAATATGTAAATGATTGCATTTTCAGGAATGACAAGTGTTAATTCGGTTATAACACTTTCTATAGCACAGGTAACAACTAGGTAACACAGGCACTTTCTACATATTTTTTTTTCTTATAAAACAGGTAACAATTACGGATGGTTCATCTTTTTCTGTCATCAACGTTGTCGTTCCCTGGCGACACCGTCAATAAAGAAATTACAACATTATCGACGACATTAATAATCATTTGAATGACTTGGAAATCTATCGTATAGTCAAGATGCTTGAATTTGTTCCTCCCTGGCGACACAGTCAATAAAGGGCGTTACAGCATTCTCTTGGACCTTACTAACCATTTGAATGACTTCGATAGTCGATCGCATAGTCAGGATGCTTGAATTATGCTGGTCATACTGAGCAGCAGACCGACACTTGTATCGTGCAGACAGAGTATGTATGCAGAGATGTTAGCAATTATGATTGCTGCAAGGAATTTACTGACGGATTGAAGCCTCTATAAGATCCAGAAGCACAAATGCGAGGCAAAATCAAATCATAGTCTGGTAGTTCCGAAATGCTCCAACGGCAATTATTCACCATTCGACAAGCTACAGCCTCCTTCACCATCTCCTAGGATTATGCTCAAAGCGTTTTATTTTACTCCTTATTTACACGTTTTATGCTCCTTATTTTGTTACTTTCAGTATGAAGCTAGCCATCCTTGCGACATGGTAACCATCCTTTACATGTGTATGACCTTGGATAAACTTGTTTGTGCGGGAGAAAATCCATATAAATATAAACAGAGCTGTCATTATTAGTACGCGCGAAATGGGCGATAGAACTTCCATAGTGCTTATAGTTTTCCTTGTTCAGCAAGGCCATCAAATATTTCATCAATTAAGCATATATGTGGCATGGTAGGCTGTTATATTATAAAATCCAAACATGCTTTGCCTGTCAGAAAACGTTACGTCTGTTACCGGTTGGAACATTACAATGAGCTTTATCTAATTGAGTTAAGGAAGGTAAAAGTTGAATGTATGCACAGCAATGAATTTATTATGTGAGGGACATCGACAGTTTGTTTCATGTTGAATGTAATGAAATATATCCGTCTATTAGGGCTTTAAGAGATCTGTCTTTAAATCTATAACATTGATTATGTCTTCAGGAGTGGATTCGTAGTTGATCTTCATGGCAGTCAGCAAACTAGCATTGCGGAGTGTTCAAAGATGAATTAATGTCGAGGTCTTGGAGCAGATGATTACCGGATTCGTGTGACAGCGGTCCAAATCAGCCTTTGTTACTTTGTAGGGTTGTAAGTCCTACGCCCAACTATCATATTAGGCAGGGACTTACGGCTTAGAGTGGATTCCGAACCATTACAGGCATTCGTGACACCTCCGGGGCTCGAACCCGAAGCTTGTGGTACCAAGCGCCTTAACGCCAGTTACTCGGCTTCAGGCCCCTAATATCAATTTCCAAAGTAAATTTTAAGAAATTCTGCCAATAATTTTATTCTTATTGGAAATCAACTTAAAAAATATTTATTTAAGAAAATTTATTCTTCAGAAAAATATCACAGCATAAATTATTTATTTTTACAAGTTTCTTTCACAAGTTATTTTTTATTAATAAATAAAAACTACAAAGGAATATACAGTTTCTTAAATATATATACTATATTTAAATTACTTAAAATTAGTAGATGTCGTGTTTGGAAGGAGAAGAAATAGTCACGTTTAGTTACTCCGTCTGAATATGAGAGAATATTGTTTTATCTAAGTACTTTTAGGGGTAATTAAACTGCATTTGTGTTAAAAAAACTCTCGCTAAACGAGTCATGTCAATGCTTATCATATAATCGTTGTTTCTCGATGCAGTCTTTCAAGGAATGACGGTGTGAATTGTGATCGACTCATCTGATAACTACGAATTCTATTTATAGATATCAGAGTGTTTCTTTCAGTATATAATACAAACTAATAAAATACTGTACATATCTTACAAATAAAACCTACTAATAAAATACTCAAACTCTTTATTATACATCGTACATGTGATCAGATTCTGTAAATCAGTCTTCGTTTCAGTACCAAACATAGTTTTCAAATTCAATTTATCTAGAGCAAAATTTCGAAAGGTCTTTTTTTTTCTTAACTGTGTTTGATATAAAATATAAAATCTAGACTAGCAATATGTTAAAAAAAATTTATTCTACATTTCATATAGTTTATCAATTCTATCTGTTCTCCGGTCTGTCTCAATAACAATTCATGAAAATGAAATCTCTCTCAAGTGATTCTATAAATTCGATAAAAATTTATTTCAGCGATTTTCTTGTCAATGTTGCTATCTTTAAATTTCCAATGATACTCCTTTCCAAAATATGAGTATCTGAAATTTTTGTAGAATATTTCAGAATCTTAAAGATTTTCCAAGTTCCTAAGAGATGTTATATTTATGAGTCGAATAATGTATGATTGTAATCAAAACAATTTTTTTCCCCAAAAATTTCAAAAAATTTCTAATTGAGGAATTTTATTATTACATTTTTTAAATTTATTAATGATTATTTATTTATTTGAAAAATTTATTTTCATTTAAGTAATTGTTTGTCAAAAGGCGATGTGTTAATATTGATCTTCATAAAACTGCAACAATCTATTCACTTACATAAAATAACTATTTTCATACGTTACAAGATAGTTTGAAATAATTTTTGAAACTAAATAATTTCAACTTCATGAAGAAGGCTTTTATCTTAAATGCTAATAAGCACTTATTACTTAAGAATTCCGTATTATTCCTCCATTTATAAATTGCTTGTTGTTACAAATTATAAATTTTAAACTAATAGTTTGTTACATTATTTTTAATGCACATGTGGTTATCAAAATAATGGAAATACTTGTGATTAAAAGTGACATATAAAAATGCTCTTTGTAATAATCTGAACTATTAAAATTTTTTTTAATATAAAAAGTATATAACGTAGCACGAAGTAGCTTTAATCAATCGTATACGTCTTGGATTTTTGTCAAAAGCGTAAAATGTCAGACCTCACAGGCTTTCAAAGAGGCCATATTGTAGGAGCCCGACTAACTGGAGAAACTGTGACTGAAAAATCCTAGTTTTTAGACATTTCTAGAGGTACATTGTCTAAAGTCATGACATCATACACACATAGCGGCAAGTTAAGCTCGGCAAAGCAAAATAGTGAACGGAAGGAGAAGCTGAGTAAAAGACACCGAGATATTGAAGTGAATTGTAATGTCTAATAATAAAGCAACTGCAGCCAAAGTGACCTCAGAGTTTAATCAGCATCCGGATTCTCCAGTGTCAATCATTATAGTTAGGATGCACCTTCATAAACAGGACATTTACGGCAAATCAGCACTTCCCAAGCTATTTGTCACATCTGTTAATGCCAAACGTCGCTTACAGTGGTGCTGTAATCATAAAACCTGGTCAATAGATAAGTGGATGACATTTATATGGTCAGAAGATTCATCTTTCATACATTACCCCCTAACAGGACTAGTGCACGTTTGGAGGAACCTGCACAAGTATATGATCGTGATTGTCTCCTTCTAGCTATCAAATATGGAGGTAGATCTGTGATGATATGGACAGTCATGTCGTTTTTTTCTGATAGCCCAATCGTTACCCTGAAAGGAAGGATCACTGGAGAGAAGCATTAGCTCACCAGATTCATCCTCTGAAGTAAACTTTGTTTCCTGCAGGAGACGGAATTTTCCAGGAGGTTAATGTTCCTATTCATGCAGCTGGAGTCCAAACAGGATTTGATTGAACACGAGTATGAAGTGAAACATCAGCCTAAGCGTGCACAGTCCCATAATCTCAATATCATAGAACCGTTATGATCTATTTTAGAGCGATTAGTCCGGAATCGATATCTTCCACCGCTATCTCTCCTGGAACATTCATTATATCTCAATGAAGAATGGTTCAATATACCTCTAAATACTATTCAGCAACTTGTATAATTCGATTCCCAGGCGACTCCAAGCTGTGTTACATTCCAAAGACTGCCCTACGCCATATTAGTAACGGATTCTTTATAACTCTAGAATGTTTCCAATATTTTAATAACCACCTGATTTTAAATAATTTGGAGCTAAACCGGATCAGCAGAATATGTTTCATATCTTTAAATAACCTATAAATTGTCATATATACTGTGAACGATTATAACAAATTTCATATAAATCTGAATCCAATATATAAGGAACTTATGCATTTTTATCAAATTTAAAATGTGTTACTTGAAACACTTCTTCTTTTTGAAGGCTTAAAAAATTCTACATTGTAACAAACTGATACACACTTTACATTTAATTTCGAAATTAAATAAATTATTTGACAGCCACGCTTCAATCTTCAAATTTGCTTGAAATAAGCCACAAAACATCCCGATTCTGAACGCAATATAGAAGGATTATCTCAGTTGGTGAATCGCCATAAATAAGCAAGCACCTACCTACAATTCCTATTAAATTTTATGCATTAGCTGCCACATTTATAACCAGAAACCTACTGCGAAAACCATCTGGAGCCCAGATTATGGAATCCCCACTAACTAGGATGCGAATATTATAATGATTTGTCGAGGCAATATTTTATTCTAATTTCGAACTTCCATAAATCATTTGCAGAATTTTCTTTTTCTTAAGCCTGATCTAGTTTCGAAAATAAAATAAAATAAAAATTAAAAAATACAGAGAGCCAGAGAGAAATGCGGATTTATATGCCCAAAGCAGCTGCTACTGGAAGGTGTGAAAAAAAAACCTTCGGAACGATTGGTGGTTTTAAAAACTTTCGAAAACGATAAATATTTTTCCAAGACTTAACTTATTTTTTATCGCGAACTCTTGAACCAGCCCCGTAATTACCGACACTATTATTTTTGTGTTCTTTATTTAGTGGCGTGAGAAAATAAAAAAAAAAGTTTTCTCGAAATAAATAAGGATTATGGACTCCAGAACGAAATCAATGGCAAACCATTCAACAGATAAAAAAAAAAGCATGGAGACTTTTTTCTTGGCAAAACGGAATAAGTCAAAGCTGGAAATTAAGGTCCATTTGAATTCAAGGAATTGGAAATGTATTTGACCTACTTTCTTTTGTCTTTGATGAAATTCCTGTATCCTTGCTAATTCTGGTAATTTAAAAGCATTGACATGAAAAACTTGGAACTTTCGCAATTTCTAACAAACCTATTCACAAATTTATGATCCTTTGATTGAGGAATGGAATTCAATGTTACAAAATCTAACGTGTGGTTTTTTTGTAAGTTTCTACGAATCAATTGAATATATTCAATAAATAATTCTAAGGAATATAGGTCTAAAATAGTTTACACAACTTCAATGGTAATTAGCCCTTTTTTCCCTCCAAGTTAACTGTTGTAAAAATTCTAATTGCACTAGAACAGATGCATATTTTTTTTTATCAGACAATTCTTTTGTACAGTTTCAAATAGTAATTATTGTCCACTAAAAAAAAAAAAAATAAAAATCTGTAAGATTTTTTTTTTTTTTTCAAAAATAATGATGTTGCAGGTGTCTTGTAGTTTCTTATAATTCGGTTTCTTGGATATTTTCCCATTGTATCAAGTTAATTATGTGATAATCTTTGTCTGCCATTCAATAAACATATTAAATTTACCTAAAACTCTTTTTATGCAATTGATATGTTCCTAAAAATTTCGTTAAAATGAAATGACATATAAAGAACAACGTGAATACTTTCAGCATATCAGCCAAAATAGTTGCCTAAATTATTGACCAGTTTGAGATTTCCTTTAAAAAAATATTATTATGTTCAGAAAATTCTCAAAATTTTCTTGAATCAACGGATTTTCCTTTCATGTAGAGTAAAAGTGAATAAAAAATCGTGTAAAAAAATTATTTTTGACATCCCTGTTTGCGTATTTTAATTTATAAGCAAAGCAAAAAATTCTCTTTGAAGAAATACTACTTTTAAGCTCAATAATAGGTTCGAAATTTCATTTCTACCTGATTACGCAGTCAATCATGCAAAAATATTTATCATAATTTGGATTCTCGATTACATTTTTTTACATGCTGAACATAAAACAACCTATAAATCATTACATGACATCATTTTCTCTCAATAAGTAATACAAGCATACATCAAAAAAATTTAAAGAGAACATCAAGGTACCAATAACTTGATTAAGTAAAAGATTGATTTAAATGTTATAGCCAATATTTTTCGAACTTGAATTGTTACAAATAACCCGATCAAAGACGTAGATATTTTCCAGATGGCACTACTGTGAGTTGCTAGATTGATATGTGTTCTTTTCGATAGCCTTATCTTCCTACCATGGTTTTCTTTTTCGTTTGCTTTATAGTCGCTATTCTTTTGTATAAAATGTAGATATATTGTGGATTGTAGAAGCTTATTATCAAGAAACACCAAAAGATCATAATGTAATTTGTGCGAAAGATGTGCTTAACCTACTTCAGGTTAAAGCTTGGAGAACAAAAGTTTTGGGCGATCCTTTTACCATGCTTAATAAAGCATGCATCTTATTAAAAAAAGTCTACAATGAACATTAAAAATGCTAACAAAATAATATAGAGTGAATTAATTTATGAGGTAAAATAATTTAAATTTTAACTAATTACTTTTTTTTTTTTAAATAATCTTCTAATGCTAATCTCGTATTGAATATGTTCATAATAATCTTTTTGAAAAAATATTAAAAACAAAATTAGAAAAATATGTATTCAATGGTATGTTGCAAGCTATTTGTATAATTTAATTAAATGCAAACGCAATTAATACTGTTTATTTTACCAAAAATGTAAGCCCTTTTTAAATTCACCATTAAATATCCAAATAAATGGAAGTTTATAAATCGATAGTTTGGAAGTTCATCCTTTTTTAAAAAAATACACTACATAACATACAATACAAAAATCGTAAAACGTTTTATGATAAAAGTTTTACAAATAAATTTAATCCTTATTTAGATCAAAAGCTTTTTCATAATAAAGTCACTCCATTTTTGTCCATTAAAATGAAGGTTTTTTTTTTTTTTTTTTTTATAAATAAGAACTATTCTTTTTGTAAAAAATAAAATTGATTAAAAATAAAAATATTCGTACTAAATTATTTTTAACAATTTTAAAGTATTTATTTATTTATTTTTTTTTTTAGTTTATGTGCATGCTTTGATGTATAAATAAGTAAATGAAGTTTTTAAAGCAAATATTTATGAATAAATATTCATTAAAATACATAAAAATAAACATGAGAATTATTTTCACAAAACCAATAATACTTTAGCAAGATCGAATTACTAATACATAGAATGGGGAATAAATATGACTAATTCTAAATAAAGGAAACTAGTTAAACAAACAATAAAACCAGAAAAACAATAAATTAGATAAAATCTCAAAGACCAATTTCATTTTTAAAACATGAAGGCGATTAAGAAATCATGATAACTTTGCTATCGCCAAAATCTTGCCACATCGGAAGAAAGCAGTCGCCAATCAACAGCCAACTAAACAAAGTACTAAATTATTGTTAACAATTTTATCCTTTTCTATGATATGCCTTGATATATAAATAAGCAAATGAAGTTTTTAAAACAAATATTTATGAATAAATATTCATTAAAATACTTAAAAAAGCATGCGAATATTTTTCACAAAGCCAGTAATACTTTAGCAAGATCGAAATCTAATACATAGAATGGTCAATAAATATGACTAAATCTAAATAAAGGAAACAAGTTAAATAAACAATAAAACCAGAAGAACAATAAATTAGATAAAATCTCAAAGACCAATTTCATTTTTAAAACATGAAGGCGATTAAGAAATCATGATAACTTCGCTATCGCCAACATCTAGGAACAGTCGCCAATCAACGGCCAACTAAACAAAATAAACTCATCCAATATTTAAACAGCTGCGTGTCTTACCAAAACTCGAAATCATTTGGGCGGATTTTTAGGGGAGGCACCCGAATATGGTATGGGAGGCGGAAGATCGGTAATACTTGTCGTTCCAGTTCCTAATTAGTTCCGATAAGTATCGATTGTCAGAGGAGCAAGATAACCGTACTTTTCTAATTTTTTCTTGGCCATAGTCATCCATCAAAATTTTCGACTCACGAGACTTTTTTTAATGCACCTGTCCGAATAATCCATATTAAAGATCACGAAAATTTAGTGACTGCGATCTCGCAGGAGATAAGTCGTCTTGGTAAGTAATTGACGCATAATGGATTGACTCGAAGATCCGATAGTACTTTTCCTGGCGGAGATAACTTTACTTGTAAATATCTGGCAACGATAAAGATCCAGGGGAAAGTCGTTTGCTAGAAAGAAGCTTTCTTTCGTCAGTCAGTTCAGTCACTCTGTTGATATTTGTTCTTTTTTGTATATTAATTAAATTATAAAATTAATTATAATAATATATAATTATAATATATATAATTATTATATAATTATAATGATTAATTAATTATAAAATATTAATTAAATTACTTAAATATTGAATCTAGCATCATGAAATTAATTTAAGATATGGAAGCAATATTTTTAAACCTTTTTGTATCTATTGGCAATGTCTGTAGTATTAAAAATTACGAAATTCGTTCTATAATATCCATATATAGTACTTTTCCTGGCAAAGATAACTTTACTTGTAAATATCTGGCAACGATAAAGATCCAAGTGGAAAGTCGTTTGCAGGAAAGAAGCTTTCTTTCGTCAGTCAGTTCAGTCACTCTGTTGATATATTTTCTTTTTGTTTATTAATTAAATTATAAAATTAATTATAATATATATATATAATTATTGTAATTATTATATATATATATATATAATTATTGTAATTATTATATAATTATAATAATTAATTAATTATAAAATATTAATTAAATTATTTAAATATTAAGTCTAACATCATGAAATTAATTTAAGATATGGAAGCAATATTTTTAAACCTTTTTGTAGCATTACCTATAGAATTAAAAATTACGAAATTCGTTCTATAATATCCATATATAGTACTTTTCCTGGCGGAGATAACTTCACTTGTAAATATCTGGCAACGATACAGATCCAGGGGAAAAGTCGTTTGCTGGAAAGAAGCTTTCTTTCATCAGTCAGTTCATTTCAGTCGGTCTGTGGATATTTGTTCTTTTTTGTTTATTAATTGTTAAATTATTTAAATTTTTATCAACAACATGATAACGCAAAAGGTATAAATATGATTGAATATTAAATCTAACATCATGGAATTAATTTAAGGTATGTAAGAAATATTTTTAAACTCTTTGTATCTGTTAGCAATGTCTGTAGAATTAAGAATTACGAAATTCGTTCTATCATATCTTGTTTAAAGAAATTCAATTTTTCATTTTGATGAACAAAAATAATCAATATTTAACGAAAATTATCAATATTTTTTTAAGTAATTTTTAAAGAAAAACCAATACTTTTCTCGGTAACATTATACGTAGACTATATTATTTGTTTTTTTTTTTATATACATTTTTATATATATATATATATATATACATTTTTTTAATACATTTTATCATATCTATATCAATCATTTTAATATCAATTTTATTTTTTAATTTTTGTGATGTTTGATATTTTTTAATTTTTGTGATGTTTCCTTTCCGACTTGCAATTTTCACAAAAACATCTTCGTTGAAAGTAAACTAAAATAAAGATATTTTACTTTTTGCCTGTTGTAGTAAGAAAAGAAAGACACATTTTCCATTAAGTCATGACAAACGATGTATTCTATATTATTATAAATGTATTAATTTGAATACTTGAAATAACTAAATCATTAGTATCATTTGTTAAATGAAAACTGTAACGATGCTACTTCCTACCCATTGACAAGAGCACCCCCTGTGACGTTCAGAAAAAATGGTCAGTTGGCCTATAGACTTTCACCCGGAGAGGAAGTATATTTCTGCACCCTGCGCATACCCGAGTTTCGGGTTTCCTGCTTAGAAGTGGAGTCCTTCCACGAATCCATAATTATATGTCTTTAAATGTGTTAAATATTTTATGTCTTTAATTGTATGTGTGTGATGTTTGGGAGTGTGTAAGTAAATCTGTGAGTTCTCAAACTTGTACCTCAGGTATCTCAACCTAACCACAGCCTGTTTACTCATTCAGACCACTACAAAACAAAAATAAGCTACACAATTTCCTATTTTTGTACTTGCACTCTGATCTTAATATGAGCAAAATTTATTAAAGCCAAACAAACCCATTATACTGAATACTCAATATATGTTAATTCTATGGGAAAAAGTTACAGTTACCCCTATCTGAATTTTTAGTAAATGATCTTGGGTATGAAATTGTCATTTACGCATGAAGCTGACATCTTGTCTTCGAGCTAAATTTGAAGAAATTGCTTGATGAAAAGTATTAATATGTATAGGGCAATAATTTCATATATTACTCTCTGTACCCTTTTGCATTGCCATTTATTGTATGTTTTTGAGTTTTATTACTGCATTTCCTTGGAATAAAAAAACAATCTATATTATTTCGAGGATTTAAAAATTAATAATACTTTAAAGAATATTAAAATATGGAAATACACTTTTTCGATTATTCTCAAATAATTAACAATTCAAATTATTATTATTAAAATAAACGTAGTCAAACATTACAATTTTCAATTTAAACCTTATGTAAGATCTTCTACACAAAGTTGGTTTCTTACAATACGAGAAATAAACCGTATCATTCTCTATAAGAATAAAACGAAAGTGTACCAAATAATTGGCAAATATACAATATATTTTTAGCCATAATAAAGAAGACAGGATTACAATTTATAGTAAAATATGCGATTTGTATAACGCAGGGATCATATTTCAAAGGACCGTAAAATTTATCTTCCCGGCGGTTAAAATCTTAATGGAACTTCTATTCCCATTTGGCAACACCTTCTCGAGATACGACTGGAATAAGTTAAGCAGATCGAATGTTTGGAAACTGTCCAGAATTCGTGATCGGTTTCGAATAAATTAAACTTGTTTCACATTTAAAATGGTGTTATTAAACCTCGCAAAATTCCAACTTTGTGTTTCCAGAAATTCTGAGAACATTCGAATTATATGGTGCGTAACAAACCTAATCTAACCTAACCTTCAACAAACCTAAATTGATAAGCTTGTTTTAAAATCGTTTGCTACTGTACTTGCAAATAATTACGCTGAAATTCGAAGTATTAAACATAACAAAATTGATTGATATTGATTATAGTTATAGTGGCATTTATTTATTTTTTCAGCTGCTTTGAATTTATTATTATCTTATTCGTTAAAATGGTATTTAAATGTTCTTTTTAGTTGTTGGAAATTTAATCAATTGAAAAAACCCTAAAACATCCTTTGCTGAATAAAAACATTGAAAACAAGTAATATTAAAAAAAAAAATTTTTAAGTCAATTCCTACATTTTTTCACTATATTGCAGAAAAGTCCTTTACAAATAAAGTTGAAATTTTCCTCTTACATCTGGCGCCATCTATTATTAGATATATGCAACTTCAATATAAAAAACTAAAATTAATTAATTAAATTTAATTAATGAATTAATATTTGAAAAAACTGTATTAACATCCAGTGTCATCTACTACAAGTTTAAAAAAATGTATTTGAACTTGAGTGGAGGAATAAAAAGTATTTTATGAACGATTAAAAATTTGAACAAGATATATACAGGGAGAATGTGAACTAATAGTAGGAATTGAAAAATATAGTTGAAAGTGAGCATTATTATCATGTGTGAACATGGTGTTCTGGTTAGGGGTCCGTGACGTTATCCGAAAATGAGGGCCAAGCAAATAAAACTCCATTACAAATTTTGGCGGAAAATGGTACTTTGGCCCCCTTATCTCTTGAAATGATTCATGAATTAACGTTAATCTTAAGGAATTTTCTGGAGAATTTGACTTGATTGAAATGTTTTGTAGTATGGTTTTGAATCACTTTTCTTGTTTTGGGTTGGGATTTTAAACATTTGCATTTCCACTAGCTATAAGTACTCGTAGTTGATCAATTCCTTCTTTTTGAAGTTTCGTATTTATCATTTTTGGCATTTTAGGTGCCTATTGAGCTGAATAGTGCTTCTTATTGTATATGGAATACTTCATTCTTCATTTACGACTAGAATTTTCAAACTTTGATATATTCTTTTGGCTGTTGAATGCGATAACGTTTCTTGAAGAATTTAGAATACTTCATTCCTCATTTACGACTACGTTTATCTAATTTTTGTATTTTCTTTTAGAGATTCTTGAAAAATTAATTTTTCATGAAGTTCTTGATGTATTCAACATTGCTATATTCATGTGGATATTGAATTTGGCGATTCTTATAGTATTCCAATCAATTGCTTCATATATATCTTGATCATATATCAGCATTATTAAACATTGGCATACTCCTGAGTTTATTCATCCGCTCTCGAATGTTCACTCATGGTAAGTTGAAATTTGCCGAGCAGATTTCAGCATTCTTAAAATATTGTAGTCATTGATATTTCATAAATATAAACGCATACAAAAAAGTATGAATCATTCCTTTTTAATTTATTTAACTAATTACGACTACCTCGAAATTGAAAATATTTAAATTTTATACATTGTTAATCATTAATTATTTATGAATATTTTATGTGTATTCAGATGTATTTGATGGCATACGCTGTAAAGCAACGTTAAACAAAGCTAATAAATGCAAAACAGATTCCACTATTCAATATTTATTATGGTAATACATAAAATATGAAGCATATTCCGTAAAACTTTTCATAGGATACTTAATGTAATAAATTAAGTCATCAAAATAATTTTTAAGAGAAACTCAAATTTTAACCACTCGCTAACTAATTTCTGCAAAATCAAATTAAAAATTTTTACATGCTATACATTTCAGTTGGAAAATTAATCTTAGAACATTCACTTTTATAAGATTAAGAATAAAAATAAAAGTACTTGCATCGTTTAAAAGCAATATTTAATGAAATAGCAGTAGCATGAAGTTTTCTACTTCGTAAAGCACTATCTTAGCTTATTTTATTCTAATGTATAAAGTATATCAAAATTAGAAGCCTATACTCACATAATATCTCTTTAATCTGCAACGTTTTACGTTACAAACTTTTTAATAAATTTTAATTTTGCCTTTATTACTTACTTTCATGAATTATTTCTCTACGTAAATTGAGCTCTTTTCTGCATTCACTTCAGTTCATTAAAACATGAAAGGAATATTTTATCTCGGTTGCAAAGGCCACTACAGAATTAATTATTATTTTTAAGATATAAAAGCTATGTTTTTAAAAAAAATGTCGTTAGCGTAGCAAATTTTTATCTTTGTAAGAAAAAAGAAGTTTTTTTAAAGAACAACCTGCAAAAAAGAAATTAAATATAAAAAAAACTTCACTTTCTTAAATATCTTGCCATTTTTTAAAAAATTATTTGATATCAAATGCTGATCAGCAATATAAGAATAATAATCAGTGATTAAGATAATTATTATTTGAAAGAGAGCAAAAATATTTTTTAAATGGAGAAAAAAAAAAGAGCAAAAATACAAATATTAACAGCATTATTTTTATCTTTATTAAAAATTATATGAGAAATCTACAAAATAAAAATACCATTTTTTTCTTAAATGTTTTTAAAAATCGCTCCCCCCCCTTCTCCCCAAACACAAAGCATAGTTCAAAAATATCGTTCTAACTCAAAATTATTAAATTTTCTTTTATAATTAATTAAATAAACTTAATTTTTTTTTTATAAAATAAAAGTTGCTGATAAAATACTGAGTATCTGATTACAACAAATAGCTTATGAAAAATCAAATAAAATTTGGAATTTTTTAGTTTAAATTACAAAGACACAATTTTATAAAGATAATATTTTTTTCTTTCAAAGGAAAAAATATGAAAAATAAAGCTGCCACGTAAAAAAACAAACATAAAACTCGCTTCAAAGGAAAAAAAAATTATTGAAACTTTTTACACATCGTTATATGTATTCAAATATTTAACTATACTTATAGTAGTTTATGTTGCATTTTTAATATTATATTTTGTTTTTACACTGTTTAATTAACTTAACTATTAATAAGAAAAAAAAATAACTAACTTTAATCATATAATGAAGGTTCTAAAAACTAATTTCCTACTTTTAAAATAACAGACTATTTTTATCTTAATATATTAATATACGTCTTTTATCCCATAAATAGAATTAATTATAAATTAAAACGTATGCATTACTATGTTATTTTTTTTATTTACTAAAAAAAAGGTTAATGCAATTATTAAAATAGTGAAGTACATATTATTTAAAATAAGTATTGAATAGTTTGTATTAGAATATTTTTTTATTCTTCGATATGTATAAATAGCAATTTAATTAATTAATTTATTATTTGTAGTTGTTATTTGTCCTTCTGGCACTTGATGTCACAGGTTTGGAGTTTGTGTCCCTGGCTGTGCCATGGATATTTGTAGTGGTTCGGAATCCATTTTAAACTCTAGGTCCCGGTCTCATATGATTATAAGAGCATCACGGAGCCAAGTCAGACTTTTACCTACGGGTGCTCCATCACAACAGAAGTCACCCCATGAGTAGATTACTCATGGGATGTCCGTCCCGCACTTCAAGACACTGAGGATTAGTCACATACACTATTCTACCTCTTTTATTCTACCCCTTTTTATTGCTTATATTTTGTCAGGGTGACTCACATACTTGAGGGACCAGATGGCCGAGTGGCTAGCGCTCGGTGCCACAGATTTTGAATTCGAATCCCAGCAATACCATGGATGTTTGTGTAATACACTTTAAACCGCAGGTCCCGGTCTAACGTGACTGTTGGGCGTAAAGTCTGACAACCCTACCCCGTAAAAAGAAAACATCTCATGTTTCGGAATCTTCCAGTAGGCAGGCAGACGGCCTTGGCCTACCATGGTGTTGTTGCGCTGTTGAAGAAGTTATTTCCTTACAATGCTTAAACAACAGAACACTCTAACTCTTGGCTCAGTAGTAGAGCGTACTATGGGGTCTGATGGCCGAACGGCTAGCGCTCGGTACCACAGGTATCGGGTTCGAAACCCGGTGGTGCCATGGATGTTTGCAATGATTCGGAATCCATTTTAAGCCATAGATCCCGGTCTCATATGACCACAGAGCCCAATCAGACTTCTTCTCACCCACATCATTCCCAAATTGTAAAGCGGCAACTCAGCACTAGGCACTGTGGTGTGGTGTAGTAGTAGTAAAGCGTACTAGTGTGAGAGAATACAGATTAATTTAGCATTAGGCATGTTCTATAGTTTTATAGTTACTGATTTGAGAAAGCATAATTTACGTGGAGAATGAAATAAATAATCTAATATCGAGAGATGGACTCTCACATGGACAGCTAGCGACAACCAGTCTCTAACAACGGCAACCAGACTCTCCCAAAAAAGGTTTCCAAGGTTTTTCTCCAATACAAAACTAAGGGCAATTGCAGCTGAAATTCCTCAGGGTGTTTGCATGGTTTTGTCAGTTTCCTCTGACAAATTGGAGCTCCTTCTATTATTTGACATGGACTTATCTCAGAGTCTATTTTGCATATCGTCTAGCATATTCTAATACAACATCACCACCAGACAGTTATCATTAAGAGATTCAAAATATTTTTATTATTATTTCTATCAAAAGAAATAGTTTAAAACGAATTATGAAAAAAATATCAGATTTTTCTGGAACTGACAAAGAATTTATTTTGGAAATTGTTGGATAAGCAAAGGATGCAGACGATAAATTCAACCTTCACTGAAATTGAAGGTTAGTCATGTCAGTTAGATTATTGAAAGTTGATGTAAATTCAATACGATAAAAAATACCCTGTTTATACCTAAATATAGTTTTTTTTTTTTTTTTTTTTTTTTTTTGCTTTTTAGGGGCCGGGGACCTGATGGCCGAGTGGCTACCGCTCTGGCGCTCTGTACCACAGGTTTCCGATTCGAGTCCCGATGGTGCCATGGATGTTTGTAGTGGTTCGGAATCCGCTTTAAACCGTAGGTCCCTGTCCTAATCGGATCGTTGAGCGTTGTGGGGGTAGTGTTACTCGCGTCCGTAGCATATCTTCAAGCTGCATGCACCTCCTGGGTAGCTAGCCTAAGACCGATAATCCTACCCCGTAAAAAGTCAGCGTCACGGTGCCAAGTCAGAATTCGACCTGCGGGTGCTCCATCAACAACAGAAGTCCTCCTCCCTTTCCCTCCTCCCATGAGACCACATGAGTTCTTGGACTTGGTCTAGATGTTGCTGTCTACCAAATGGGATAAGAAACAAATTTTCTTTAATTAAATATTTTTCGAAAAATGCTAATTACAACATAGTTTTTAATTAAAATTATCTATTGTAGAAATTTTGGTACTTACGTATTTTGTTGTATTGGCGACATTTGACGTTTTTTTTTCGCCAATGGAACCTCTGCAGATTTGGCGGTTTTCAGTGGCGCCAATACAGTAAAAGATTTGGCGCTTTTTTAGTGACGGCAATCTTAACGGCTTTTAGATTTGCTGAGTTTCGACGCCATATTGTTGTGATACAAAATGCGTATTTGGGATTTGCCAGAAACGGAGCACGATGCAATTTTATTTTTCTAGGAGCGAAATATTTTACCAAAACAACGAAAATGTCCCAATTCTCATGACATGAAACTTTATTTTGGTGAACGTAAGTTTTGGAAATGCAATTTCAGTCCATGTGCTCATCGTGTGAGATTCCGAAAACCTACAACTGGTTTGAAGGAAGCAGAATTCCATTTCTGTACAGCTTTGAGATTCATATACTGCTGGTGCGAGGAGTTGACGTCGATTAAATTTTTTTGAAAAGCAACTTGATATATCGGATAAAACTGTTATAGATTGGAACAATTACATGCGTGAATTATGTGTCTTGGATATGGTGAATAAACCAAAAAAAAAAAGGTAGGTGGACCAGATTGCATTGTGGAAATTGATGAAAGTTTGTTTACTAAACGTAAAAGTCGTTGTGGTCGGCATTTTTAAATCGTTTTGATTTTAAATGAAGTGTTTTATATATTTTATTGTTTTGATTTTAAATGAAGTGTTTTATGTATTTTATTGTTTTGAATAAAAATATTTTGAAAGCGTTTTGATTGTTTTTTAAGTGTGGATTGGCGAAACTTAAAAACCGCCAAATCTGTAACGGCGGTTGGCGCGTTTTCACTAATTGTCGCCAAGGTACCGTTAGTACGTAAGTACCGAAATTTTTATTAAACATTTTGTTGTATTATTTTTTTTTTTAATTCAGTATTATTCAATTAAAATATCTGCCTTTTACACGAACAAAATAGTTTTTTTCATGATTGATGTTTTTATAACATAAAAGATACAAATTTCAAAAACTTCTCTGTTAAAAAAACACAACTTTTATGATTAAATTTAACTATGTAGTATAAAAACATAATTTTTTTTCTTTTACAGTCCATATTAAAATCGTTTTCTTTAAAAAAAAAAATGTTCTTCTAGAATCTTTGTTTTTAATATGCAAACTGACCATTCTGAACCATCTGCTGTTAACCTTGATAACCTATAATGTCAACAACCCTCTGTAGTGTTGTTAAAAAGGAATAATGTTATCAAGAATTCTTATTTGTTTATTATTATTCTTATTTGTTATTATTATTTGTTTTGAAGAATTCTTTTTTTTTTATTCCTAGCTACTTCAGTTTCGAGTTAGAACCTTTTCAATGATGTTTATTTTCTTTAAGAGGAAGAAAAAAAAAGGATTATAAGTGCTTAGACTAACGGCATGATTTTCATTGTTTATTGTTCTACGTAACTTATTTTATATTTATGTCCTAACAAATTTTCTCATTCATTCGATACCTAAGAGTATTTTTTTCCCTCTTTTAGATGAAGTATTCTGTGTAAAATAAATCATTTTTATGTTAGAAATAAAATAGTCTTTTCTAAATTTTATAGGAATATATTTCTATATTTTAAAGTTATTTCTTTATATTATATTTTTTCAACAAACTAAGATGGAAATTATTTAACAAACTGAATTAGTTGTTAATAACCTAACCTGAAATGGGCATTATTTTATTCATTTCAGCTAAAAAAAAAAAAAGTTTTAAAATATTTCCCACACAAGATTAGAATATTTAATATTTTTAAAGTTCTAAAGTGTTGTACTCATTATCAATGGCGTAACAGCCCTTTGGTGAGCCAAGACGTCTGCCTACTGGCAGATTTCTGGACAGGAGATGTTTTATTTTTAAGGGTAGGGTTGTCTGCACTACGCCCAATGCCCTACAGTCCTTATTAAACCTAGACCTACGGTTTAAAGTGGATTCCGAACCCCTAAAAACAGCCATGACACCACTAGGACTCGAACCCGAAACCTGTAGCTCCGACCACCAGAGCTCTAGTCCTCGGCCATTCAGGCCCCAAAATAATGTACTATGTACTTCAAATTCTCCATATTCCTTTTGTAATAAATATTTTTAAATAGTTTAAACAGTAAAAGAATTATATTTATTAATTTAAAATTATAGCAGAGAATAAGAATTTATTTTTCTGTTATTTCTATTTTTTTAAAGCAAAAACATTTTTTTCTTTATTGGCGCAACAGCCCCATGATGGGCTAAGGCCGTTGGCCTGCTGGCAGATTTCGAGACAGAAGATGTTTTCTTTTTACGGGGCAAGGTTGTCAGCCCTATGCTCAACAGTCATATTAGACCGGGACCTACGATTTAAAGTGGATTATGAACCACTACAAACATGCATGGCAACGCCGGTACTCGAACCTTGCGTCCCCAATCGCCAGAGCGCTAGTCACTCGGCATCAGGCCCAAAAAATTTCTACACCTTATAATATTTAAAAATTTATCGTATTAAATTTCATTATCACCAGTTATTTAAATTCTTATTTTATTTCTGATTGGTATTGTATTTATTAATTTATATAAAACAGTAAAAGAATTATATTTATTAACTTAAAATAAATATTTGTTTTCTGTTATTTCTATTCTGTTTAAGTAAATATTTACCATGTCTCCTAATATTTAAAAAATATTATCCTATTCAATTTCATTACTATCATTTATTTAAATTCTTATTATATTTGTTATTCTTATCAATATTCTTTCATGAAATACATTTAATTTTTCCGTCTTATAAGAATATATGCGAAAAGGATGTACCAAAAAATTTCTTAGTAACATAACTCCATAAATCAAATTTTCATTTTTACAACTTGTTTTGCAATAGACATGGTGTGTGTGTGTTTTTATTATATTATCACAATGAATATAAACTTCCAACATGAAATATTGAGGCGAGACATCTAAATTCACTAGGCGAAACTAACTCAATGTCGTGGTTGCAATGTCTTTACTTTCGAATTCCTTCCATTATAGACACTGGTTATAAAATTAGAATATCAGAATTAGAAAGAGCAGAATACGACGCCTATTCCAATCTTTCATGCACCATTAAAAAATAAATTGAAATATAAAATTATATTTTCCATGTTCTGCATATTATATGGGAATCTAAAAACTTTATTCTGTTTTATAAAATTCAAAATTTATTCCATTTCATTTTAAATTTACATTACTTTGCATAAGATATACATAAGAAGATCTAGTGCATTTCTAAGCAAAACATGCACTGTTTTTCATAATGATTCCAATACAAAATCAGTTGTGACAACATCTGTATCCTCTACTGTGATAACTAATACTGTGTCCAATAAGTAGTAAGACCAATTTTCAATTTAATTTTAAATGAATTTCAAAAGGATCAGTCAATTCCATTTTGGGCCTCAAAGGCGTCAAGAGTTGATTGAAGAGATTCAACGTGAATCGCCGCTTCGCTTTGAAGTCCATCCCTGGCGATATGACTTTTTAGCATGCATTGCGGATTGGAAAAAAAGTTGTCATAATTGCAATTGTGTCCGGAGGGGATTACTTTGAAGGCGATGAAATAAATTTGGAAGAATAAACAAAGAGTTTTTGAAAAATAAAAATAATTGGTCTTACTTTTTGGCCACAGTAGTATAGTGCATTCCTAAGCAAAACATGCAGTGATTATCATAATGATTCCACTACAAAATCAGTAGTCACAACAACTGTATCCACTACTGCGATAACTATTTACGTATAGCAACTTGAACCACTTTTCTCCCACAAGTGGTGGATGCACGTTAAAGAGCTTCAATTTCCCTTCTGCTTTTACTTTTCTAAGCTGTGAAGTGTGCCATAAATATTTCAAAAGCGGAAGAAAAGTAATACAGCCTACCTGTTCCCCTCTGTTAGGAGCTGCATTTTTACCTTATTATTATTTTTTTTTTCTACTACCTTCGTTTAAAGCTCTCAGCCTCTTTTGCGAAAAAGGGAGATCCAGTGCTTTGTGAGTTCGCTTTTAATGATCTTAGACCAATGATTTATGGGTAGTTTATTCCTTTTTATATATATATATATATTTCTTCGTCTTGATCTAGCAATTTTTCTGGTATTTTTCTGCGTTGCTTGTTAGAATGGGAGATGGTGATCTTTTTCAATGTTCTCATATCATTGCTTGATGCAAGTTTTTTTTCCTTTTCTTTTCTTTCTTTTTTTTTTCCAATGATTTATTCAGCATCAAAGCAGCTATTTTCTCAAGAATTCTTTAAAAACTTTATTTTCGGAACGATGGAGTAGCAAAATAAGTTTTAAGAACTAAACAAAGTGAAAGGGTCTCTCGTAATTGCTGTTAACTTTTCAGACTTATAATGTGCGCTTTTTGAACTTTGATGACTTTTTGGTCATAAATCACTTGTGAAATAATCAGATTGGTTAAGAACTAAAAAGGTTCCCCCGTCTCAAAACTTTTCGAAGGATGTATTTATTTATTTTTTTTTTAATGAAAAGAAATTTGAGAATTTATAAAGTGCTCTATTATGAATAGAATAAGTAGAAAAAATTTTACCAAACTTTTTATAAACATGCAATAAAATTTTTAATTTTAAATCCAGGATTAAAAACTCTTTAAAAAAAGAACGTAATACAGAAGGTGTTCATAGAACTTTGAACGGTTTTGGACACACACACACACACATATATATATATATATATATATATATACGATTACATTTAAGATTTTTGAGCTATTTATCCCCTAAGGGCTCCATCTTCAATATAACTGGAAATAAACAGTTGAAAAGTTTTGAATATTGCGAAGTATAAATTTACAAAGTTACAAAATCATAAAACAATTTACAGCGGCTCGATGGCCCGCTCTGGCCTTTTGTACCACAGGCTAAAGGTTCGAATTCTGGTAGCGGCATGGATGTTTGTTAGTGGTTCCGAATCCAAGTTAAAGTGTAGGTCTCGGTCTAATTAGGCTAAAATGTGCACAAAATCACCGCAGACCTGCAAAAGAAATATGAAACAATTTACAGAAACATCCAAAATGACAAACTTAAAGAGTAACATTTTATGCCGCATTTTTAAGAACATTATTAGAAATATATGATTCAATCTTCCGGATTGCAATATTGTAATGGTTAACAAGCGTATTAAAGAATTTACTGGAAATATGCTTAAGAATATCAAATAAAGGAGGAATGTTAATAACTTTAATAATATCAGAATTACTCGCAAACCATTTAGCAGAGGTATTTGGCGGATAGTGATGTTTTTGTAAGGTTTCAATAGTTTTAAAATTAGATTTAGTCGCATAAGACCAAACTGGGCAGGCGCATATTAAGATAGAACGAAGAATGGCAATATAAAAGAGATGTTTATTATTCATGTTAATAGTTGAATTTTTATTAATAAGAGGATAGAGTTTGCGAAAAGCAGTACGCAATTTTGTTTTAGTATGTAAGAAATGTGGTTTCCGAGTTAAATGGTGATTAAGTTAACCTCTAAATATTTAGTTTGAGTACGCTATATTACATATATATATCATCATTATCATTATCATTAGCAATAGCAAGACAAGCCCTAGACCAAGCCACAAACAAGGGCCTAGGCTTCCCTTTGAAGAGATTTCCAAGCATTCCTCTGAGTGACAATGGACCTCCAATGCTTAACTTTCAGTACAGAAAAAATCTTTTTCAACTACGTCTATCCATCGCAACTTGGGTCGCCCTTTATCTCTTTATCCCTGTGGCTTTGCCAAATCGAGCCTTTTTATAGGGTTTAAATCATTCATTCTAAATACATGAGCAGCCCAGTTTAATCTATTAATCTTAAAAATTTTATAATATCTGGGTCTTTTTAGCATTTATAAATTTCTGTGTTGTACGGTCTTCCCCAACAATCATTTTCCCTAGCACCTCCAAGAATAGTCCTTAAAATCTTCAGCTCAAATATATCCAAATGGGCCTCATCAAGTTTTGCCAAATCCATGTTTCAGATCCATAGACCAAACTAGGTCTATGGCTCTAAAATTTCCAATATATATATATATATATATATATATTAAATTGAAATTATCCGCATATATATATATATATATATATATATGCGGATAATTTTAATTTCCTACATGCTCAGTCTGATACCCCTTTATTAAAATATCTAATTACGTTTTGATTTCCAAGATAAAAGACTTTTTCTTGTTATAACAAGGTTAATGTTGATTTACTCCTCCTCTTCAATATTCCAGGGTCTATCCAATGTTTTGAGATACCGCTTGTACAGAGCTTGCTTAAACTAAAATGCACAGTAATCCATAGCAGACAAGTCGGGGGACTTGGATACACTTAAATGGAATAGCCTCAATTCCAGTTTCATTTCGCCTTTTTCCCAAATTCAAAGCACAAGATTTAGGTATCACTGGCAGCATTATCCTGATGAAACTTAGCACAATGAAGATTGTTTGGGGTAAAGTGACGGAAGGTCGTCTATGAAAATAGGTGTTACAATTTATTTTTGATAATAAATTCGAGTTACACTTTTTTACATACGAGTTACAGTTTTGACATTTTTTTCCTATTTTCATTATTTTAAGTTTGTCGCTATAACAGAATCCAGTAATAATCATAAAACATTTAGCAAAACTTTCCTTGTTTTCTCTGTATACATATATTTTAGGTCCTAAGATTAAAACAAGGTTTCTTTTAAAGCTCAATATGGTAAACTATTTAAATTATGTAAGTGATATTTTTTTATTTTTTATTTTTTAAAATATAATGTAATGAAATGAAGCATTTAAATGGAATGAAATGAAATTTTACAAGAATTGTTTCTCTATGTCTCTATACCAACATTTTAAGTCGAAAGAATAAAACAGGATTACTTTTAAAAGTCAACATGGTCAACTATTTAAAAAAATTACCTAAGTAGATAATTTTTTATATTTTAAAAATATAATGTAATGAAATGAAGTATTTACACTCAAGAGCCAAAACATAATGACCACCTGTCAATAACGAGTTGGCCCACCTTTGGCGCGCAACACAGCTTGAACCCGCCTTGGCATGGATTGATACCACCACTTAATACCAGTTAAATACCACTTCCACCTGATCACGTGCCTTCCACGTCATCCAGGCGAGTTCATTGCAAAATGTAGGGGTGGTCATAATGTTTTGCACTTGAGTGTAAATGCTATGAAATAAAAAATTTTAAGAATTGAAATTCAAGAAATTAAAAGTTTTTAAACTTTTATTTTATTATGAAAGTTATTATGTATACGTTTTTTTTTTTCTTTAATGAATAAAAGTTAAAAGAAAAAAACATATACATGAAATAAAGGTTTTCGATTTATTTAATACATTATACTTTTCAATCCCGTTTTCTAATGTAGTTAATTTTATTTACAAACATAGAAAAACAATCTATATTTACTCAGTTTTAATATATATATATATATATATATATATATATGGTAAAATAAATAACTCATTAAGGAATATAACAATTTTTTTTAAACAAAATATATATTATATGATATATACATCATTCCGAAACGATAGAAAATATACAACTGACAAACCAACTCCGATAAAATCAAGATAAAAACACTCACAAATAATCAGCCAATAACTTTAAAAAAAACTGACTACATAGCAAAAAGTATCTACTCATCGACCCTCTTGAGTAGAAGAACTTGAAGAAAAGTCGAAAAAACTAAAGTACGTATTCTCGTCTTTTAAGTCTTTATCTCGCTGTAGTTTTTTTATACATATATATATACCTCTGCCGTATAAAAAGCTGCACAACTCAGCATTTTAAAAATTCCAAAGATTCCCCTCAGCTCTTTTGACGCGCTTTGTAGTTTGCTATCAATCACCACGAGGGGGCGTTGTACCTGACTAACTTCCCTTATTCTAGAAGGGGGAAAAGACAGATAGGGAAATCTTTTCCAATCATTCGATTTTTTTTTTTTTCCCCTCTTGTTTTTTTATGGGTAGTTTTATTTTTATCTTTTTTTTTTTTTTTTATATGCCAAAAACAGAATTTAACTATCGCATTTTGCATTGCTTAAAATGAAAGAAAAAAAATTTGGAATTTAAGAATGTTTAAGTGGCGATTTAAATAAAAAAAAAAAGTATAAATTAAGTTCCAGAATTTACTTTTTCAAAACTCGCGTTAAAAAATAATTATATTAATTCACCAGAAGAAAAAAAATTGTGTTTGTGTTGAGTATTGTGGTTATTTTTTACTTAAAAGTGAAGTAAAATTTCTTTATTCCTTAAGGATTCTTTTTTTTTATTATTGTTGGTGGTGTTTGATAATAAATTTTTTATCATTTTATTTTGAAAAACCTTTTTTTTTTTTTTTTTTTTTTTTTTTTTTGTGTGTGTGTGTGAAAAATTTGTTTTGATTCGTATTTAAATCTGAAATAATCCACAAATTTATATACGAAATAAAACTATCTAATGTTTGTTTTTTATAAAAACTTAATCAAACAAAAAATTTTGTAATTTTTTGTTTGAAATTATTATTTTTTTTTTTTATAAATTCAATGAAGCAGAGTTAAAAATAATTGAATTTTAAAGAAAAAAAAATATTTGAGGTTCTAAAATATTTTTTAAAATAGGAAATTTATGAGTATTCTTTAAAATATGTAATGCTAACTACCTTTCGGGAAATATATCGTCAAAATTAACAATTTAAATTTCGCTAATTAGGTTTTTTCACTAAATAAATATTCTACTTTCATTAAATGTGACTGTTTAGGAAATAATAATTTCTAAATATTTAAACAGGTTTTATTTTCATATTTATATTGCAATTAAAACAAATAAGGATCTTATATATATATATATATACATATAATAGCGAATACAAATAATCAACGAAAACTCATGTTCCATATATATATATATGCACATAATACTGTACCATGCAGTACTATAGCATATTGAAACCGAAAAAATCTGATGTCTGAGCTATGTAGTATTTCTGTATGAAACCTACAAATTGCTTTCAACGTCTTGAATTATAATGGCATTTCTGGTGACTGAAAAATATTAAATATTCTGATTCTCTATTGCAGGAGTCTCCAAACTACGGCCAGCGGGCCAGTGCCATCAATAAGGCCCGTGACAGCGAATAACTTATTGTTGCTGTAATAAGTTGAATAAAAAAACACAGAATGATAATAACTCGGTTTTATTTGCTTGCTATGTAAAGCGTAATGACAAGCATAATACGCAGAAAAATTAACTTAAGCATAACAACTAACAAATAATTGAAATGAATCCCACTAACATTATAAACTAGTGAACATCTCGCGGTTACCCTAGGTAGATATACCTACCTATTTCCGCTTTTAACCATTAGATGTTGTCAAGTGTCACGGTCGTATCGATACACACAATAGTAAGTGTAGTAATTGAACCAGAGAATTTAGCAAGCGTATGCTCGCTCAGAGCGCGTACTTGCCGACTAGTCTAGAAATTATAGATTATGGCAGAAAAATTAAAACGCTTTTGGCCCTTGGTACTTACCGGAGTAAACAGTATGGCCTTAAGGCTGCAAAGTTTGGAGACTCCTGCTCTATTGAAGAAATTGATGAAAAAATTGGGGAATTGTAGAATTTCAATTGATCTATGCAATGAATGTGCTGCTTTTGAAATTTTGAAAACATTGGATATAATTATGAGGATCTCTCTCTAATTTTAATATATATTTGGTCTTAATCTATTACAACACTAGCTCTCAAATTAGGCGATACCGTCCCTTTGGGAGTAGTGGGGCATTCAAGGGGCAGAGAATGTTAGTAGCCTCAGGTGCATTGAGGGAATAGGGGCACTTTAATAAATTTAAGGTGAACTAGGAAAGCATAATGAAGGAAGAGAAATTTAGAAAAAATAGTTTATACATGTTTCAGCATTGTGTAACATTATTTTCCAGACAAACATACTGATTGAAAGTTCTAATTGATCGACTATCAAGTCCACAATAAGTCAGACGAAACTTGTCGGCGATTCCAGCTTAGATCAACAAAAATATGTGCGTGCAATAATATATTGAGAATATGATACTATAAATTGGTGTAACGTCTAAATGATAATGTTCAGCATATCTAACACACGTGACTTTTATTTATATATTATGTACAAAGTTTATTAATTTCAGATCCTTGACAGCCATTTCTTAAATTGTATAATTTCAAGGTGTCTTATATAGAACATTTCTATTTTCTATGTTTTAAAGTATAAATAAATACATCGATACATAAAAGAACACATTTTTTTACGTATAATTTTCTCATTGCTTGCTTAAAGAAGGTATATTTCTAAGGGTATAGCGAGTTTTGATTTTGGGAAGAGGGTGGTAGGATAAATAAGTTTGGGAATCTCTATGTTACATAATAAAAGCCAAAACAAAAACTTTACTTACCATAAGTACCTTGATGTAATAGAGCTTTTTGTTCATCTGGATGAAGGAAAAAAAGGACATAATTGCCATAGAGTAATTGATAATAATTTTCAAATTTAGAGGTTTTTTCAACATCTTCTTGTACAATGATTCACTTATTTCAAACTGATTTAAGGAGAATTAACTTAATTTGATGAAAATGGGCTGCAATAGTCTTCCTTAAGATTACACTCTGCAGTTTCAGAACAACTGACTTAATCATATTTGCATTGTAGAATGCCTCTAATATTGACCTACATAAATCTGGACTATTTCATTGTCTACTAAATATTCTTATCAAATTGATATGATTTAACAGAAATACGGATGTTTACATTTAAAAAAAACTATAGTTGATTGATTCAAAATGTTTTAGTTGTACTAAGAAGTTTCACTAATTTTTACTTTCTATTCTCAGCACAATCGATTATTTATTTTTATATATATTTTTTTTTTATTTATTTTTTTTGAGTTATTAAATCTATTTATTTATCTATATAAAAAAAATGGGTGTTTTATTAATTTTCGTATATTAAGAAATTATTGAGAATTAATTCTTCAAATACTAAATGCATATACACTGAAGTGACAAAAGTCATGGGATAGCAATATGCAAATTTTCAGATGGCAGTAGCATCGCGTAGTACAGGTATAAATGCGCAGTGCTTTCGCAGAGCTTTCATTTCTGTTCAAGTTATTCATGTGAAGAGGTTTTGACGTGATGATGACCGCACGACGAGAATTAACAGACTTTGAACGCGGAATGTTAGTTGGAGCTAGACGCATGGGTCATGCCATTTCGGAAATCGTTAGGGAATTCAACATTCCCAGATCCACTGTGTCAAGAGTGTGTCGAGAGTATGAAATTTCAGGCATATCATCCCACCATGGACAGCGCAGTGGTCGACCGCTTGCACTTAACGACCGAGACCGGCGACGTCTGCAAAGAGTCGTAAATTCTAACAGACAAGCAACACTGCGTCAAATAACCGCAGAAATCAATGTGGGATGTACAAGGGACTTGTCTGTTAGAACTGTGCGGAGAAATTTGGCTTTCTTGGGCTATTCCAGCAGAAGACCGACTCGAGTGCCTTTACTGACAGAACGACATCGCTTGCAGCGACTCTCGTGGGCACGTGAGCATATCGGTTGGTCCCTAGATGAATGGAAAACCGTAGCCTGATCCGATGAGTCACGATTTCAGTTGGTAAGAGCTGATGGTAGGGTTCGAGTGTGGCGCAGACCCCACGAAGCCATGGACCTAAACTGTCAGCAATGCAGTGTTCAAGCTGGTGGGGGCTCCGTAATTTTGTGGGCTGTTTTTTCATGGCATGGACTTGGTCCTCTGGTGCGACTGGACCGAACAGTGACTGGAAATGCTTATGTTCAGCTACTTGGAGATCACTTGCAGCCGTTCATGGACTTCATGTACCCAAACAACGATGGGATCTTTATGGATGACAATGCGATATGTCACCGGGCCACAACTGTTCGCGATTGGTTTGAAGAACATTTTGGACAATTCCAACGAATGATCTGCCCACCTAGATCGCCCGACATGAATCCCATCGAGCATTTATGGGACATCATCGAGAGGTCTGTTCGTGCCCAAAATCCTGCACCATCAACGCTTTCACAATTATGGACGTCTATCGAGACAGCATGACTCAATATTCCTGCAGAAGACTTCCAACGACTTGTTGAGTCCATGCCACGTCGAGTTTCTGCACTTCGCCGGGCGAAAGGAGGGCCGACACGATATTAAGAGGTATCCCATGACTTTTGTCACTTCAGTGTATATCATTCTGAAAGATATAAGGTGACTGTTATTCTTTGCCTTCGATTGATGTTTATTATTTATTATTAAGTCCTTTTTCTTCTGTCAATTACGATTTTCCTAAATCTGTTTTTAAATATGCACTTTCTGCTTGCATTAAAAATATATTGTTTTGGGAAAAAGATTTTCGTTTCTAAATATAAATAAATAAGAAGGAATCTCGAAATGAAATAAATAAAGTGTTTATTTATTTTATTTTATTTTTATTTATTTTTTTTTTTTTTTGAGTTATTTTTTATAGAGGTTTGTTGAATGAAAAAGTCTACGTTTCAAAATTTGTCTTTCTTATTCCTGAAATAAAATGGACGTATTTAAAACCTTTAATTTATTATTTTATCTTTTTTTTTTTAATTTAATTTTTTTTGGTAAAGTATATATATATATATATATATATACTTAACCAAAAAAAATTTTTTGATAAAGTATATATATTTTGCAAAAAATAGTAATAATATAGTAAAAATTTTTTAATGCAAGCAGAAAGTGCATATTTAAAAACAGATTTAGGAAAATCGTAATTGACAGAAGAAAAAGGACTTCATAATAAATAATAAACATCATAATATATATATCATAAAAGGGAAAAAGGACTTCATAATATATATATATATATATATATATACACCAAAATATATTTTTCCGTCCGTGAAAATAAAAAGAAAATCTGTTCTTATAACTTCCACTTCGTTTTTGATGTAATTCAATATATTTTAAAACTTGAATAACATATCAAACTTCCAACATAGTATGAAATAGCAATGCTAACGGAACGAAAAATCGAGGTTCACTCACATATATCAGGTTGTGCTTAAATCTTAACATTATTATTTAATGTTTTATTTTGAAATGTTATCAAAAAATAATCAAGATTAACAACTTCCAGACAATTATTTTCATTTTTAGATATTAAACATTGTATTAAACATTAACTTTATTAAATGTTATCGTCGTTATTATCTTTATCAAATCTTTATTAAAGATTATATTGAAATCTTTTTATTCTTCCTGTCTTGTCTTATCTTGTTTTGTATCGGAATTGAGATTTATGCTGGTTGATACTGCTTTATCTGAATTTATTCAAATGCTGTTAAAATACTAGAGATAAATTAATAGAACAAAGGTAAAAATTAAACATTTATAGTCTAAAACTCGAAATTCTTAATTTATTTGCTTATGCAGAAACACCAATTCTATTTTAAAAGAAAGGAATCATAGCACGTACTTCCCTTCATTCAAAAGAAACTAAATAAGTTGGATAACAGACAACCATAAAAAAAATAAAAAGTACAACTAGTACTGGAAATAAAAATGAATAAAAAATAATATTCGCCAGAAAGAAAACGTAATGTACCCCTTACCTTACAGGATTAGGAGACTTTTCGTAAAAATTGAAGTATCATTGCAGTCTTATAATATGCACCCTCAGACAAATCTAACATCCAAGAATAATAAAGAAATTTATATCCGAAAGCACTTTGTAATTTATTTGTTGGTTCAACATATTTCGCGCATTGAAACAAAATGTGTTCAACCGTTGGCGGAGTTTTGCAGAATGGACATAATGGAGATGAAATCAGGCCGTGGAGTTTAGAGTTAGAAGAGTGCATCTTTGTACGAAATCTGAACAGAAGAGTGTCTCCTTTTCGATGAGGAGGTTTCATACTATCCAAATATCTGAATTGTTGAGCATATTTCCCTCCTATCCATTGTTCTGTTGTCATTCTTCCTGATTTTTGCTTTGATCGTTTCGATCCACATTGCAGCTTCCAAAGAGATACCGATAAAAAATATAAGAAAAAATAAAATAAACTTTTGCTGCTGTTATGACACATATACATTTTAACGATAAAATCATGAAATGTCTTGTTTGATACAGCGTTGTGCTTTATGCTAGTACTGAAATCAATGGCTTCATAAATATCTTCTTTATTTATTAACTATCATGGTTTTAATTATGATAAACTATCATGTTTTTAATTATCATGATAAACTATCATGGTTTTAATTATCATGATAAAATCATGAAATGTCGTGCTTGGTGCTGGAGTTGTGCTTTATGCTACTACTGATATCAATAAGTTTCAAAAATATTTTCTAAATTTATTAACCATCATGGTTTTATTTACATATGATGTTTGTATTCTGTTTGAAAAGAGAAAGGAATTTAACCCTTGATTTTTTTTTAAACTGAACCTTGAAGAACCTTGTTTTTCAATGCTGTTATGGCATACACATTTTTATGATAAAATCATGAAATGTCGTGTTTGATGTAGGAGTTGTGCTTTAGGTTAGTACTGATATCAATGAGCAATATATCAGTAATCAATCAAAAATATCAGTATCAGTCAAAAATATTTTCTACATTTATTAACCAGCATGGTTTTAATTATATGTAATGTTTTCATGCTGTTTGAAAAAAGGAAGAAATTTAGCCCTTGATTTTTTTTTAAACTGAACCTTGAACAAGCTTGTTTTTCAATGCCATTATGGCACATACAAATTTTTATGATAAACTCCTGAAATGTTTTAACGGATTCATACGCTTTTTAGATTATTCGAATTGAGAAGAAGAAAAAAAAAATTCGGTTTAAGCACTGTCGGAAGTAAAAAATTTATCCTTGTCGTTACTCGCATGTTATTTATAGCGCAATCGCACAATAACACGACACAGCTAAATTTTATTCCATCTTTCCTCTTTCTCTTATCTATTATTCCATTCCTCTATTGTCCCCTTCTCTTCCACTTCCCGCCACGTCGCCATTTTTGTGAAAACGATAAATGAAAAGAAAAAAAAAAAAAAAAAAAAAAGGAACGGTATAAAAGATGGCTGCTTTGCCTTGTCTGGGCGGTAAAATATATGACGTCAAACGCTACACTAGGGGGAGGAAACGAACGTAAAGGAGTTTGACGAAAATGGGTTGAAGTTTTCTTGAAAGAAAAGGATGGTAGCTAAGAAAAAAAAAAAGGTGCTAGATAAAGATTTCGAAGATATGTTATTTGGAATCGCGCCGAGAGATATTAATCTTAAACTGGATGGCAAAGTCTTCTCTTGCGTAGGATTTTCGAGCAAAATCGAACCCTACTGGGAAGAACTGAATGGCTTGTGTTCGATCTTTCACCGAGCAGTTTCTCAGAAGATATTGTTTTTTGATAATGCAATATTAGAACAAGAAGGAAGTTCATGAAGGATCAGAGGGCACGTGATTCGGGATTTAGTTAAAAAGAAGGGTTGGTTCGTAGTTTCTTTAAAGAGTTTTTTTTAGTATTCGGATAGCACAGAGTTTTGAATAATATTTAACACTTTATACTTTTGATGTATGCAAATTTTGATTTTGGTGGCTTTTACTACTAATACACCACACCACATCACTGTGCCTAGAGCTAAGTTGGCAATGATGTGGGTGAGAGAAGTCTGACTGGGCTCCGTGACGCTCTACGGTCATACTTATGAGACCGGGATATACAGCTTAAAGTGGATTCCGAAGCACTATAAACGTCCAGGGCACCGCCGGGATTCGAGCCCGAAAACTGTGGTACCGTGTGCCAGAGCGCTAGCCTCTCAGCCACATCATTCCCTAGTTGTAAAGGGGAAAGTCAGCTCTAGCCACAGTGATGTGGTGTGGTGTAATAATAGTAGTAGTAGTGGTTCGGAATCCACTTTAAACCGTAGGTGCCCTTCTACTATGACTATAGAGCGTTGGGCATAGGGCTGACAGCTCTACCCCGTAAAAAGAAAACATTTCGTGTCTCGAAATCCGCCAGTAGGCAGACTGCCTTGGCCCACCATGAAGCTGTTGCACCACTGATGATTGATGACGATAATGATGATGCATAAAATGACCTTAGAGCGACAAATCACACCAAGCAACTGAACATGCTGATATTGACATGACATAAACATCATTAAAGCACACACACATGCAAAACACTTCTATAATTAAATGAATAAAAAATAACAGAATGTGCATGTATATGATTTTTAATTAATTTATTAAATCGTAAATATATTTTGAGACACTCAACAATTTATGCTCACATACTTGTGTTGAATTTTTAAATATACATGTATTTGAATGAAATTTCATTCAAACACCGTAAAAAGTAATTTATTTTGATAATACATTTATTTCTTTACATCTCGTTCAATATCTTGAGAAACACGTAAGTGAGAGATTACAGTACCATCAAAATCTTATCTACCTTTAAATGCTTCAGTGTAGAGAAAACCGGCCACACAACCGGGACCACCCCCCTCTGAAACACACCCCACTCAATCTGATCCCTGATAAAAAATCAGATTCAACAGGTGGTTTGATCGCTGACAGTACCACCTGGGCGTTCTAAATGAGATTCTTAGATTTAATCGTCCCACTCCCTTTCTGATACAAGTATAAATTAGTATGAGAGGCTCTTGAAGCTTAAAAACAGGTGAAAAACGAAATTGTATGGAAAGTTTAATTAATCGGGAAAAAAAAGGAACTGTAGGCAGATTTTTAATTATTTTTTCTACGAATTATTATAATTTTTAATTCATTTATTATACTATTAATTCATAATTATTATTTTCTTCAGTAAGATTTTAATTATAATGAAATGTTAAATCGCTTTCAAAATGTTTGCTTTAAAATTATTTGATTCTTATTTAGGTACCTGATGACCGGGTGACTAGCGCCCTGGCCTCGTTGCCACAGGGTTCGGGCTCGAGTCATGGATGTTATTAATGGTGCGGAATCCACTTTAAACAGTAGGTCTCGGTCTAATATGACTATCGGGTGTAGGACTGACAACCCTGCCTCGTAAAAACAAACATTTCATGTTTCAAAATCTGCCAATATGTAGATGTATTTGGTTCACAAAGGGACTATTGCGCCAATGAAGAAGAAGAATTCTTATTTATGACTACCAGGTATGATCCACGTTGTTAGGTTCTAGTTAATAGAAATATCTTATTAAAATGTAATCTATATGTTAAATGTTAATAAACAATGTTACAACGTTAATGTTAATAAACAATGTTAAATAAATTTTAAGTTAATTATCATTTACTTAAAATTTCTGTATATTTAAATAACTTCTTGACACTGTAATCCATTTTGGGCCAAGTCCGTCTACCTATTGGCAGATTTCGAAGAAGTAGATGTTTTTTTTACTGGGTAGGGTTGTCCGGCCTACGCTCTACAGCCATATTAGACCAGGACCTACGGTTTTAAGTGAATTTCGAACCACTACAAACATCCACGGCACCATCGGGACTCGAACTCAAAACTTGTGGTACCGAGCGCTAGTCACTCGGCCATCAGGCCCCTTATATTTATATTTTCTGCAAAAACTCATGATTTAAAAAAAAAAATTTTTTTACACTTACAAAAAGCAAGCTTTACAAAGCAAAGCTTTACACTTTTTTAATAGCATAGAAACATGCTTTATTCATTTTTTGCACACAAAATCCTACATTCGAATAATATTAAAAGAATTTTTGCTGTTCTATGCCACTTCTCAAAAATTAAATTTGTTTTCTTTTTTTAAAAACAAAGATAATATTACCATAGACATGAAAAATCTATTATGGCAATATTTCTGGCACATTAAAGGAAAAGAATTTAACATAAATTAGATTGCAAAACTTAAATTCCATTGGAAAAAGTATAAATTTAAGGGGATTCCGAACCACTACAAACACACATAGCACCTCCGGGTCTCGAACCCTGTAGCATCGAGCTCCAGAGTGTTAGTTACTCGGACATCAATCCCCCAACTTACACACTACAGGTTTAAAATCGATTAAATCATAATTAATGAAAATATTTAATTGATTAATAATAATTCAAAACCTACATCTTAAGTGAACTGCATAATTAATAACAATCAATTCTGTCAATTAGAAAATAATAGCAATTAATTAAAAACAAAGTGAAAAATTAAAATAAAGTAAAAATTTCAATACTTTCAATAACATTTGTAGATTTGGAAAAAAATAAAACATTTTTCATGTAAAATCTTAAAAGACTGAAAAAATTAACGAGTTTTGGCTTACAGAGAGCAAAAAGGAAAATATGGAAATCAGACATTTTCTCCCAGTGACCTTCAGAAAATTATTCTTTTTTTCACATCAAGAACGTTAGAAATATACATCCATATTCAACCAATTTATTTTATTCATATATTTATTTTTTTTTTAAACTTTTATTTTCATAAAAGTTGATTCAAAAGAAATCTATTAGAAATATATTTGTTGACTGAAGGAAATAGGATGTTTGTTTTCATTTCTTTAAGAATTTAAAAAAAAAAAAAAAAAAAAAAAAAAGAAATCGCACAAAATGGTAACTGAAAAAAAAAATAATATTTTGAAATTGGCACAATTTGGATATGCACAATTTTATATTAGTTAAATAAGCTGCCTGCTTTCATAAAAAAAAAAAATATTTTTAATACAAACTAATGGAATCCAAAATAGCAATTTATTGTATGTTTTCTAGAAGAAGATTTTTTTTTTTTCAAAAAAAAAAAAAAAAAAATTGAAAACTATTATAGATTTTGTGAAAAAAATAATTGCCATCTTTTATTAAAACAAAAAAATTTCCAGAATAAATCTTTGACAAAAATAATTTCGTTTAAGTTAAAACATTCAAAAATATAAACTTCTATCCAAGCATTGTATGTGATGGCAGTTTCTTGACAAACTTTATGCAACAAATATTATATGTAATAATCAAGTATTACAATTGATTGTACATGTTCCAAAAGGATTACAATTACATTATTTATGCATATTTTTATTATGGTTACCATATTTATTACATTCATTTCCTGTTTCAATTTTTACTATGAATATATTATCATTTGTTTACGAAA
>BPLQ01007323.1:45061-109819 GCA_021605075.1 Caerostris darwini | reverse complement strand
AAAAAAAAAGAAGGTTTGTAAACGTAAAATATGACAAAATTGTTTTTGTTTTAATTCAAAATCAAACAGTTTTATCTGAATTGGTAATTAATTGACGTATGAGTGATTTAAGAGTATAGGATAACAAGAAATATCTAATGAATGTATTTTATTTAAAATAGTATCATTTTCAATAACGAATAATAAATCTACATTTATTACGTAGAAATAACATAAAAATGTTCTAATATAATAAATATTCTAAATTAGTTTTATAACGCTATTGTCAGTTATCTCATAGCTTTTCCGAGTGTTATAAAGAAAAGGAAATTAATTTAACTTTCTAATTATTATAAAACATCTTATTTATTTTTAATAGAAAATGAAAGCTTACCTTTAATGAAATATAATAAAAAAATCTGATTAATTTATCAACAAAAACTATATGACTAAAATATATTAATATATAAAAAAATATATTGTATATGTAATATAAAATAATAAAAATAATAAAATATAAAATAGGACTAAAATATAACAACAAAATATAACTAATTAATTTTTAAACTAGAATTATAAATATTAAAAATGGCAATTTGTTAGAGATAATAATTTCAGAGCAATCATATCCCGATTAATCCCAATAATTTTTAGGTTTAAAAAAATTATCCAAATATTTTTTAGGTTATATGTTTAATAATACTTTGCTAGATCTGATCAATGTATTTTTAAAAACATATGTATAAAAATATCCAAATTTTTATGAACAGAAAGTATGAAGCATGAAAAAAATTAATAATAATTATAAAGATATGAATTACAATATAAATATTAATATTATTATGAATAATAAATTATAATATTATTATAAATAATAAATTATAATATTTTTATAATATAAATTATAAATTAAATAATTATATTATTTATAATAGTTATATAGATATGAATGTTAAAAAAACGTATAAACTTACTTAAAACTTGAAGAGCAGATGTGTAACTATCAGATATTCCCCTGGAAGTGACTTTACACGTGTAATTTCCAGTATCTTCCTCAGCAAGAGGATCTATGATTAAACTGGAAAATTCGGATAATGATATTATTTGTATTCTGTTTGTCTTAGCGAGCTCGACTCCGTCTTTGTACCAGTGAAATTCCATTTTGTTAGCCGCAGCCACAGTAGCACACATGGCATTCACTCTCTGACCGATGGTGGGCGATGCAGGAAAGTTAAAAGGCTGGATTCTTAAATTTCCCCCTATAAATTCATAACTGATTTAACTCATTTTATACCATATATATATACATATATATAAAATAATAAAAGCTATTTTCTATATATCAGTATCACTATAGATAAAAAGCTAAAGTTTTGTGAATTTGTGTGCGTATGAGTTTACCTTTCTTAACTTACATTGAGAGTTTTTTCTACATATTTGTTATAAAAATAATTCACTCGTAAATACTTTCTCATAAAAGTAACGCAGAAATTCTATTAATTTTTAGTTAAATAAAACTGAATTTTTCTAAACAAAAAATTAAAGGAAAACGGGATAGATAAAACAATTATCTTTATATTCGTATTCATAATTCAAATATCATTTTCTTTTCTTTTTTTAGATATGTTTATATTTATTTAATTGTACATTAAATATTACGATGTTTTCTGCATTTGTGAGCGTATTAGTTTACCTTTCTTAACTTACAAAGAGAATTTTTTTTTGTACTACATATTTATTATAAAAAAATTAGTTGTATTAGTTGTTTGTTATTATACAATTGTAAATACTTTTTAATAAAAATAACGCAGAAATTGTATTAAAATTTTAGTTAAATGGAACTGAATTTTTTTAAACAAAAAATTAAGGAAAAACGGAATGGATAAAACAATTATCTTTATAATCGTGTTAGTAATTCGAATTTAATAATTTTATTTTATTTTTTAGATATGTTTATATCATTTTAATTCTACTTTAAATAATACGCTGTTATAAAAACAATGCATTCAAATTCATTTTTATTAATGAAATTTTATATAGATATTAAATTTAATGTATGTAAATATGAATGATTAAGATAGGAAATGATCTATATAATGATATTACTTAATCAGGTGATGTAAAACGATTTTGAAGTTTAAATTCGAAATTTTAATTTTAATTTTGTTTTAAGCACTTGAGTAAATATATTATATAATTATAATATATATTATAATATTTACTAAAGTTGAATGATATATTTCTTTAAATTTGAAAACTATTTAAATATAACTACTCAAGTGATTTGGATGCAACTTCTTAAATTAATGAGATTCAAATCATAAAATATGAGTAAAAGAATTTAGAAAATTTTGAAAGATTTAAATATACAGCTTAAATTTATATGGTAACCACTTTAGATTAAAAACCACTATATGTTTTTCACTATAAGTTACCTCAATGAATTCATTATAATTAAGGAATTTTATAAGAAATCAATCAGTTTAACACGACATTAATAAATCGTAATATCTGTTGACGCAATGCATATATGTTTACCAAACAGTAATTTTAATGGAAAATTATTAAATATTCATCTTAATTTCCTAATTTTTTAAAAATGAAAATAATAACACATGAATAATTATTGTGAATGACTATACATTTGATTAATGTGAGCTTTAAATTAACATGTACAAAAATACAAAATAATTAGAAAATAAATTTCACTTACCAGAAGAGCTGATTCTCTCTACAAAAAGTAGTTCTGCTAGCAGTAGAAGCACACAAATATGAGGCCGAAAAAGCATTTTGATTTTGTAGTTGAATGAAATATATACGAAGTTGATATGAAGATACAGACGCCCCAAAAATATCGAAACACAAGTAGTATGCTTATAAACGCGATCTTTAACTCTCTGGTTTTACAATGGCGTTGGTTTTAGTTTTACAATGTTGATCTTAAATAAGACATAAGTGTATAGTAGCGCCACCACTATTCAAAAGCAGGAACTAATAACACAGTAATCTATACAAAAAAATCTTCAAATAATAAATTAAACGAATATTTAGATTTTTTCAGTGATGAACATACAAAAAAGCAGTAAAATGTTTAATCAAGATAGTATTTATATGAATCGTATATAAATTCGATATTATATTATCATTTAACTATACATACATATTTTTGGAATTCATGACAGCAAATAAGTAATAACACATAATATAAATTTTTTAGTTTTTTAAATGACAAGTAATGTGTGAATATCAGAATTATATTGTCCAGAAATGTTTTTACAGTCATGGGAATAAATACTTATAAAAATATTTGTTTCATTTCCAATAAATACCACAAAAAAAGTCAACTCTAAAAATAATGATTAATAAAAAGCTAAAAATCAATATTTATTAATTTTAAAAATAAATTTATGTGAAAAAGTATGAATGTTTTAAAGAAGTACAACATATAATAAAGAATTTCTAAAAAAATAATGTGATATAATAATGGCTGCGAATATAACAGTTTTTATGAACAATAAATACATAGCGTAAATTAAAGGTGCAATGTTTAATACGTCTTATACATGGCATATATAAAAAAAATTAATAGAAAATAAGCAAATTAATTTGAAGAAATATGAGTCTTGAAAAAGAAATAAACGCCCACACTTATAAATAATTATTTGTATTTACATATTAAAAATACATATATTACATATCAAATATTTTATTTAAAAAAACTAACGTACCGATGACTTTTACAATAATTGTTTTTATTAGAGGATCTCCGATTCCGTTAGAAATATTACACTTATACATTCCTTCATTTTCTTTCTGAATTTCTTTCAGAATCAAACTTCCATTTCTCTGCATTTCGTACTGATCAGAATTAGACAGCGGAATATAATCTGCAGAAGAACCTAATTGAAACAGATAAAAAAATTATCGACCAATTTTGTTTTTCAAACATATTAATTAAGATTTCATTACTAAGACTAGCATAAAAAGTTAATGATCGAAAGGATAAAAATATTAGAGCTACAACAATGTAAAAGAATTATTAGTTCTAAATTAATTAAAAATTTTTACAAAACAGGAAATTAAACTGAATTTGAGGAAAATTCATAAATATACAATGTGAATGATTCAGTTACAGTTTCAACTTTTGGTTTACCATAGGGTTTGCATGTTATCAAATTCATTGATACTATACATTAAGTATATGTAAGTTTTATACCATTAAGTAAGTGCTATACCTGAAATTCGGGACCATACAACGACTGGTTCTGGTTTTCCGGTTCCATAGCAATTTAACACAATTGAATCTCCGTTGATAGCTTCAACATCAACGGGAGATATTTTCCACATAGGTGGAGCTGCAAAATAAATTGTGATTTTGAATAAAAACATGAAAATATTTATGAAACAGTGTTTTGTAAGATATGCGAATAAATATCTTAAAATTAAACTAAAAATAATATAATTATATTTACTTTATATTTTAAAAGTATGCATTATTTTCAATCTAATATCTAATTTTAATTTTATTTTTGGGAAGATTTTCTAGTGACCTAAATCAATATTTATCCCAAAATGGATGTCTTCAGGTCATATTGGTCTAACATTTTAAGGGCATGTCGTAAAAATGACCTGAATTTAAACCGTCAGTTATGTTTTCATGTAATTAATCTGATGAAAAAAACCTTTTCCTCTTCAATCTAACTCATAAAGCGTAATAATTTAAACTTATTATTAGTGATACTATGTGAAGAGAAAACCGTCGGTTTATTTTTTAGCTAATTAATTTTGTTTCAAAATATCTTGCCTTGTACTTTAATATATTAGTGTAAATTAAATTTCATAATTAAAAAATAATTAAGCATATATTAGATAACTTTTTGTATGTAATGAAAAAGGTATTAAATTCGAGAGATTTATTGTACTTTATATAAAAATAAAAATTTTATTATGCATTCAAAGCAAATCATATATTCACATAAGGCAAAAATAAAATAAAATTGATCTTTTAATTAAAATCTGATAATAAAGTAACAATCAATTACCACTTATAACGTTAATGAATTATTGGTATGTAATTTCTTCCACTTAAATACTGCATTAATATTTAATTTTATAAAATGTCAAATAATATCCGAATTCATGTAATTGTATAGAACAAATTTTAAGAGTTAACTCAAAATATAAATAAACTAAATAAGCATTCTTAAATTATAATAACTGACTAAATGCTTAAAAACTAAAAATATATCAGCAAAGAAAAATTAATTAGCTTTTTCAATTTATGCATATCAAAGAGATATTTAACATTCATTACCTAATACTTCAAAAATAGTGGTATAGCTTTCTGAATATCCTCTTGCACTAGCAACACATGTGTAATTTCCACTGTCTTCATCTGATAAAGGGTCAATGATGATATTAGACAGCTCAGGAAAAGACCTGACGTTAATTTTACTATTTTTAACGATCTCATGTCCATTTTTGAGCCACTTAAATTCCACTTTCCCACCAGTCGTTGTGGCACAAGTTGTGATAACACGCTTGCCGATGATAGATGTTGTAGGAAACGAAAATGGTTGGATCTTAAATGCCATTACACCTGAAAAATTTTTAATTTATTTATGCAAGATAATTTATAATTTGAAATTTTTAAAAATGAATTTTGTATTCTAGTATTTAAAATAGTTATTTTGAATAAAATTTTTCTAATATAAAAAATATATATATATAAATGTTATTAGTTTTAGAAAAGGCAATTAAAAACATTTAGATGAAAAAAAATATAGCATGGAATTTACATAATTAACAATTTTTTAATGTATATGAACAATAATTATGGGAATAAATAAAAGAATTGTATGTAATGAATTGTATGAAAGAATTATATGTAATAAATAGTATGAAACAATTTAATGTAGTGAATTGTACGTAATGAATTGTATGAAAAAATTGTATATAATGGGTTATATGGAATAATTTAATTTAATGAATTGTATGAAAGAATTGAATGTAATGAATTGTACGAAAAAATTTTGTCTTTATAGTTGAATTATTTGATAGGTAATTTCCTAAATATTATAATAGTTTATTAATTTGTCTTTAGAAATGTCGATATTCAGGGACTAAATCACAAAAAGTAATTAAAATAAGATTAACTCTTTCTTAAATATTCAAAAACTATTTACAAGAAATTTAATTTTTAAGGGGGAAAAACTTGAAATTTATTTATCATAAGTTAAAAAAATACTAGAAGAAAGAAAATTTATATAATCGTAGAAAATTTATCTAACACAGTATCAAATAATTTCATAAAAATTATATGAAAAACACTTGCCTTTCATTTTTCATTCAAATATACTACTTTATAAATTAAAATAAATTTATATATTCACAGAAGGCTATAAAAATTCAAAAGTTGTCCTTGAAATAAAATTATTTCATATCTTCATTAAATTTTATTACAATAAGAATAAAATGAAATTAAGAACAGACAATAGTTAGAAATAATGTTAAATTAACTTACCAGATAGCATATATGACGATAGCATAAAGAGAAAAAATGTCCTGAACTTCTTCATGATGATTTCTCTGCAATGGTGATCGTTGAAAGTTCTTGGGTTTTAGTACAACCACTTCAATATCAGTAATGTTTGTTTGTAAAAAAACTTGATCGACAGAATATAATAAAATAGAAATACCAACAATGTAAGAGGAGTACTTCGATAGTTATCAACATATAAGATGGCGAATTGTATACAATAATTCACTTTTGCTAACAAGGGTATAGTAGCGCCCTCAAGGTTTAATTTTATGAACTAAGTACATATAAAAGTAAGAGACTAAAATTAAAAACTTTATTCGTAAATATTTAGGAAAAAAACAAAACTTTGTTTTCATTTTTCATAATCATTTCACATAATATGAGATAAGATGCGATGCTAATACATAATTATACATTAGTACAACGCATACCCCCATATTTAAATAAATAAGTATTGAAAATAAGTATATTTAATGTGAAAAATACATATTTCATTGTATATTAAGCTATGGTAAAGTTTATAGAAAAATAAATTTCTCTAAATAAAATTTCTCCCGATACAATTCTATCTATATATTATCACTACGCTGTATTGTTTTCAGTATAACAATGCACATTAAATTAAAAACCATTTCTATTTGATTAACAAAAATGCATTGAAAGAATGGGATAAATATAATAACACTACATAAAATAAAATTGAAATCCTCTCACATTAAAAGAAAATACATATATACATATTTCAAAAATAGTTATTTTTCAATAAGAGAGAAACAATAAACATATGCATTATTGTTGTACAGTTATATATTTACATAGTCATATTTGCAATGAATTTAATTCTTAAGTTTATCTGTTTATTTTACGAATTGAAAGAAACAATTTAAAAAATATTTTATTGCAAAGAATTGTAAAATAATAAACATGTATGAACTTCATATTTATTTTAGAAGCTATACCTATAACTTTAACAACCGTGGTCTTTATTAATGGTGTTCCAACACCATTCGATAGATTACACTTGTACAATCCTTCATCTTCTTTCTTGACTTCATTTAATATGAGAGTGCCGTTGGAAAAGATGATTGTTGAACTTGAATTCACTAGTGGTATATAATCAACCATTTGAGCTGTAATTATATATAAAAACAGTTTTGAAGATGCAGACATTTTTATATGTATAGAGTAAACCATAATATTTCAAAAATTTGCATAAAAATAATAAAATAAAAACATGAAATGATTATAAATTAGTGAAAATTGCAATAATTAAATGCAAAATATTAAAGAATATTTTTATATATTAATAATAAGAATATTAAAATATTTTTTTCAATAAAAATGTTTAATAAATTTATGTTAATAATAAATAATTTTTAATTCTAAACTAATTTAATTACATATAGTATATAATAAGTATTATATATTATATTATAATTTTTAATTTCAACGAAACTAATTTTTTTTTAATTAGTGAAAGCTGAAATAATCAAATGCAAAATACTAGGATATAAAATGTTTAATAAATTAAACATTTCTCAAATATTTTTTCAATAATGGATCACTCAATATATATATATTTTTTGTTAACATGTGTATTCAGAAAACACATATATTGAAAGATCCGCTATTGAAAATTTTTTTAATTAAATATTTTCTGATTTAAGAATTTTTTATCTATATTCTCAAAGCAATTTTAGCAGTTGAAATTATTTTAAATTTTATAAATAATGGATTTTTATTGTTGCACTGTTGAAATATATAAGATTTTAAAAATGCTAAGATATTTATATCTTGTATTTGCAAATTTATCGTTAAATTGTACTCATATAAATACCTGATTTGAAAATATATAAACAAAAACAATATAAATAATTAACTAATAACAATAAAAATAATTAAATTAATACATTTAAGAAATTATCACTATTATAACGTGAATACAATTTCGAACTAATTATTGAAATATTTTAAATGGATAATTTATTTTTACTATAAGCATCAATGTCACGCAAGAAAATACACAGTGCGTTGTTAAAATTTTAAAAAACAGTATAAAGAAAAGAGAACGTTGACAATAATTAAATTAAAGTTCGTTTGAAAATTTAAAAAATAACACATATCCATTAAAATAAATTGATAAAATATGCATTATTTTTATGAACATAACTTTTATTTATCTCTTGTAAAATTATTTTCCATTAAATTTTAATTTCGTATAAAACACTCTTAGTGTTAATATTAATAATAAATATATCACTGAAAAATAACATACCTAGAGTTCTTGACCATGTAGAGGTTGGAGTTGGTTTTCCACTACCAAGACAATCCAGTTCTATTTTATCATTGTTAACTGCATCTATATCAGATGAAAACTTTCTCCAAGTTGGTGGAACTATAAGAATAATAAATGGAAATTGTGATATCGTCAGAATTTTAAAACATTTTTTTTTTTTTTGCGAAATATAAACATAGAATGGTGATATATTGTGATTGATGACGATAGTAATAAATCAACAATTTAAAAAATATTATGGTAGTTTATAATTAGGATGAATTATTATTAGAAAATTATTGGGAACAAAAACAATTATTTTATATAGTTAAAAAAAATATATACATTATTAAATAATTACTTAGTATTTGCTCTCCGAGAGTTGAGATATGAAATAAGTAGTTTTCGAAAAATTAAAATACAATTTATCAGAATTCAATAATTGTATTATAGTACTGTAAAATAATTTTATTACTTTAAGTGAAATTATATCGTATTTATTATGAAACCCATCAATTTCCAAAAAGTTAACATTACAATTTATCGTAATTCAATAACTTTATTATAGTATTATAGAATAATTATATTATTTTAAATGAAATTATATCGTATTTATTCTGAAACTCTCCCATTTCCAAAATTAATGATTATTGTACAATAAGTTCGCAATAACTGTACGAATAATTTAAATTAATTTTAAGAATAATAACTAATAAAATATATGTAGTAAAAACAACTTACTAAACAACTTACAATAGAGATATTTGCTAATTTAAAATATGTTTGACAATTTTTGGATTATAATTGTGTAGTATTAACATATTACGTGCTAACTATTTCTACTTAATTAGAACTATTTTAGTAGAAAACATTCATAAAATGAGTTCAAACTTACTTAAAACTTCTAAAACTGTTGTAAAGGATTCAGTAAATCCCCTTGAGCTTGCAATACAAGTGTAATTTCCTGCATCATCTTCCGAGAGAGAATCTAAAATGAGAGTAGAAAATTCCGGAAACGATCTCACTTGAATATTATTCGAATTGCTGATTTCTCTTCCATTTTTCAGCCACTTAAACACCATTTTTTCATTTGTAGAAGTGGCACAGATTGTTGTGATTCGCTCACCAATAACAGAACGTGCAGGAAAAGAAAATGGTTGTATTTTAAATGTCCCGTCACCTGAAAATTTCCATTAAATTAATTTAAAAAAAGTCACAAGAATGTTCTTATGATTATTATATTTTATTCATAAGTATCTAATTTTCTTTAATTTTAATTATTTTTTAATATTTCCTTTCTAATTTTAATTAAAAAAAAATTTTTTTAAGAAAAGCATGTTGAGTTAAAATTTAAAAAATTTCATGTAAACATATTACTGAATAAAAAAAAAATTGTTGTTTTTAGTAGAATTGGAAAAAAACAGCAACATGTAAATAACATAAAATTTAATTTCATTATTTATATTTTCAGTTCTACTGATTTAATTAAGAGCTCAATTTTGTGTAGAACAATGTCAGTTGTATATCAACAGCAATTTAAAAATAAAGTTATGTGTTTTAAATGAAATGATTTAAATAATATGATCCTTTAAACCAAAAAAAAAATAAAATATTTTTACAAAAACTAATATTTAAATTAACTATGATATATATTATTCCAGTTAAATTAGTTGAAAAAGGCACACAAATATTCTTATGATTATCATATTTTATTCTTAAGTATATTTAAAAAGTTAAAATTATAAAAACGTGTTGGGTTAAATTTAAAAAAAAAAATTATGTAAATATATTATTAAATAAAAATTAGAAAATTGTTCTGTTTTTAGTAGACTAGGGAAAAAAATATGTAAATAACATGTAATGTAATTACATTAATAATATTTTCGATTCTATTCATTTAACTAAGAGCTTAATTTTGAGTAGAAAAATGTCAATTGTATATCATTAACAATTTTAAAAAAAAATTTATATGAAGGTTTACATATTTTAAATGAAATGATTTAAATGATATGATCTTTTAAACCAAAATAATAAAATACTTTTTCTACAACTGATATTTAAATTAGCTATTATATGTATATGTGTTTATAAAAATCAGTCAAATGCATCCATAGTTCAGTTAAATAAAGCATATAGGGATATTATATATATATAGCTAGCAAAAAGTTTCCTTTTCTCTGTTTAGGTTAGAGTATGTTTCTTAAATAAGTCAGTTTTTCTTTGAATTTGATATATCGTGGAGATATGAACAAATAATAAGATATTGTTTAATGTATTTTAGATACATATTGATGTATCTAAATATACATATTGATGTACTTAGAGAATATCATTGTGTATTAAACATTTATGCACTGATTTATCACTACAACATGGAATTCAGTAAAGAAATCCAACAGAAAAAGTACTCACCTATTGTAAAGTGAATATTTGAAAAAAGAATCCAGACGAGACCAAAAACACATCCCAAGTCGAACATTGTTCTTGAATAGGGTAGCTCCGTAGTTTAGTTTACTAAAATTCAAATTTTCACAAAAAAACTTATAATTGGATGAAAAAATAGCTGCAGGACAATGAATTGTCGGGGACTGTATCTGAATAATGTTAAATAGTACACAGAAATGGCGTTTGACTACAGAATGATTGTATAGATATTGCAGCGCCCTCGTTTATTAAAAGTGAGAACTAACATTTTTGTTTTTATTTCCAAATAAAAAAACAAATTTATACAACGCAATAATAATTAACAATATTGAAGTTTCAATTAAACTTTTATAGTTAAAATTTTGTAATATGTCATAGTTAAAATTTTGTAATATGTCAGTATATGGCATAGTTATGTCATAATATGTCACAGTTAGAATTTTGTAATATATATATACATATAAATCATGAGTAAATCAGATGTATAAATTTTGGATTGATAACACAAACGAATTTTTATATCAATAAGAGGTCCCTTTGATTCACATACATCTTAGAATAAAACCTTTGTCATAAAACAAATAAAAGAAATTTTAAATAATTAACCCCATTTTCATTGTAAAATATAATAAGTAGAAGCTTTAAGGTAAATTTAATAAGTAGCCCTTTTTATATTTCAAATTTATATAATATTATTGTGAACTTTTCGATTAATAATTCATGAATTAATACGATAAAATAACATCCGAAATAAAATGAAAAAATATTTTTTTTTTGGTTTTATACAACTTATAAAAATTGAACATTTTTAGATATTGTTATTATTTTTCAAAATAAAATAAAAATTATAATGCTTAACATTTCAAGATTTCATGTCACGTTTTCGTTTATTATACGTATTAAAACTCCTTATCATAACATATCATTTAAAAATATCGAAAATACTTTTGATTAAATTGCGATTGTAATCAAAAGAACATATAGCAAAAATAAAATAACTTTTTATTAGTACCATGGCAAAATAAAGCTTAAAAAAAAATGAAAATAATATCCTTTTTTTTGGAAAGTACTATAAAAGAAAGCGAATCTAGTTTTATATGCATAAAACGAGAGACATTAAAAAAAACTGTGTTACAGAAATAAAAATGAATTTTTATATACATATAATGAAATACAACGAAATAGCGATTTAACATATTTCAAATTAGAACTCGAAATGTTCGGAGATCATAAGAATGTATATAGAGTTTGAAATAATTTTTTATGGCACAGAAAATGTGAAAAACTAAAGATGCACAAAAGGAATTGCAACTATTTCAATTCATTATCATTTATACAATTACCGGTGATGTTAAAACATATGAAAATACACGAAAATTCAAGGACACATTCCGAGAGTACTGTAATAGGGACTTTATACCAGGATGAATAGGTTATATAAAGAGTAAATAATATATAAAAATCAAAACGACAATAGATAAGACGGATTTTTTATAAATGAAAAAAGTCTTCAACAAAATTATACATGTATAAACTATACGAATGTTAAGTAGTAATAACCTCTTCATGAAAGCTCATCGCAAGAACCAAAATAATATCTATATCTATATCTATCTATATATATATATAAATATATATATAAACTTTATATGGACTAGATTTTAAATTCTAGTAATTTTTTTAAAAAACTCCTAACTCATACGTTTTCATAAAAAATTTTCGTATTAAGAAATCCGCGCTCCTCGTTTTATAATCGAAACTTAAAATAAACTCTTAAATAAATAAATAAATCTATTCAAAGAACAAAAATATAATGTTGTTGTTCTAATGCAACTGGCAATAGACAGTTAATCTTTATGCCATAAGCAAGGATTGTATCGCTGTTACACATTATACAGGGGTCACGTGTTGCTTGAAGATATGCTACGGACGCGAGTAACACTACCCCCACAATACGATCCTATTAGACAGAGACCGACGGTTTAAAGTGGATTCCGAACCACTACAAAAATCCCTGGCACCGCCGGGAATCGAACTCAAAACCTGTTGTACCGAGCGCCATAGCCATTCGGCCATAAGGCCCCACAAAAATACAATGTAACAATAGCAATTTTTCAAAATTTTCATTGTAAACCATTGGTTACTTTTAAATAAGCACACATAAATAAATATATATTTAATAAGCACATATTAATATATCTGTATGCAAACAATTGATAAATATATTAAAATACAGCAAGAGTAATAAATTTTGTATGGATACAGTATTGATTGCATCTGAAACATAGTCACTATCGAGATAAGTAATTTATGCATGTTTTTTAATCTATGCTTTTGATACACAACATTTTTTTAAACCTACCGGTTACTTTTATAATAACTGTTTTTACTAAATCTGGGCCAATACGATTTGATACATTGCATCTGTACATTCCTTCGTCTTCTTTTTTTATTTCCGATAAAATTAGACTTCCATTAGATGACATTATAAGACGATTTGATCCAATTACAGGCGCATATTCGTTGCTCTGACCTATAAAAAATTAACATTTATATTGAAATAGATATTCATATTTATGCAGAAATTGAAAAGAATACAAATAACTTAATGTTAATTAAAGGATTTGTATTCTTAAATAACAAATGAACAATGAAATAACAATGAATAAAAAATAATTGCACATATTTTACTACCTGGGAAGAGTAATACTATGCTTATATAAAACATGTTATTGTTGTTATTACCTATGGGCTTTATTGGAACTCAATCCATACAAATGTGGCCACTTACAATAGAAACAAATCAAAATTACAAAGGGAAAAGACCAAGCATTCTTAACAAAAATGGCCAAAAGCCTTAAAAAGAAGTTAAATATTGTAAGGATAAAATTTTAAAAAGCTAGAAGCACCTTAATAAAAGTCCGTGTGATCAAGACATGTTTTCTCTGGCCCTCCAGTAAAGAGTACACACATCACCATCATATTGTAAATTAAAAGTGTCCATTCCAAAGTAGATGGGCCTTATTCATTTTCTCTGTCTTACATAAAGCACATATATCACAGTTCACGATCCCTATTTTGGCCAGATGTTCAGCAGTCGTGTCCAGTTCTTAATCTAAAATTTGCAACAGCCTCTTTACGAGTCTTTCTACTGAATATTTTCCATCCATTCCTGATTGTCTCCCAGACTCTTCCTTTGGTGTTAGATAATAATTCACTAATATATGGTGACTTAATTTTGTCCCGTATAGTTCTCCTCAAAGAGTCAAGAGGGAAAGTCCAGAAACTTAGTCTCCTGTAAAGAGTACACAAATTACCATTCCGTTGTAAGTTAAAGTCCAGTCCCGAGTAAACAAGTAGATGGGCTTTGCTCATTTTCTCTGCCTTTTTACATAAAACACGTACATCAGAGTTCACAATCCCTATTTTGGTCAAGCAGTCACGTCCTGTTCTTAATCTAAAATTGGAAACAACCTCTTTGCCAGGTTTTCACTCTAAATTTTGTCCAGTCATTCCCGATTATCTCCCAGATCTTTCTTTTGGTGATGTGAAACATAATTGATTACAAAATGATTGCTATAATTATATGTAAATGTATATGTCGTATCGAATTGCTGAAATCAGACTTATAAAAGAAAAAAAATTTCCTTGCCCCCAGAAAATTGGATTACTTGTGCCCGTGGTAATTTGGAATGAATAGCTCCAGAAACGGTAATTGGAAGGATCGAACCCGATAGAACGATTTTAATGCATTTTTATGCAATAGATACTGTAGACATGTTAATTTCGCGTTTCTACATCGACCAGTGAACAAAATCAAAGTGAATTGATCTAGAAGCCAAACGCATTCTTCATTAAGTCAACCCCTAACCTATATTATTTAGTGTGTGCATGGGATGCATTTATAAATATATAGTTCTTCTACGATGGCTTAACAGTTCCATGGTGGACCAAGGCCATCTGTCTACTGGTAGATTCCGAAACATGAGTTTAGGGGGTAAGGTTGTCAATCCTACGTCCAACAGTCATATTAGACCGGGACCTAAGGTTTAAAGAGGATACCGAACCACTACGTCTATCACTATTTACCTACTAGCTTGTGATTTTTTATATATGACTGAGACGATTTCTACCATTAAAAATTTTGAATCTTAAGGTGATTTCTACCATTGAAAACTCTGAGTCTTAAGGCGATTTCTACTATTTAAAGGCAGAAAAATTATAAAATACTACTCTATTCCAGTCCAATCATTTAATCCTACGTTTCTTTTCAGATTTTATGATGGAAATCCTAACATCCTAGAAATTCGGCTTCTAATCTTAACTTAGCCAAATCTTAACAAAACAAAAATTAACTTAACAAAAATCTCTAAGAAAACCGTAACTTTTTATTATCTGAATGAAAAAAAAAATTAATTTTAACTACTAATTCTCAAACAGAAGTGTTGTTATTATTTTTTAGTTGAATAGTGAAATTGTAAAAGAAAAAATATTACCGATTGTTCTAAACCAAGTTGAAATAGGTTCAGGTTTTCCAGTTCCTTGGCAAGGCAAAACGATCGTTTCACCATCAACAGCATCATAATCTTGGGGTATCATTTTCCACATAGAGGGAACTGAATCAAAAGCATAATGAGGAATCAGGAATCAAATTAAAAAGTTATTAATTTTATTATATATTATTAAAAATTAAATTAAATATAAATTTGATGTAAATAAGTCTAAATATTATAATGTTTATCTAAATAACATAGTATATTTCACATTTCTAATAAGTTATCATTGAAAATTGATGAGAAAGATGTGTTGCCCTATATGTAACATTAATTTCACTAAATATTTTAAATCTAAATATAATGAATATATTTAACTGTAAAATTAACATCTTAATTTTTTGAGGATCTAAACTAAAATGCAAATGGATACAGAACTTAGTAGACATTTATAAAATTGCAGGTTACTTAAAATTTAAAATACATTTATAAAAATAAAATAATATTAAAACTGAGAATTTAATTTTAACTAATAAACTTTTAATTTAAATTTTATATAAATAACTTATTTGTACATTGGTTCAAAAATGATTAATTTTAATATAGGTCGTAAAAAGGTTTAAGCAATAGAAAAAATATCATACGAATTATAATTCTGTAAATATTACAGTTATTATATTATAACACTATTGCAAAATTAGAACTTAATTATTAATCTATCTAAATAATAGTATAATAATCAACATAGATAACACAATAATGTAGATAATATAATACTCTACATAGATTAATAAGTAATTATTTTTAGTTGTTAATCTATGTTATGTTAAAAGATATACGTAAAACTGTCAAAGAATAAAAGGAAAACTTACCGAGAACTTCTAAACTAGTAGTATAGCTTCCTGACAATCCTCGAGCACTTACTACGCAAGTATAATTCCCACTGTCTTCAGATGTCAGAGGATCTATCACAATTGTTGACAGAACTGGGTATGATAAAATGTTGATGTTTTGTTTCTTATGCATTATTTCGTTTCCATTTTTCAGCCATTTAAACTCCATTTTTTCTCCCGTGGATGGTGTACACGTCGCGCTCACGCGCTTCCCAATTACAGATACGGAAGGGAACGAAAAAGGTTGAATTTTCAAAGCATAATCAGCTGCAATAAATACAAAATGTTGCATTTAAAAAAAAACCCTAATATTTACATCTACTTATGACATTCAGATGCAACTCTTGCTAAATATTTATAAATTTTTATTTCTACAGTTAAGTAATTTATAAATACTCAATAGTATTATGAATGTAAAAAAATATATGCTATGAATTATATTATGAATGTGAAAAATAGTTATAAATTTTTATTTCTATAGTGAAATATTTTATAGAAGAAATACTCAATAGTATTATGAATGTAAAAAAAAAAAAGCATTATATGTTATGAATTATATTATGAATGTAAAAAATACTTATAAAATTTTTATTTCTACAGTGAAGTATTTTATGAAAGAAACGTAAAAAAGAAGAAATTAAAATTGTAAAGCTAATCAAATGAATATTTTTGATTTCGAATAATGTTTTTTTTATATTAAGCATAGAAAACAAAACTTAAAATATTATAAATCTTTTTTTGTTTGATTTAAGTAATTATTTATAAAGCATAATATATTTAACAATTTAAATTTAAAGTATATTCAAAAATTATAATTTCAATAACAATTAAACAGTAATTAATGAGAAATTCTGATGTTGTATTCGAATTTTTTTTTTACAATTCCCCTTTAAATACTTTATTTAACAAGATTTATTAATTATTGATGTCTTATTTCAATCATTAATTTAAAATAAGGCATTAATTAATTTCAAATTAGTTAATTGATAATTAATTTCTTTAAATAAATGTTTTCCATATAAAGAAAGAATATTACATATTTAGATCTATAATTTCAAGTAAAGGTGTACAAATTAAATAATTTATCTGTACACAGAATTAAAATACATTGTTGGTCACAAATTTGCAGAATAAATTTTCACATAAATAAAAGTAAATACAAATATAATCACAATATGTTGAAAACTAGAATTTAACGTATTAAAATATGTTTACTGGAATCAATGTATTAAAACGTGTTTACATGGTGTAACGTTTTAAAATATTGTTACTTGTTATAGAATTAAATAACATAACTGAAACTTATGAGGGACTTGAATTTAAAAGCACCTATGATATTAATTATAATTTAATGTAACGAAACTTAGTCTGATTTACGATAAATAAAAATACTTTTTTAAAAATAAGTTATTACAGAAAAGTGTTCCAAGTATTTTTAAGTAAAAACATAAACTAAACTAAACAGAACATTCTCAGTAGGTATATATTTATACTTTTCAAAGTAGGAAAACTTTAGGTTTAATTTTATTATAGAAAATGTATACAATTACACTAATATAGATATTATAATGTTATTAAAAAGAGAAAGTGAACATAGTACTCACCTACTGAATGTTTCCAAAGAAGGAGCAACACAATACATTTAAACATTCTTTCTGAATACTTCAGGGAGTTTTTCATTCTTTTGATAAAAACAAAGATGAATTTACATATATTTCACTACTAGAAGAAATGTAACCTGGTTTATGCGCATTTATTTCAGGAATTTTCACTTGGTGGTATTTTAATACACACAATACGGAAACATTCACTATGCAGTTATTGAGGTCTTTATAAAATGGCGTTTGATACATTCACTTTAGATATTCATTCAGCAGATAACAGCGCCCTCATTACGCTGCTTTTTCAACTAAAATACGAATCAAATTTGTAATAAAATTATGTCATAATAAAGAAATTCTTGGCATTTTATAAATTTGTCATTAATAACCTCTAAGAATGGCAATATTAGGAAATTTCTAATATCAGTCTTGACTGATGTAATATTGCTGATTTTAGATTTTTGTTTACTTTTATGAAAAACAAAAATGAAAGAATAATGAAACTCTAGAATTCTGAACTTTTGTAGTTCAAATAAATATAAAAGAGTTCAAATAAATATATATAAAATAGTTCAAATAAATGTATATATATAATTTTTAAGAATATAAATAATTGCGAGGGTATGTTTACTTTGCGTTGTGGCTACATTTGTTTCACTAAAAATAAGAAAAACAATAGAGTAGTTAGCATGCATATTTTAAAAAATAACTGATATTTTAAATGATTCGTAAACCATTTAAATTGTGCATAATAATATATAATAAGTGTATAATATATAATAAACGTATCAGTATAAAAAATTATAGCCTATAAAAATATATAAAAGCATCATTAACAAAAAGTTTAACAAAAATATTGTTCATAATATATCATAAATGATGCATTCTGAAATATATTCTTGTACCTTTCAAATAAACAAACCATTTTTCGTATAAGTTACATAACAAAACCGAATATAAGAAAATATGAATATAGCAATATGAAAAATACATACTGACTAATTCAAAATAATTAAAATTACGTTTATAAGAAATAATATGCCGAATATGTTAATCATTTCACGAAGTTTACATAAAAATATTTCCAAAAGTCTTTAAATAGGAAAATATATGTAATCGTAATAAATACTATAGCATATTATAAGAGTGTTTTCATAAATTTAATAAAAATCAACACAGAACATATACAACAAAATATGTCGAAAAAATATTCGCCAAAAAATTCAAATAAAATCTGCAATCCAAATTTTCATTTTCTTTTTTATATAATTTGAACAAGTTATTTTCATATTAGTTTGTACAACACAACTAAATGTTTAACTTTTATATACATTTCCGCTTTTAACTGTAAAATAAGTAGAAACAAAACCTTTATTTTTTATTAGCGTGCACAGAATAGTTCAATAGTTATTCAGAAAAATGATATTAACATCAATGTATTCGTTAATAATATAAAAGAAAAATTGAAAATTTTCCCGAAACAACACTTATAATTATTGTAATATGAAATCTACTTGTAAATCAAATGCTTAGTAAACTAGATTTTTTTGAAAAAACTATATATCTATTTTATAATACAAATAATCGAAAACTATCATATTTCTCTAATATTGATATATACTAAAACACGCATATTTAAAAAAATACAAGCACATAGATAGATTTAACAATATGAAACTGTAAAGAATGAAGTTTTTTATTAGATACATGTAAAGCAAAACAGATATACGAAACTAATTGATTAAAAAAGAATAAAATTTAAAAACAATACAATTTGAAGTTATAGTTAAATGTGTCAACTTTTTGCTTGTATTAAACATTGTTTAACTTATAAAATTAAAATAATTTAAACGGTTTATATTACGCATATTTTGTATAAATCACCATTTTTCTTAAACCACTTACAAAATTTGTGCAAGATACCAAATAAATTATGTACGTAAGAAAATATATAATTTCCGATTTCAATTACAATCTCCAAAGCATTTCTGATAAAAAAAATTTTTTTACAGAAATATTAATGATATTCTAAGAATTTCAAATAACTCTTTCTCCTCTAATATTTTTTGCATATTTGTATAAAATAAAATACGATAAATAGTAGATAACAATACTTATAATAGTAAAACGAAATATATACATTTATAGTATGTTATAGAGGCTTCAAATACGAATTCAATCCACCGAAAAGTTATAATTTATATAATTTCAGTTTTTTTTCCTCCTATCTATACCATATGAGAAGGTTTCACATAAAATAAAAAAAAATTAAAACTCAACGAGAGTTTTTAATTTCAATATTTCTTTATTTGTTATTATAATGAAACAAAAATAATAATCAATCCTTACATATACAATGCAAAGATTTTTTTAACAATATTTATTCGCAAATAACTAAAAACCACGCAACATGTAATTTATTATTAAAACCACAAAAGCAATATGTAATTTATTTTTCACCGAAAATAAACAAAAGCTCTTGAATAAATATTCATGCCAGTTCTTAAAATTATAGGAAAAATATAAATACATTTTAACAGATATATTTATTGCAAAATAAAAAAATATATATATTACATACCTATTACTTTAAGAATAACAGTTTTAAACAAATCATTTCCTATCCCATTAGAAATATTACATTTATACATGCTTTCATCTCCCTTTGTTACTGATGCAAAATATAAAGTTCCATTTGGAAATACAGTTACTTGATTGGACGCACTTATTGCCATGAAATTGGAATGTCCATCTGAAATGTGATACGAAATTTAATCATTTTGAATAAAAATAAAATTAAATGAAAAATAATTTTTTATTTAATTATAATTTCCTGTTGATAAAATTATTACACAACTCCAACTTAGTCGCATAGATATTTATTGTATTAATAAAATACAAAATTCAGAAAATAAAATGAGAATTATATAAATATCAATTTTTGTATTCCCCTTCTCGATTCACTTTTCCTAGAAGTTTGTTTTTCTGCGAGATTTTTATTTCTGTAAAACTTTCTACACCACTTTAACACTGTATGTGCAGGAAAGCTAACATTCATTACAGAAGTATTACTCGATTGAACCAAATTCCATCGAATAATAAGAATATTATTCATGTTTTTCTTTATTATATTTTATTTTTTCATAAAAAGACTTCATGATAAAAAATATTTTATATGTTTATATTGTATATGATAAACATCTAATATGTTTATATGATATTTCTTTTAGTTACAGCTGTTAGAAGGTATTATTGTGGGTACGAAACATTTAAAAAATTTAATTAAGTTTCTCTTAAATATCAAAAAATATCACAACATTCTAATTATAGAGAAAAAAATTATCATTATAAATTAAAAATGATTCACCAGAGTTTAAATATGAAATGGGTTATCATAAAAAAATTATTTCCTATATTATTTATGAGTTACAGAGTGTTTCCAAATTCTTAAGGAATATGTATATATGTATGTATGTATTTTTGTATATAATTTTTATATACATATTTATCTTACAGAATTTATAGCAGCATTATTACATTATGTATTGTAATAATTTCTTTAGATGCTTATTAATACGATGTTATAAAAAAAGTTATAATATTTTTAGAATCAAATTAAAAATATATTTACTTAGTAAATTTATTGTAATTAATGTAATTTGGATTTTTATGTTAGGTGATGTTTAATTCATGCATATGAAATAATGGCAGATACAATTTTCTAAATTTATTTCCTTGATTTACGTATAGGAAAAACTGTATCTATGTATCTTAAAGTAGAAAATGTTTCTATTTAAGTTAAAGTAGGAACTCGATATAAGATGAAATAAATGATTTATAAGAAAATAAAAAACAATTTATAAATCTTACTTTAGTTGAATACATCAAAATATATTTTAATAATATAAAAATTCTTTTTCTCACTTAATAATTGAATTAATATTTTTAAATGAAGTTGTAGAAATTATATTGTAGTTACCTTTTATTTTCTAAGACAGATGATGAGAATAAGAAATAAGTTTCAAACATTTCCATTAATAACTCAAATTTTAAAATTTTAAATTAGCTGCCTACTAGGTTGAAAAAGTAATGTGGAATTCTAACTTATTTTACCATATAATTTCTGAAATTCGATTTTGATGCCACTTTTTAAATTATTTTAAATTTAATATCATAACAATTATTCGGCGTGTGTATACTACATTTTAATTTTTCCGAGAAGTGGTGAAATATGATAGAATACATATAAGTCATGCCATGCTTTTTGAGTTTAGGCTCCATGGAAATTCTGCAAAAGCAGTTTGAATGATATTTTCGGTATATCCAGGTATTCGGTATACCCATATTTTCGGTATATAAGTGCAATTCAAGTTCAATATTGGTTTAAAAAGTTCCGGGAAATTAATTTATTTTTGAAGAAGAACAGAGAAGTGCTCGACCAATGCATGTTGATAATGATGATTTGAGAGCACTGTTATAGTTAGAACTTTGTATAACAAGTAGAGAACTGACTGGTAGACTCCATTAGGCACAAACAACAAAAGTGGAACACTTAACAGGAAAAGTTTCTCGAGATGGTGTTTGTGTTCTACATCAGCTTGCAGCTCAAAATTATCAGCAAAGAACAAATGTTTGCACATCACCAGTCACAAGAAATGAAATTAATCTTTTTTAAAGCCTGTCATTATTGAAGATGAATAGTGGATATTTTATTCAAATATTATTAGAAAAAGATAATGGTAATGCAACCAAATTTCCTCCCAAAATTAGGATTGCAGCCAAAGAAGATTTTGTTTTGTATTTGTTAGGATATAGAAAGGGTCGTTTATTTTGAACTGGTTTTGACTAACCAAACTACACCTCATTCTTCTAATGTCGACAATTATAGAATTTAAATCAGGCTTTATTCACTAAACGACTTGAAATATCCTACAGACGAGGTGTGATTCTTCAATAGAATAAAGCTCGACCTCACATCACACGAATGATTCAAGAGAAGCTGAAGAAATTCGGTTGGGAATTTATACCTCAACCCAGCTCATCATATTATTATCTGCTTTGGTCTCTGCAGCACTTTTTGATGCCAAAAATTTAAATAATAAACAGGAGATTGAAAATTCTCTAAATGAGAATTTTGATGCAAAACCAAAAGCGTTCCTCCAAGATGGAATCAAAACATTGTCCGAAAGATGGTTAAATGTTCATAGAAAATGATTGAGAATATATTAATGATTAAATATGTGCAACAATAAATATTTCTCCTTTCAAAATTGTTTGTCTGAATTCCGCATTACTTTCAGTTTTACTTAATAAATTAAAAAATATATAAAAATTCAATGTATTATAAATATCTCACCAGTATTGAGAGTTTTGGACCAAGAGATAGAAGGGTCTGGGCGGCCTGACCCTTTGCAATGGAGCATAAGTGAATCTCCACTGTTAACATCTGTATCTGATGGAGCAAGTACCCAAGAAGGAGGTACTAAAAATACAAGGCAAAAATGTTTTTTGTTAGTCAAACACGTGTATAATATTTGCAGCGTAAATATATTAAAATATAAAATTAACAACTAATTAATACACATTAAGGAATAATTAATATTAAATTCATCTTAAAAATTCTTTTAAAAATAATTTCCTAACCAACTTTTATTTTTAACTGAATTGAAAATGTATAATATATATAAATATATAGATAGATATAAGAAGAATTTCCCATTTTAGGTGGTATTGAAGCAAAATAAACGCAATTTAGCGATTTATTATTATTTTTCTTTGTAACAAAAATAAAAAAAGAGATAGCAATCTCCTTATTTTTTTAAGATCTACATCCTGTTTGTAAAAAAAAAAAATAAAAACCCATACGTAAGATTAAGTTGACATTTCAAATGTATAACAAAATTTTATTAATTCATTAGAAAACTTTAAAAAATACTGAACAAACTGCTGTTAAAAGTAATTGCATATTATATTTTACCATTATATTTGATTTTATTATACTTTTTCTCAAAGATTTTAATATTATTTTTTAGAAATAAACAAAAAATTATTCAAAATATTATAAATGTGCTAAAAATGTATTGACCTTCTATTTGTGTTAAAAATTATTTTATTGGGTGATAATAAATTATGTAATAAATCAGCTTATTTAGATAAAATCTGTTGATAACTACAATGAATTATAAATAATAAAATACATTATACTGCGTTAGAAAACATGCAAACAGTTAAAATATTTGTGATAAAAATATTTTAAATGCATCTAACATATACATTGTAATTTTTAATATTAAAGCTAAACTTTAAAGAAGAATAACTTACTTAACACATCTAATCTTGTTGTAAAACTACCAGTTAGTCCTCTGGTACTGACAACACAAGTATAATTTCCAGTATCTTCAGATGTCAGGGGATCTATAATCAAACTAGATAGTAGAGGATAAGACAAAATATTAATATTCTGTCTTCCATTCGCAAGTTCTTCTCCATTTCGTAGCCATTTAAATTCCATTTTTTCTCCCGTTAATGGCGTGCAAGTTACACTTACTCGCTTACCGATAGCTGAATCGGAAGGGAAGGAAAATGGTTGGATTTTTAAAGAAGTACCACCTAGAATATATAATTATAATTATTTTATGACATTTATATTAAAAATATTAAATTATAGTTTACTTACAAGAGTTTAATTTAAAGAATAAGTAATATATACATTCATAATTATTAAAGGATGAAAGCTTAATACAAATATTTACATAGAAATTAATGATATTACATGGAATCAACAATATATTACATGGGATTGGATTTAGAAAGTCAAATAGTAATTAAATTACATAGTTAGTAATAGTAACTGCAATAGTAATTAATATTAATTGGTAATAGTGATTACACTAAACAATTATATTAATACTAAACAATTAGTTTTAATGTAATTGTTTAGTGTAATTTGCTCATATGTCCTTTAGTATGATAAACAAGTTCTTTTATTAAGTAATATATTTATATTTAATTTATTTATTTAACTTGTTAAGAAACATTATTTCTATGAAAACTTATTTAATACAATGACAGAGTTTAGATCGATAACTAAGTATATCAAAAAAGTGCTCTATGGTTTGTAGAGCTGTCAAAATTAAGAGTAAAATTTTACATTGATAATAAATGATTAAAAATATAGAGTTTCCCAAAATTCACGCAAGAAGTAATGCTTAAGATAATTTCTTTTAGAAGACAATTTGGCATACTCCTGCCCCCTCCACTTAAATACAAAGCATAAAGGTGTATTTTGTAGGGAAATCAACTCTTTCATTACTAAATACCCCAGACTATTTAGGATGTTTAGGATTTCAAATCTTTAATGAATTTTGAGATACCCTATATAATAGCAAATATACTACAAGCGACATAATATAGTGTTTCAATAAATAAATTTATTAAAAAATTTCGTGATAAAAGAAAAACTACTCACCTACGTAAAGAATCAGAATAATACTTGAAAGAAGCGTACGCGCGAGAAGTAGCTCCATTATATCCAGTTTTACCATGCTTCTGTTTTATGAACCAATATTAAAAATCGCAAATACATGGAATAGATAAGGATCAGATAAACAAAAGTAAACCTTTAAACAATATAAATTTCAATGGACATAAATTCTGTGTTCATGAGACCACAATGGCGACATTGATAATATGAAAACAAATTACAACAAATGCCTACTAGCGCCCTCAATATTTGAATTCAAGAACTAAAATATGCTTAGCGAAAAATACAATAAGTGAGAAGAATTTATTCAGATTATAACTTATTGCTATTTACATCATATTTTAATGACGTTTTATTTGAGAAAATATATACAATAATATTAAAAAATAAACGAAATATTAGATATAAGTTAAATGTTCAAATGTTGATTCAAATATACGTCATAAAGCATTTAATATCATAATTACAAAATCGAATTCGCTGGTACTTTTTTTTCTAAGTAACCAGATTACACCATTTAGTATTTCTAGCTTCTATAATTATTACAGAATATTTTATTTTGTGATTTTTTATTTTTATGAAAAAATATGAACAAAGATTGCAACTTCATCAATCAGAAAAAAAAATGGGAGAAAAAAAGAGGATTGATACATCATATAACTTGGCAGAAATCGAAAATTTCACATTGCAATAAAAGTGATGCTTATACATATCAAATAATCAGCTTACCTTTCATGGAAATAAAAATAATTAAACACAGACCTTAAAAGGTAATACAATATTTGATTTAGAAAAACAGGAACACGTTAAAAAATAAAGATAATTTCAAAAATAGAAAAAATTATACTATAATATTACAACGAAATATGAGAGAAAATTTATAATTTCAATTATTTCATCTGTTTTATATACACATTGCAGCTGTAGTTTAATTAAAAAACAGATAATAAGAAGTTGTACGGGATTTTATGTGACATACATAAACATATAAAAACTATAAGAGATTGTGTTGAATTTCTCAGTATTACAGTTTTAAAACAACTAAAAAATACAAATACATAAAATATAAATCGGTTTAATATAGTTCACATTACTTCTTATTTCGTTATTAAATAATTACAAAATAATTTATGGATGAGAAATAATACTATTAAAACACGTATTAATACATTAATATCAATTTGCAATTTTTTATGTACCCATAATCCGTAACGGTGGATCCATAACAGTAACGGTGAATCCATAACGATAACTATAAATCCATAACGCTGAATCCATTACGGTAACGATGAATCCATAACGGTGGATTTTTATTAAATTTTTCATGAAAAACAATAATATGTAATAAATGTTTCAACTTGTGATTGAATATAAAGCGATGATTTTTTTATATTTATTTATAAAATAATTCAAACTATAAAAACTATATTATTTGTATGCAATTTACTAAAAACAATAGAGAAAAATAAAATACTTCAAACCAATTTATATGATAATTTTATTTAATTACATAAAATAAATTTCCTACTTCAAAAATATTCATAGTAAAATAATTATTAAAATATATTTCTTTAAAAAATTATAGTCACTAATAAAATCAATTGCACATAATGGAATAATATGCACATTAGTTAGCACTTATTTGGACATGAACGATGGACATATTTTTGACACGCCAAATCATTAAAAGATTAATTAAAAGTGAATGTAAATTCAAAGTACAAAACATGTTCTCGGCATTTCGCTTATATATCATTAATACATTTCGTGAAATTAAATTTTATATAACTTACATACCTATAACTCTAACTATTACGGTTTTTATTAGCGGGGATCCAATTCCATTAGATACGTTACATTTGTACATCCCCTCATCTTCTTTTTCAATTGAGCTTAATTGAAGACTTCCATTCAAGAACATGGATGCTTGAGACAAACTAGAAATTGGAATGAAATCTGAACTGTCACCTACAAAAATGAAAGAATGAATTAAAAATTAACTAAATATACTCAATTTTGGCTATCTATATTTGTTTTAAAAAATTGGTTTAATAGCCAAGAGTTTATATTTTTAAAATTTATTGCGTAAATTTAATTTATCTCTAAATAATATTAGAAATAAAAATTTAAAAAATTAATTTCTCTTTAAATTAAATAATTTTAAAAAAGATAATTATTATATTAAATGCACATTGCAACTGAAAAAAATGTAAATTATATAAATTTCGAACTATTATATTCCTCAAACTTGTTATAAGTTAACACTGAATTTCTCTGAAATATATTTAAAAGTTTGGGATGAAATTTAATCTTAAAGTATTTAATAAAATATTAATATATATAAATGATTAAAAGTAAGAAATAACAAGCTATTAAATATTGACATTAAATAATAGATATTTGCCTTAATTGAAGCAAGAAAAATATCATCTATACAACTTAAAAGTTTACTATTGAAACTAATTTATGTAATTTTTATAATAGAGTAATATTTAAAATAGAAATGTAATTATTAAAAATGATAAAGTACATCAATTTTAATTAAATATAGCAACTAGATCTAAAATAATGCATGATCATAAGATATTCCTCTATTATTAGCCAATGGATGGCCTTTGATGGCCAATTGGTTAGCGCCTTGGCCGTTGGTGCCACAGACTTCAGGTTCGAATCCTGGCGGTGGCATGATATTTGTGAGGGTTTCGGCAACCATTTTAAGCTATGGGACCCACTTTAATTAGCCTAAAGTGTGCACTAATTGACCATTGTAACACTTTTAAAATTCTCTCAAGTTATCTACATCTTATCCTTAAATTAATTTACGAAGAAAATTTTTCTAATTTTCGTTTAATAGAAATTATCTTTAATTTTATGTAGTGTGTCCAGTGAAGGTAAATTATTTTAATAATTTTAAAAAAAACAGATTATCGACGAATGACAATTTTATTAGACAAGTATTTATTTTATCCTAATATAATTGTTTTGATCTATGAAGGACCAATTATGGCTATAATGTTCATAAGCAGAAAAAAATGCCAGCGTCTTTTGCCCTCTATATAATTACATAGTTTGATAGAAATTACGTGCAAACATTAGAACAAAATAGTAAAACTATGAGGAATAAAGATTTCCGAAAAATATTGAATGGATGAGGTATTTATATACAGTAATAAAGCATTTTAAAAATTAATTCAAATTGGAATAAAAAGCATTAATATATCAGGCCATAATGTATATTTACTCTGTGATCTTGACCAAGTAATGATAGGTTTAGGTATTCCAGACGCTTTGCAGTTTAACATCAGAGAATCACCATTAGAAGCTTCAACATCATTTGGCACTAAAGTCCACGTTGGAGGAACTGAAAGGGTTCAATAAGAAAAAGGTAAAATCTTCAAAATAAATTTGATAATTAATCGAAAAAATTATTTTTAACATATGCATAAATAAAAAAAATAATAATAATAAATTCTCAATATTAAATAATTTTAATTTCGAAAGATAATATGTTTTTTATTTTTGAAATGTTACCAAATATTAATTTTAAGAATTGTATTTTTTAACATAATTTGATAATATAAAAGATATGAATAAACTATGTGACCAATTGTGATAATAAATGTATGTAGTTAATTTTTTTTATCACGTAGAAATAATACAGAAACGTATAATACAGAAATGTTATATATCGATGTATTTAAATATATATTTAAAGTCATATGTACTGTTATATATATTAAAGTTACATAATATTGTAATATATAAAGTCCTTCACAGGCTATAAATTCAAGTAAATTTACTCACTCAAGACTTGTAAATTAATCAAGATGCCGTGGAACTTCTTGAATTCATAAATAATATAGGAATGTTATATATTGATATATTTAAATATGTAATGTTATATATGTATATTAAAGTTATATATAATGTTATGTGTAAAGTTATAGACAGGCTATAAATTAAAGTAAATTTACTCACTCAAGACTTGTAAACTGGTCGTATAAGAAGCCGTGGAGCCTCTAGAATTCACAATACAAGTATAATTGCCAGAATCTTCTTCTGATAAGGGATCTATAACGAGTGCAGAAAGGTCAGGAAATGTCCTTATATCCACACTTATATCCTTGGTTAGTTCTTTTCCATTTTTAAACCACTTGAATTCCGTTTTTTCACCAGAGGAAGGTGTACACGTTGCACTAACCCTTTTACCAATTACGGTTGACTCCGGTGGAAAACTAAAGGGTTGAATTTTAAGAGAGCTTTCACCTGAAAAGGATTCGATTAGGTGAAAAGATTTATATTAAAGAATAAAACTATAATTTCAATATTTTATATAAAAAATAACGAAATTCGAAAAAAGTATTAAAACACGTTTTGAATCGTTACTTTTTATTTTAAATTTACATACGTATGTGAGCGGAATTTCTTATTTTTATAGTAAACTAAGGCAAAAATCATTTTTATTTCTTATTCATGTAATAAAAAATCATTAAATCAAACGTTATCATAAGATTTTTTTTTGAAAAAATGGAGTACATATTTACTCTAAAGAATATTTAATAAGCTTCTATGGAATGATTAAAAAGTATTTTAATTATCGTTGGAAGGCCTTAGAATTAAAAATGATATTTTTTTTTGCTCATGATCAATTATTTAGTATGTCTTAAAATAAAATTTTTTCAAATAGTTTACTATATTAAACAACAATGAATTTATTTTTTCTATTTTTGTAATAAACGATGCTAGATGAAAATATTTTAAAATTTATTTTATTTGAACTCTATTAAACAAACAGTTTACTTTAAAATAAGACTTAATAATTTATAATATACTGCACCAGTACTAAATGTAAATATTAAAAATAAATGGTTATTTAAATTTATTCCTTAATTGTGTAGCATCATTTTGAAAATATAAAATCACTTTTTTCTTAAAGGTAGGGTAATAATATTTAAGATTCATCAATAAATAAGAGCAAATTCTTTTTAAATTTAGAAAAAACTTTTAATATATGTCATCCTATATTAGAGCACAGTTTAATAATTCAAATATATACAAATTAATCATAACATCAAACTTAGGAATTGCTTTTTATAAAAGAAATACATATTTTTTAACATTTTAAACAACTTTACTTTGAATAGAAATTTCAAAAAATAATAAAACAATATAATTATGTTTACTGTTTACTTTTAGTTTTCAATATATTATCTTAAACAATTTAATACCTAAATCTAAGAATATAATACAGAAATGGATTTACTTATATTCATAGATTATATTGAATGAATTTTCTTTAAATTTGCATTGGGTATTAGACAAATGTTAGGGTGATTTAGAATTGAAAAGAATAAATTTCAACATAACATTGGACCATATTTATTGAATATTAAAATAATTACGATAATTTAATAACAAAAATCTATTACCAAAATGTTACAAGATATAGAAAATAGAATAAAATATCACTTACTTGCAACTATATTCCAGAGCAGCAAAATGAGGGTTTCCACAATAAGTGCTTGATAAATATCTGTATAGCGTCTGATCCGCATTTTTGTAGAATATCGAAAAATTGTGGAATGTGTTATTTATTTCACATAGGTTTTTAAATAATAAAATTCAAGTAAACAGCAATTATTAAAGATAAATATACTCATATACTTTTAAAATACCACAAAAAACATCAACAGTAGTATAAGGAAAAGTATTCTTTATAATGGCGAAATCATACTGAATAGAATTAAAACAGCTATACAGAGAGTGAATACTAGCGCCCTCACTCTTCGAGTTCATAAACTAAAATGATTCGAAAATATTGCTATGAATTCAATAAGTTCAATCAGCTCTAAAATTTACAATAAATAAATGAGATTTGTCAGTTAAAATATATACATACAATCTAATAATAGAATAATAAATTTATAACTTTCCGTTAACATATTCTGGCAATAAATAACCTTACATATTGAACGATAAAAACAAATCAGTATGTTAAATAGAATTTCACACATTGAAAATTCGTAGTTGTAAAATTGTTAATCACATTTTCAAACAATAAAAATGTAGTTATAGTGTTCAATTTTTACAAGTAATTAAAAAATAATCAAGGAAAAACAAAAAATGAAAACAGTTAAAAATAATTAAAAACAGTTTTTGTTATAATTTAGGAGCGTTTCCAAACAAAACAAGCATAAGTACAAGATGAAATTTGTACATAATAATAATAACAGTAAATAACGATTTTAAATATATTTATTTACGAATTTATAGCATTTTTTCAATATTTCCTATTCCAAAATATAAAAAGTGTAATTTTTGTGTTTTACCTTTTTTGAAAATTTATTTGATCATAAAGGTTAAATAAAACTCCACGCTACACAGAAGTTAATTTTTTCTGCCAACAATTTTGTTAATTGTAGCTCGTATTCAAAAAAAGAAAATGATGAAAATGATAGAAATAATTACATCAAAATATACAAAACGTCATAATAATAATAATAATAATATACAAAACGTTATAACTATTCAAATCAAAATATAAAGTAGCAGCATCAAAAGATTTTGCAAGAAGCCCCACTGGAATATAACATTTGTATACTTAAAGTAAAAAAGACAGATCAAAAGATAATAGTATTTCATAGAATTGGATCTGCAAAGAAATAAAAAATGTCTCAAAATCTTTTTATGAAAATGTCACCACAATGTTATTAAATATTATACTAATATGAAAAAGGCTACAGAGAAATAACTGTAAAAACACAGTACAGTATCGAGTTTGTTGGTTATAATTGATTTTCATTAAATCCTGTGCATCGTACAATGCAGTGCGTTTTATAGATAGAATTATGTGATTATGTGCATATATTTTATTTATGCATGTATTAGGAAAGTCTTGAACTATTGAGGTACATTTCGTTATAATTGATCTGCCATTTATTTTTGTTCCAGAAAAATACAATATTACGTTACAAATTTCAAAACAATTCTTCCTGATGTTTCAGATATAAATAGACACATATTTTTGAATTTTAATATCAAAATGTAATTTGATAACGAAAACCGAATAAATAAACGTATGCGAAAATTCAGAATAAATAAAGGTATGTGAAAAATTCAGAATATATAAGGGCATGTGAAAATGCGGAATAAATAAACGCATGTGAAAATTCAGAACAAATATAAACGCATGTGAAAATTCAAAATAAATAAACGAATGTGAAAATTCACGATAAATAAACGTATGTGAAAATTCAGAATAAATAAACGCGTATGAAAATTCAGAACAAATAAACTTATGTGAATATTCAGAATAAATAAAGGCATGTGAAAATTCAGAAAAGTAAATATGAATTCAAATATATGATTTCAAATATATAATCAAAAATATGATTCAAATATATAACCAAAAATATGATTCAAATATATAATAAAAAATATGATTCAAATTATGATTCAAATATATTATATAAGATGATGAATGAACGATAATTCAAATATATGAGATATATGGTTTAAAGTATTAAGAATATCAAGATTCAACAAGAAAATCAAGAATTATTATGGTTTAGCATAGGATATACATGCGTTATTTAGGCTTTATTCTATAGAATAAATATGTAACCTATTATTTTTCGAGTATTGGCTGGTATGGAAAATAGAATTTCTGAACATAAGTATGCTTTATTATTCGTAAAGACAAGATAAAATGTAACCGCAATAAATACCCATGTCATATGGTACCTATGCTTTAGTTGTTTACGTCATATAAGTTATAAATATGGCATGTCCATGCCCTAGTTATTTATTTATACTCTAAGAATATAAATAAATAACAAAAATATCAAGTAAAATGAAGTTCATACCAAAATTTATCTTATAAAAGCTAAATTCTAGCTAAAAAGTTACATATAGCTAAATTGATCGAATAAATCAAGAAATGATTTTCTCATGAATAAATGCAAATAAATTATACATAAGCGGATATGGATTATTATATTCGTTAATAAGCCGAAAAAAAAAACCTTTAACGTTTATTAATTATGGCATTTTATTATTATTATGTACAGTTTGATACTTTACCATTAGCCTTTAGCAAATTTCACCACCACCAGATTTTTCACTTTATTGACAACAGCAATAAAACCAGCAATATAAATAATTTCTAAAATGAAGCAAACTCATTTTCATAAAACGAATAACTCATTTTCTTTAAAATTATTTTCCCCCATAAACTTGGGAAATATCAACTAAGAAATAAAAAATATGCTATATTTAGCAATATTTCAACATTTATCGCTTACACCCGACTAGATGAAAAGTATTATTTGTTTTGCGAGATTAGCGGATCCGTATTTAAGGAGAATAATTTAATTTTAGTAAAAGTTCTAAAAATTTTCCTTTTATATACGAAAATTAATGGTATTTATGTTAAGAAAATAAGATGATGTGCAGAAAATACTCTTAAGTCTAACTTTATATAACAAACTTGTATATATACTTTTCTTCTTCATTGGTGCAACAGCGCTTATGTTGGGCCAAGGTAGTCTGCCTACTGACAGATTTCGAAACATGAGAAGTTTTTCTTATGGAATAGAGTTGTCAGCCTTACGTCCAACGTTCTATGCGCTAAGTCATATTATAGCAGGACCGACGGTTTAAAGTGGATTCCGAACCACTACAAACATCCATGCCACAGCCGAGACTCAAACCCGAAGCCTGTGGCACAGATCTCCACAACAATATATACTCTTAGTTTTTAATCATTTAAATACGGTATTTATGAATAGCAAGATACAACTATTTAGGAAAAAAATTTGTATATAATATCTTTGCAGTTTCTATAAGAGATAAATGTGTAATAATGGCTTGAACAATAAAAAACATAAGTGAAATGATCATAAGCAATAAATTGTGATTTTATGATAATATATATAAAAAATATACTGTCGATAAAATATATTAAAAAGTTTCATAATATAATATATTTTTTTCATATTTAATAGCAAATTGTGTTTTATTTTAATTCAAATAAAAAATGCAATGGAATCAATACGATATCTGTACAGTATTAAAAGCGTGTATTTTAAAGCATGATAATTTTTACACAAATTTAAATTCAATACATAAATTTATTACATGAAACATAAAAAAATCATTTAATCATAGAAATCAAATCTGTATTAATGCCATTGTAATAAACATAAATACATGAATTAATGCCACCCAAAACAATGTAAGACAATTCATAACAGTATAAAATTAGCTTTTATTATATCCCATTGAAATAAATTTCCTGCATTGTCATAAGTACAAAACACCTTTACTGAGATTTTCTTCTTTTTCAACAGAAAATCATTTAAGTTTAATATATGTATGAACAGTTACGAGATCACTCACGATGTTTAAGAATACGTTTATTATTAATTCATTACATACCTATTACTTTTATCATTATTGTTTTCTCTAAAGACTTTCCAATTCCGTTGGAAATATTACATTTGTACATGCCTTCGTCTTCTTTTATTACCGACTGAATACTGAGACTTCCATTTGGAAAGATGGCTATTTGATTTGAAGGCGATATCATAGAAAACTCAAAAGTTTCACCTGTAATTATGAAAAAGTTTTCTTAAAAATAAACCAAATAACATATTTATTTATTGACAAAATCAAATACTGAATTTTAAAAATTTAATGAAAGCTAAAGAAATAATAAATTCGTTTCGTCTTATTTACGAAAATTAATATTTGCAAGCATTAATCAATGAAAATATTAATAAAGATGAGAAAATTAAAAAAAAAAAATTTCAAATTATTTAAAATCAGCATAGTTTTAAACTATTTTCATTTCATTTTATTACAGAAGTTTCATAATATAGAGTGCTATATATTATGAGTAACAATTCATGTATTTAAATAATTAAAATTGATATTTATTCAAAATTTAGATTAAATGATGCAAATAAAAAATAGAATAATTGATTTTTATTTTTAAAAAATTTTTCGAAGACGGAATATTTCGACTAGATTAAATAAACTTTTTTGTAATTTAAATATAGTTACAAATAAATACAATACCGCATTAAGAGTTAATTCGCCATCGTCAAACTGGATCAAATAACACAATACATTATAACACAATACAAATGAAGCAGTATCACATGCTTGTTGAGAAAAAAACAACAATAAAGATTTAAAATTAGAATTAAAAAATGAACATAAAAAATTCTCTTAACAATCAGTCATATTACAGTTCATGTAATCTATGTATTCTACGTAATCTATGTATTCTTCGTTGTCTATGTATTCTATGTAATTTATAGCTTCATGTAATCTATGTAATTTATAGCTTCATGTAATCTATGTATTCTATGTAATTTATAGTTTCATGTAGTCTATGTATTCTACGTATTCTATGTATTCTTCGTAGTCTATGCAATTTATTTCTTCATGTAATCTATGTAATCTACTTTATATATTCTAATCCGCAAAAAATTCAGTATGAAATTCATCCAAAGTTTTTTTAATAAAAAATAATTATTATTAAATTAAAACATTAAATATGTTATACACATAAATTAATATAAAAAATAAACAATAAATAATATATATTAATGAAAAAGCAACGTTTAAACATTTTATGAAGCATTTAATTGAGTTGGTTTCAGCTAAAACATAAAACGAAAAGAACATCTATTTTTTCTTACTAAAACAAACCTATATTTTATTCTTTTATATTTATCTATTTTAGTCTTTTAGTTATTTTTTTTTACTTACTAAATAAATTAAAGAAAAATTTATATTTGTTTAATAAAAGAAAGCATTTGTATTTTACAAAAATTGATGTTCTTTAAAATATAGAGAATAGATTGTAAGACAGTTAACTTTATTTACCATACGTCTTGGACCATGCTACAGACGGTTCTGGTTTACCACTTCCTTTGCAGTTTAATAGCAGGGAATCACCACTGCTAGCATCAGTGTCTATAGGGATTAACTCCCAAGATGGAGGAACTAAAGTAATAGACATTTGTATGTAGTCATAATAATAATTTATATATAAATTAAATACATGTATTAAATTCAAGGCATAAAAATACTGAGAAATTATTTAAATTCAGTAAAAGTAATAAAACATAAGCGAGAAATATTCAATAAAATCATGAGCAATGAATTGATCAGCCAAATGTTGGAAATTCTTATTATAAGACTATTATGAATTCAATTCCCTAATAAGTGTTTTTGCTTTAGTTATTTACAAATACTCCTAATTTAATAACTTAAAATTATTATAAATTAATTACATAATGATATGCTTAGGCGATATATTAACAAAATTCAAATTTAGAGCTTTCACCATTAAAAAGTTACTTTAATACGATGTTTTTTACCTTTCGCTAATATTAAATATATTATACTATTAAATGTCCTTGAAATTAGTTCAATTTTTTGCCAAAAATATTAATTGAAACATAAATACAATATATATATATATATAATATAATAAATAATAATAATGTAGAAATATTTAAATTATAATTTGTAATAATATAAATTATTGTTATAAATTATAAAAATAATTATAAGTAATAAATGAATGAAATAGTATGAAATAAATAGAATATAAATCTTGTTTTATAACGAGGTTTAATTTCTTTTAAAAAATCTTTTTTTATTACTTAAATGATTTTTTTTAATAATATATATTTCATAGGGCTCACTAAGTAATTGAGTAAAGTTTGAGAAAATCTTTATAAAAATATTTTAAAATGTTGCTTATCTTACTTCAGAGATGTAAAACAAGGAGTGATGAAAAATAATACATGCGATAGATTTTAAAAATTTGAGAATGTCTTTACAGAAATATTTTAAAATATTGCTTATCTTACTTCAAAGATGTAAGAACAAGGAATGATGAAAAATTATACATGCACAATAATATACAATGTTATTTTATTCATCACAAATTAAAATGTATTATTAGTAAAAATTATTTTATTACTTAAAATATTTTAAAATGAAGAATTTTAATACTTACTTAAAACCTGCATTTGTGTTGTATAACTGCCAGTTAAACCTCTGGTACTAACTATACAAGTATAGTTACCGCTGTCTTCAGATGTTAAGGGATCTATTATGAGGTTAGAAAGCATGGGAAGGGAGACGATATTAACATTTTGTCTTCCGGGAAGAATTTCTTGGCCATTTCGCAACCATTTAAATTCCATTTTTTCTCCTGTCAAAGGAGTGCAAGTCACGCTTACTCTTTTACCTATCGAAGAATCCGAAGGAAACGAAAATGGCTGAATTTTCAAGATATTTCCTTCTGAAAATAATAAATAAAATACTATAATAAATGTTTTTAATAAATTTAACAAGTTATAAAGTTTTATAAAAATGCTTCGATGAGCAATTAAAAAACGACAAAATAAATCGATATAAGTTAAGTCATACTTTCATGCTATAATAGTTTTAAGACAAATTATTTTTTCTAAATTTTAAAACAATAAAACTATGATAATCAAGTTATCGTATACTATTTCAAAAGGATTATGATGGACATGATCTTTTCTTTTTATCAGTTTGTTAAATGTATCCCACAAATTAATAGAATAACTATCAATGATAAAAGCTTAATAAGTTGGTAATATGCTTCTATATTTAAAGAAAAGATATTGTGTTAAATTATACATTAACTAAGAAAAATCTATTAAAACAAATGCAGTTTTAACAACAAAGCATATTTCAGAAAATATTTTGAATAAAATTTGTTGAAAATAACTAAAATAATAATATTATTTTCAATAAATGAATCAGACAATTCTTAAAATAATATATTTATCATAACTAAATAAAATAAATTTATGATCAGCTTTTTTTTAAGCATGATCTTTTCTTTTATCATTTTGTAAAATATATCCTATAAATTAATAAAATAACTATCAGTGATAGAAGTATATGTTTTTATATTTAAAGAAAAGCTACCGGTTAAACTATACATTGATATAAAAATCTAATAAAGAATTTTAATTAAAATTTCTTGAAAATAACTAAATAATAATATTATTTTCGATAAATGAATCAGACAATTTTTAAAATAATATATTTATCATAACTTAAATAAAATAAACTTACCAGTGGAGTCTATGCTGATGATAAGTATGAATCCAAACATAGCCGAAAAACGAAAACGCTTTTCCATCGTCTTATACTGAGGGTCAATGACAACTAAAATTTGCTTCTTAGTTAAAATATTAAGAATAGTGAAGAAATGTAGATTAAAAACAATACAAACTTTGCAGTTTCACAATTCTAAACAAATGTGACTCTCAATGGCGTTAGACGTAATCTGCTAAAAGTGGCATAATAAAGTATAGTAGCGCCCTCAGTGTTTGATTTGAATAACTAAAAGTGCTATGTGTTACTCTTTGTTATATATCAATAGCAAACAGTAATAATTTAAAATATTAGTAAAGATAATAATTATTAATAATTTAAATAATAAAGTAAATATAATAATTTTACAATAATTATAATATTTCATATCATAAAGATACAATACAAGGCATAAATAATCTAATACACATACAAAATAAAAACAATGGCATGTATTTATTGAAAAATTTAAACAATGAAAATTTTATTTGGTATATAAAGTAATACATGTATATTTGTAATGTTTTGTATTTCATTTATGGTGTTACTTAATTTTTTATATTAGAAAGAGTAATTTTTTAAAATATTTTTATGCTATCTATATGTATATGTATGATCTTTTATTCAATGTACAAGCAAACACAAAATAAATCGCGAATAAAAGTGCAATTAAGTAAAGGAATATTTCAAAAAAAATATTCGAATTATTATTACAAATAATAATACTCTATTGATGATAAAATCATCAGCATTTTAGTATCACAGTGTTAAGGATCAATACCAAATGATACAGCCATTATTTTCAAATGTTAATTATTTATTAGTTGACTAATAATAATAATATTCAGTTGATAATTAAAGCATCAGAATTTTAAAATCGGAGTATTAAGGATCAATACCAAATAGTGCAACGAACATTTTCAAATGCTAACTATTTATTAGTTGATTAAAATTATGCAAAATTTAGTTAAATGATTCAATTTATTCAATAATAAATGGCGATCATAAATTTATTCAATATTGAAAATAGACTTTCATTATGAATAAATACACTTGGTTAGAAATTGAACGAATTTTTTAAAATAAGATATGTATTATATAAGAATATATTCGACATATAAGAATAAAAAAAAAGTGGGAAGTAATTCCCTTAATCTGAATTAAAGGCATTTCAACAATTTCTTCAGTTTTTAAAGAAAACAATGAGCCACATGAGATAGATAATTTGAAGAAATTGGATTCGAATACTAAATAATTTATAAGCACCAATTCGGAACTATTGGCAATTTCATTAATAAGAAAATTGGTACAGCAGTTTCAAAAATTTTATGAAAGTTCAATTCCTTCATTCGAATAATAGGCTCTCAATCCAGTTGTATTAAATAAAAGAAAATGTATGAAAATTGATTCGTGACATTATTTAAAAATTGTTTTTAACAAACAGCGAGATATTTTTGACAGTATAAAACTATTTGTAAGAACAAAGCATATTTAGAATTAAATAAAAAACGCTGATTTTTTTAATAAAAAATTAACATGATAATACAAATTTGGTAACTAACAGAGCGATGGAAATTAGCAATAATTTCTATATAAAGTAAATTGAGACGTAAGTTAAACAATAATAATAATTATTGCTCCTATAATAATAATTTTATATATTCTAACATTACAGCCATAATAATCGCTGTAATGTTATAACAGAAAAATTATTTATTAATGAAACATTTAAGAAGTATTTTGTCTTCAAACCGAAACTGTTATCAGTATGCTGAATATCAAGAAATTTTTAAGAACCATATGATTACAGCTATGAATGCATAGCGTGTTAACTATTTTTAATTGTTTGCAACACATATACATATACATATAACTAGATACAACACATATAACTAGAATTATAATATTTAACTAAAATAAATATGATCATATCATTGAATGAAAACGTTATCATTTTTATATTATTTAGTAATAAAATGGAAATAAACGCATATTCTAATTTGAGTAGCAGAAAAAAAATACCATTGCAGTTCCCACAACGACTTTTGCTGCTTTTATTAATTTATGTAATTATTTCACATAAATATTAAAAAGTTTTAAAATTAAAATGATTATTTAAATATTAAAAAAACGAAGCAGTTTGAATCTCCTAAATTTGTTTGCAACACATTTACAACAATTCACAAGTCAAATTTAATTTAATTATGCTTTCGGTCATTTTTTTTTTTTTTTTTTTGGAACGAATGAATTATTTTTCGTTTAATAGAAATTAAAGAAAAATATGAACATAAAACCGTTTATGTAATTTAACATACATATTCAAAAGTAATTTTAACAGCAATTTTTCATTATAAACAATAATCAACTATAAAAAAATCATCAATAACAATCAAAGTAAGATGTTTAAAACATTGTAGTTTATAGTGCCATAATGATTAATATATTTTGATTTTCTTTTAAACAATGACTTCATCTTATCACTATAACGATGAAATCTGATTAAATTGAAACACTTTAATAGATTTTGAGATAAATTATACAATTAAAATTTACCATCATTTAAGAAATCTTTATGATGCTTACACAAAGCATGAAAGTTTTTATCAGAAATAAAAGTAAACTCAATGAATTAATTTTACAGAAAACACTTTGAAGTTTCTCAAAAAAAAAAAAAAAAATGGTTACACGTTTTTAAGTGAGAAACAATATTTAATTATTTTTTAAATAGAATCGTAATGTGAATCAAATAAAAACCAATAAGACAAAGAAACAACTCTTTTTTTAAAAAATAAACCAATATATAAAACCCATAAAAAATTAAACCAATTTATTAATTTATTAAAGATCAAACCAGGCTATTTTTTTCACATTTCTTACATTTGACAATGGAATAAGAAACCAAAGATATGAATTATCAAAACATGTTTTTAAGTGAGAAATCAAAACATGAAACATCAAAACATGTTTTTAAGTGAGAAATAATATTTCATTATTTTTTTTTAAATAGAACCATATTGTGAATTAAATAAAAAACAATAACACAAAAAACAACTCTTTTATTAAAAAAGCGATTAAAAATTCAACCAATTTATTATTTATTAAAAATCAAACCAAACTATTCTATTTTCACATTTCACAGAATTGATAACGAATGAAAGAAAAAAAACCCGCCCAAATATATGAATTATCACAAACGAGAAATAATATTTAATTATTTTTTTACATAGAATTATTTCGTGAATCAAATAAAACACAATAAGACAAAGAAACAACTCTTTTATTAAAAAATGACATTAAAAATTAAACCAATTTATTATTATAATAAAAATTAAACCCGGCATTCTTTTTTTCTAATTTCTCACATTTGATAATGAACAACAACAACAACAAAAAAAAGATATGAAGTTCCATCAATAAAAATTGAAACAAATTTCTTACATACCTATTACTTTTATCATTACTGTTTTGATTAAAGAGCTTCCAATGCCATTGGACACATTACATTTATACATTCCTTCATCTTCTTTTGCTATATTTTCTATATAAAGACTGCCGTTTGAAAATATAGTAGCTTGATTTGAACCAAGTCCAAGCAAAGAGCCAGAATTTTCACCTGAAAATTTTAACCATTTTTAGCGTAAAAATAATGATAAACAAATTTAATCTATTATAAAATGCTTCTAAAATTAAAATATTAAAATTTTCAAATCTTATAGCACACTTGTTTTAAAATTAAAATATTTTTATTTACTAAAAATTTCATTTAATACAAAAGCAATATGTTTAATAAGAATGATTCTCATGTTTACTCGTAATCATATAAATTTTTTTAGTTATATAAAAATTAGTGTGCATGAAAAACATTAGTTGTTATTATATTTATCTTTAAATTATATCCTTTATTTAATTATGAAAGTTATTAATTATAAACAAGTTTAATTTTCCATTAAAGAATAATAAAAGTTATACAGAGTAGAATTATTTTCTAAAATTAATATATAATACAAAAAAAAAATTCTTCTGCTTAAATATATGTATTAAAATATATTTAATTCACTTCACCCAAAATTATATTATATTATGGTGTACGATATAAAGTAAAAATAACTGTTTCTATCAATCATATTTGATTTACTCAATGTAATAGAAATTATAACTATTTGATCTCTGTAAATCTTGTTTTACATTTTTGTGACATATTATGCAGGAAAGTGGTATTTACAATACACAATCAAAATACGTTTATATTGATGCCTACAAAAAAATAATTGTAATGAAAACTGAAGTGATAGAAAGCTTTTAGTAAAGATTTATTATTTTGTTATTTCTTTATAATTAAAATATTTAATTTATAAAGTACGTTTCGATTAAAAACATAAAAAGAAAGTTGTCGTAGCATATTATTTATATTGCCTTGTCCGAAAAAAAAATGACATCTTTAAATAAATTTACAGTAGATAAAAATTAAGCATGAAATAGTATAATTTTTATAGACTTTAAAAAATAAAAGGTAAAAAAATTCAACAATTATTTTTTAGTAAATTTAAATAAAAAAATTTATTTAAAGGAAATTTATTTAGAGTGTTTTAATATACACACGCAATATTTGAAATTGAGGATATAAGCTAACGCAACTAAAAACACTTCTTTGCATTTTAATAATTCTTCTGTTTTAATATGTATATTAAAATATATTTAATTCATTTCTTAAAAATTATATTATGTTATGTTATATGACATAAAGTAAAAATTGTTTCTAAAAATCATATTTGATTTATTCAATGTATAATATTTGTATAATATTTATTCAATGTATCATATTTGATTTATTCAATTCATATTTGATTTTATAACTATTTGATCTCTGTAAATCTTGTTTTACATTTTTATAATATAGTATGCAGGAAAGTGGCATTTACAATACACAATCAAAATACATTTATGTTGATGCCTGCAAAAAATTATTGTAATGAAAACTGAAAGGATGGAAAGTTTTTAATAAATATTCATTATTTTGTTATTTTTTTAATAAAGTTCTTTATTATATATTTATTATATTTCTTTATAGGTCTATTCATTAAAGTATGCATCGATTAAAAACGTCGAAAAAAAAATTGTTTTCGTATATTATTTATATTGCTTTTTCCAAAAAAATGGCACCTCTAAATGAATTTAGAATAGATAAAAACTAAGCATAAAACTAGATAAATTTTTTTAACTTTTAAAAAAATAAAAGGTAAAAAATTTCACCAATTATTTTTAAGTAATTTTCTTTTGTTTAATATTTTTTTAAATTTTTTGAGTGTTTTAATTGTGATATATAGATTACTCAAAAGATAGTTACTATATACAGATTTATTACTTAAAAATACAAAACTGAGCGGAAGCATCTAGAATTCAAATACAAAGATTGGCAGCTAAATGTTTGAAAAAAGATTTTTATACTCATATATGTTATATAATTTTTCAAATAAAAAATTATGTTAAACATGAAAAGTAATATGAATAAAAAATTAATCATAATGACATATATAATGCACTATTATTAATAAAAATATATTTTATAGGTATAAGAGGTATGTCCAGAATGTAAAATTTCGAAGACTTCCTTCAAATCATGTTTATGTACTATTTTATAATTATTATCATTAGTTTATAAATGGTTTATGTATTTTTTACTTTTAACTTTTTTATTTCAATTTGCTTAACTTCTAATCTAATTAAATGTACAATTTACACAAGAAAAACATTTGTTTGAAAAAATGTAGCTTTATACCTTTACCTTTGATTACCTTTAAAATGAATATTAAACTAAGTATTTGATAAAATCGAAATAAAATTAATATGATTAATTTAAACTATTTACTATAAAATGTACATTTGAAAAAGGATTTAGATTTAAAAACACAATTACTATGCAACTTTGTCCAAGTGATCACAGGTTCTGGCTTTCCCAAACCTTTACAATTCATAATAAGCGAATCTCCGCTGTTGGCATCAGTATCTGAAGGAGCAGTAATCCAAGAAGGAGGAACTAAAATTTCAAAAATGTGATTTGGTATTTTACCATTAAAAAAAATAATCATTATCATCTAAAAAAAAAGTTAAATGTTATTTCCTTTCAATTAACCTTCAAACTTTTCAAGCCTTCTTTATATATTTGTACAGATAAAAAAACATTATAGATGGTCTACGCTATGAAAAAGCTATATTATCGTTAGTTACGATCAAAAGCCATTGTTTTTAACATCATATTTGCCCATGCTATGCTCTTTAAACTGTGTGGCCTGATGGCCAATCGGCTAGCGCTCTAGCATTTGGTATCACAGGCTTCAGGTTCGAATCCTGTCGGTGGCATGGATGTTTATGAATGATTCGGAATCCATGTTAAACTGTAAGTCCCGATCTAGTTAGCCTAAGGTGTGCACATAATGACCGTAGAGAGACAAACCAATCTTAAAACCTTTATTTCTAAATGTAAGTTATAAGCTTTTATGCAAAACCTTAAATATTATTAAAAATATTATAAATCCATTGAATTATATTATTTAAATAAATATTTTGCATTTCAGATTATTTCCCTCGAGATATTTTTTTTCCACAGAATTATCGACGCCATCTTTTATAACCTTTGGGACCTGATGGTCGAGTGACTAGTGCTCTGAAGCTCGGTGCCACAGGTTTCGGGTTCGAGTCCGGAGGTTCTATTGATGTTTCCAATGGCTCGGAATCTACTCTAATCCGTAGGTCCTGGTCTAATATGATTATTGGGCGTAAGACTGACAACCCCACCCTGTAAGAAGAAACCATCTCCTGTCTCGAAATCTGCCAGTAGGCAGACGACCTTGGCCAGAGCTATGGGGCTGTTGAGTCATTGATGATTATGATGTCTTATAATTTTATTGAAATATTGATTGAAGCTTCAAAAGCTATATTTGAATGAGGTAAATGTTTCATTATTGCACTAATTAATTTTGATAATAAAAAGTAATAATTAGAAGCGGTAAAACATTTAAAAAAATAATTTTAGAAATTTTATTTAATATCGTTTTTATAAATGTTAAACTTTTATAGTAATAACTGTTATTTATATAATTACTAGCATTGATTCTTTGGGCTTTTAAAAAATATTGAATAAAGCAAATAATTACTGTGTTTGTATCAAGTTAATTTTAATTGAATTTGACAAATATCCAACTTTACAATGAAAAATTATCTTACATAAGTCGTATGATGTCCTTGAAATTTTAATATAAATAATTAAAAAAATTGCTCTTGGTAACAGGAACGATTTATTAATTAATCAAATTTAAAAAGTCACATAAATTGGAAGATTAAAACCATTATTACAGTAAATAGTTTATATAATCTTAAATTACATAAAAAAAATTATATTGAACATTCTATATAAAATTTTAAATTCATGAAACCTACACCAATTTGCTGTCTAATTTATTTAAATAAAAAAATATTTAAATTCATGAAATCTACACGAATTTGCTGTCTACTTTATTAAACTAAAAAAAATTTTTTTAATTCATGAAATCTACAAAAATTTGCTGTCTAATTTATTTAAATAAAAAATTTTAAATGTAGACTAATGACCACAATTTATCTTGAAATTAAAAATTTAATCTTAAAAATTAAACAACTAATTTCTCAGAAATATTAAAAATATTTTAAATATCATAAAATTATTTAAAATTGGAACTTATATTTACCTAATACATCTAACGATGCTGTGTAACTTCCTGTTAAACCCCTGGAAGTAACAGAACACGTATAATTCCCACTGTCTTCCGACTGCAGAGGATCTATTATAAGACTTGAAAGAAGCGGTATAAATCCTATTTGAATTCTTGGTCCGTTTGCTCTTATTTCTAAACCATTTTTCAACCACTTAAATTCTATTTTTTCTCCGGTCAAAGGTGTGCATGTTACGCTAACTCTTTTACCAATAGCAGAATCCGAAGGAAAGGAGAAAGGCTGAATTTTTATTAAATTCCCACCTGAAAAAATTTAAACACGCTAAGATTATTCATAAATTAAATTATATTATTTTAACATTAAATTATATATATATATAGATAGATAGATAAACAGATGGGTAAGTAGATTATCAATTAGGTCATAGAAATATCTACTGGTTTCAATTATTTGCTTAAAAAATAATTAAAACATTTTTTAGGAAACATATATTTCATGCATGTATTAATACATATATGTTACACATTAATATGTATAATTTTTATTAATCTATATATTTATAATTATTAATACATATGTATATATACATAAATTTCAATTTTATAAATTATTTTAGCTGAATTCAAACTAAATACGAGATTTGATGTATAGTATAAAATCATCCACTAAATGTGATGGTTCATAAACTCTCCCCCCTTTCACTCTTTCTATGTATATATATAGAGAGAGAAAGATAATATATATATGTACACGTATAAATAATTATAAAAATACATATTAATAAATATATGTATTACTACATGCATAAAATATATATATCCTAAAAATTTTTTAATTATTTTTAAACAGATAGTACAAACTAGTAGATATTTCTGTATCTTAATAGCATTAGCCTATAAAAATAAAAATTAATAACATGAATTTATCGATAATTGTGTTGAATGTATTATTAAACTTTTATCATTATTATTATCCTTTTTTATTCAAAGTATTATAATTAATATTAATATTTTAATCAAATCAAATAAAAATGAAGCATATTTATGAGTTGTTGTATCAATTCTTTAAAGCTAAAATTTATTTACCCTTACATTTAGTGGATGATTTTATACTCTACATCAAACCACGTATTTAAATTCCGAATTCAGCTAAAATGGTAATTTATAAAATTGATAACAATTATGTTGTATAAAAAACAAATCTGCCGTTCAAGAGGCTAAGTTATTAGAGATAATACTAATAATAATTATACTAAGTTATTATTATTTAGATTTTGAATTCAGCTAAAATGATAATTTATAAAATTGATAACAATTATGTTATATGAAAAACAAATCTGCAGTTTGGAATACTAACTTATTATTAAATACGAAAATTTCAGACTAGGTTAATAATGTATTTATTATCTATATATACGTCCATATATATATATATATATATATATATATATATATAATCTATAATAATAATTAGGTTAAATGATTAAGTTATTAGTATATTAAAACGGATATCAACAATTTTTGTAGTTGTATGGCACTAATTTTATTTATACAACATCAGATAGATTTGATATTGAAATTAGAAATCAAATTATTGTATATTTTCCCATAACAACATTCTTTTTTTATCAGAGCAATAATAATAAAGTAATAATAAAAATTTTCATATAGTTTGAGGACATAGTAGACAGACAACAAAAAACTATGTTATACATTGATATTAAAGGACAAATATTAGAAATGTGATAAAACTTACCGATTATATTTATCCAGGTTAGAAACAGAAAGCCTTTGTAGAGGAAGCTTCGACATTTATCCATCTCAAAATGCAGACTTTACCACTTTACCACAAAATAAGCTGGACTTTTAATTTATGTCGCAAATAAAGACACAATCACAATTATATAATTTAATTTAGAAGACTTTAAAACTATTACCAAAAGACAAAAGGTCTAATGTAGTTGTGAAGTATATTATGGCGTTGGTTGTAATTTTCCAGAAAATTATAACCGAAAATCGCACAGCAGCGCCATCATCATGTTGTGAAACGAACTAATTTTAAAAAAAGTGATTTTGGTCAACAAATTTGGATATTAAATTTAGTATCCTCTAGATTATGAATTTTTCAAATTCCAAGTTTGTACAAATTGCGTATTTTAGCTTTTTTAATTGTTTTGGTGTAAAGTAAAATGGTGTAATGCTGCGGTGAAATATTGAATTTCGTTTCCTTCATTTCTTGAAGATGTTCGATATGTTGCTAATATATGAATAAAAACATAATATATGAATTACACACTTGTAATAACAAAAGAATTTTTTAAAAATACGTGGCAAAAATAATATTACTAGCAAAATTTTAATTAATTAATTTTTTTATAAATGTAGATATTAACGAATTAAGTTTGAAAGTTGAATAAAGATAAAGAATATCTTTTGATATATCATGGCGCAATGCAGATAAAAATCATATCGGGACTAAATATATTTTTTTTTTTAGTTTAACTTAAATTATATTAAAAATAATACTAAATTTTGAATTCATTTATTATTCTTTTTTTAGAGAAAAACACACACACACATTTTCAATTTTTCAAGTTTCTCAAACATACAGACGTTTGAACGTGAAAATGAATTTTTAATGAGTAGTTAAAATAAATATATAAATTAAAAGTATATTATTTAAGCATCTTTCGAAATAAAGTTTACGGCAAAAAAAAAAAAATAATAATAAAAGAAACATATCGTATGTTTCGAAGTTTTCTTTTACCATATGATTGATGCAAATAAAAATGGATTACAGAAATTTATAAACTTTTTAAAAGCAGTTCATGTATTTATATTATAAAGTGTATTTATGATAAAAGAAAATCTTTGGTGACAAATCTTTTCGCTCTTTACTGTGCATGACCACCTAAGAGTTTTTATATCAATAATTCAAATGAAAAAAAAATATCTCATATATATACATATATTATATATATCTCAAATGGAAATTGTTATAGTTTTGATTCAACAGTTTTAAGATACAAAATATTGTGTAGAGTGTTGCAGACGTTGCTCAACAATGAAACTTCACAAATGAAGCAGTTTCATTCATCAACAATTATAATTTTATATAAAGAAGTTATCTATAGTTATCTGCGCAAAAAAATATAACTTCAGAAATATTCATGAAAAGAATTAGCTCACAAGATTATTCAATGGAGATTTAATATAAAATTATATTTAATATAATATAATAATCTTATTATATTATATTATATTATATATTTTTAATATAATAAATATATATTTTATATTAAAAATTTTTTATTATATATTTTTAATATAATATAATAATATTTATAATTCTTCCTTGAAGCATTTATTAAATGAAGACTACAGAGGATGGGAGTTAAATAATATTCCTAATATAAAATATAAAATATATTATAAAATAATATAAAAGCGGAAACTCTTCCATTTATAATATTCAAATCTGTCTTTCTTAGAATATGCCTCAAAATATTGTTAAAAACTGTAATCGATTTTGTAAACATACTTTATTTCTTGTACCAAAAGAAATAAAATTTTAAATTCGATCATTTATATTAATCTTCAGATTTTCAACAAAATACTTTCAAGCAAATAATTAAAAACAATTTCATTCTAATGAATAATGTTATAATAATATAATGAATAATACCACGTGTTTAAATATAAGTGAAGAAATGTAAGTAAAAAAAAATTGCATTGCAACAATTTATAGAAATAATGGTTTAATTTTTCATATACTAATTCTAATGATAATATCATGTTTATGTAACTGAATAAAAAAAGTAATAGAAGCATTCGATTATTTAAATAAGTTTATAAATTACTGTTGAAATGAATTTCAATATGTCTTTTAAAAATATTTCAAAAATCATACTTTTTTAAAATTCGTAACGGTCAATATATACATATAAATAATAAATTTAATGTAATGAATGACAAATGTAAAGATAACTATTCCTTACATACGATCATAAATTAATAAAACTTTTTCTTACATAAATACCAAGAAAATGCAACAATAATGCTTGATAAAGTGTTTGATGAAAATATCAAAATTTTAAAAAATTTTTGTACTTTTCATTTAAACGCTATTTGAAGTGTAAGTGAAGAAAACACTAGTAAACATCAAAAATCGTCAAAAATCAATATAAACACACAATTTTCAAATAAAAATAATCTTTTCGAGTTATAGACTAAACGAAAAAATAATGTTAGTAATCATATCTTAAATTTTAAAATCGATCTATATAATAATAGTTTATTTAAAAAGTAGAAATAATTTTTTGATACATAATTTCCCAAAACTGAAAAGGATAAAAACTAAAATAAATTAATTATAAGAATGACATAATCACATCAACGATTTAATCATGATTACAAATATTATAATGCATTGAAATTATACATATTTAAAAACAATGTACTGTTCGTTAGCTTTCTTTTTATTATTGTTGTATTTTTTTGCATTGCTGTGTAACAAATTGATAATTGCTTACCAGATTCGGGTTTTGGTTTAAAAGATATTGTTTCAACAATGATCAATATTGCGTTTAATTTTTTCATTATCCCAACTCGTAGCTCAGTGGCAACGTGCACCGCTGGTGAATATTAGGGCTGAGATTCAATTCGCTGGTGGCTGTGTTGTAGACAATGTTTGAAAAAAGCGATAGCATTTATGATGTACAGCCTTTTGTACCCGGAAAAGAAACCCGAGAAAACCCGGGAAGTTTTCCCGGGTTTTCTCCCATATGATACGCGAATGTAAGGGAATTTCCCCCCAAAAGTCCTCACGGAAGGCAATGCCCTCCTTCTTCAGCGACTCCGTGCCAAGTCAGACATCTACCTAAGGATGCTCAGTCAAGACCCTTTCCGTCCTGCCATGAGACCATACGGGTTCTTACACTGGGTCTAGATGGTGCTGTCGACCAAGTGGGATAAGAAAAAATTTTTTTTCGTTATATGAACGAATTAATGACTAGAGGAGATATATTCTATTGATTGTTCAACATATTATTTGCATTTTTTTAAAATTATCATGGCGTATTTCGCAACATTAAGGATTTGAAATAAGTAAGCATACATAAAAAGAAAATACGATGTATACGAAAATAAGTAATACAAAAAAAAAATTTAAAAAGTGTATTGTTTGGTTAAAAGAACATCAACTGTCAGTGAATATGCATATTGGTGCAAAATAGAACAGAAATGATAAATCTAGTACAAATGCAAGTACAATGATTGCAGTACTGCTAGTACATAAAATAACATAATAAGTGAAATAAACAGATTTGAAAAATTAGAAATTTGGCGCACATTGGCGTCCTTGGCGACTTTTAATGGCACTAATCCCATTAATAGAACAGTACAAGAAAAAATGTATATCAATACAATTTTATTTCGATATCTTAGAAAAAAGGAAAAATCTAGAATTCTATTTTTTATAAATGCATTTCACATTTATCTGTCCCCGAAAACATACCTATTACACGAACCATAATGATTTTAGTCAAGGATGGACCGATGCCGTTTGATATGTTACATTTATACATTCCTTCATCTTCTTTGCTAATGGAAGTTAAGTGAAAGCTTCCATTTGGAAATACAGCCTCTTGTACTGAACTTGACAGAGATAGATATTCTCCGTTTTCTCCTAAACAAAAAAATGAATATCGTTGAAATTAAACATAAATCAAAGCGAGATACATTTAAAACCAAATATTTTTATGCAAATTGTGTACATTTCTTAAATAGATTGTCATTTATATTACTGCTGTAAAACACTAATACATTGTTGCTATTACAAATTGTTACTGTTATATTGTTGCAATTACATTGTTGTAATATTGATGTACTATATAAAGTAAATAATATCAGAAAACTCTATAAATTTTATTGTACTTTTAATCCATATTATATTAAGTTAAAAACAAATCAAAATTATAATAAGAATAATTATTTAATGTCACTATTAACACTTATTAAAGGAATATTTTGGCGAAATATTTTGTTTAGTTTATGTTTAATTTTTTGATGCATGAATTATATTCGCTAGAACAAAAAATATAGCTTAATTTTATGAAATATGTTGATAAGATTTTTTAATTGCATATTAAAAAGAGAAAAAAATTTAAAATAATATAACAATAATAATATTTTTTTCATTCGATAGTTTAATTTGTTGAAATAGTTTTAAGAAATAAAGTTTCAACCAAAATTTAACTTAGAAAATTATAAGATAAAATATAAATTAAATTAGAAAGATCACCAGCAAAGAAGTATATTCTTCTTCGATGGCGCAACAGCCTATGGGGGGAGTCAAGACCATCTGCCTACTTGCAGAGTTCGAGACAGGAGATGCTTTTCTTTTTACTGTAAAAGGGTTGTCAGCCCTACGTCCAAATTTCTACAGTTATATTAGAACGGGACCTAAAGATTTAAAGCCTTGGTTGTTTGTAATGATTCGGAATCCACTTTAAGCCGTAGGTCAAGGTCTCATATTATAAGAAAGCGTTGTCTTGAGGTTTAGTCAATCTTCAGCCCTGATGGTTCTTCGCTAAAATGAAGTTGCATATTACCCTTAGCCATAGATCAGTCGCCTGACCTGCGACTGGGTCTTCTGGACGTGGTGTCGCAGTCTCAAGGCAGTAGTCTGCCAACTGGTAGAGTTCTAGACATAAGATGTTTTCTGTTTACGGGGTAGGGTTATCAGCCCTATGTCCAACACTCTACAGTCATATTAGACCATTTTACTGAAGTCAAGCATCATCGGGCGTGGTTAGTTCTTGGGAGGTAAACCCCCTGGGAACACTGCGTGCCATTGGTATTCAAAATTGGTTCCTGAATGACTGAGTGTCTAGTGATCTGGTGCTCGGTACCTCAGGTTTCGGGTTTGAATCCCTTCGGTACCATAAATATTTGCAGTGGTTCAGAATCCACTTTAAACCTTAGGTCCCAGTCTCATATGACAGTAGAGCGTCACAGAGCCCAATCACACTTCTCTATCACTCACATTATTCCCAAACTGTAAAGGGACAACTCAGCTCTAGGCACAATGATGTGGTGTGGTGTAGTAGTAGTAGTAGTAGTAATGAAGGAAGATAGATATTAAATTATTCGTGATCTTGATATACTTGACTACTAAAGAAAAAAAAATTCTCGCAATTTTACAAAATAGTTGTTTATAATGTTTACCTTGTGCTCTAGACCACGTGATAATCGGTTTCGGTGTTCCTGTACCAAGACAATTTAGAATGACAGGATCGCCGTTTAGAGCATCAATATCGCTCGGCATTTGACTCCATGAAGGAGGAACTAAAAAAAAACAACAAATATAATATTTAAGGAAGACTTCAATGGAAATTGCATAACATTTTTTTACCAGATCTAATTATTAAATATATAATTGCTATCCTTATTAAGTATTATAAATTTATGAAAATTAATTAATGAATCTATCATTGAATTAAACTTACATCAACTTGCCATAAATAAAAAGAGATTCAAAGAATTTTAGAATAGAAAAATTGATCTCGATATTCAAAATTCTTTTACAGATAGATACAGTTAAAAATAAATACAGTTGACATCTGTACAAATTGTACAGATAAAAATAGTTACTTGAAGTAAAATAATTTATTATAAAAAAATAATAAAATTTTATGTTGAAAAAAAAATCATTTACATGAATTAAAAATAAATTATGGAAATAATATTCAATATACAAGCACACTGAAATTTTTCATGCTGATTTAGATTTAAAAAAGTTATTAAAAAGTTTAAAAAGTTAATAAAAGTTTTTAAAGTTAATCTTTTACACATTTAAAAAATGATCTGTCTTTAGTATGAAATAATTAAAGAATGGAAGAATTGTTCATAAATAGGCATTCTAAGATTTTATTTGATAGTAGATTTATTCAAAATGTAGATACTTCGTGCAAAAATTAATAAATATGTGTTGAATATTTGAAACATTATATTTTTATGTATTGATTACAATGAAATATTTTTACAAATACAAATAGCAAAATGATACATATAGATTTTTAAATCTATGTATGAAATATATTAATAATAATATAATTTTTATATTAGTTAACAGTTTAGTTAAATAGGAGGAAAACACAGTAAAAACTTAAGATAGATGACTATTTTAAAGTTAATCTTTTACATATTTAAAAAAGGGCTGTCTTCAGTATAAAATAATTAAAGGATGGAACAAGTATTCATAAATAGGTATTCTAAGAAGGTATTTCATTGTAGAATTCATTCAAAATAGATACTTTAAACCAAAATTAATAAATATGTGCTGGCATTGAAAACAATATATTTTTATGCATTGTTGTTTTAATTAAATATTTGTATATATAAAAATTTTTTAATTGAATTAAAATTTAATTAAATTGTTAAAATTTGAATAATTTCTTTAATTTAATTTTTAAAATTGTTCTTATCAGATAAGTTTATTATTTTTTAAAAGATCGGAAGACTGACTCGGAAAATTGTAAAAAGATGGATTTACCTAATACTTCTAATGTAGTTGTATAACTGGTAGTCAATCCTCTGGCATTCGCTGAACAAGTATAATTTCCAGTGTCATTTTCAGTTAATGGATCTATTACTAAAGTTGAAAGATCAGGATATGACCGAATATCGACGTTTTTTTGTTTTTCTAACATATGGCCATTTCTAAACCACTTGAAAATCATCTTTTCTCCAACTGTAGTCGTACATGTTACAGTAACTCGTTTACCAATTATGGAATTAGTTGGAAAGTTGAAAGGTTGTATTTGTAGTGAGTTATCCCCTAAAATATAGAACATATTTATTATTTTACATTTCGGAAAGACACAATTATTCAACAATACATACTTTAAATTTAAAAAATAACACTACAATTAAAACGTAATACTAATAGATATAGCAATAACTTATTTTTAACAAATTAATTTTTTATCTTAGAATATATACGTAATAAATGGAAACTACGTAAATATAAAATATAATAATAAATAAATGAAAATGCTAAATAATAAAACATTGATACAATTGATACAAATTATTACTCAAAAAATAATTCAATTATATAGGTATGTTTTAAATCCATTTATCATAATATTAAACAGTTAATAACTATTTAAAAAACATTATATTTTTATGAAATGATTATAAATAAATATTTTTATACATACAAAAATAGCAATTCATTTTTAACAAGTTAGTTTTTTTTTTATCTTAGTATACATAATGAATTAAAATTACTGAAATACTAAATAATAAAACATTGATACAATTGATCAAAATAATTACTCAAAAATTATTTCAAATATATAGTTTATTTTAAAGCTATTTATCATAATATTAAACAATTAATAACTATTTAGAAAACGTATTTTTTATGCATTGGTTATAATTAAATATTTTTACACATACAAATAGTAAAATAATAAAAATAATTTTTAAAATCTATGTATGAGCTATATTAATAATAATAGTATTTTATACTACTTAACAGTTTAGTTAGATCGGAGAAAAACAGAGTAAAGAGTTAAGATTTATGACTATTTCCATTTTTGTAAATTTTTATTAAATGATAAATAATTATTTTTTTTAATATTGAAAATTTTTATATAATATGTATAGATTATTATTTATATGCATTAAATGTATATTATAATTATACAAATATTACATTAAAATTTGCTATGCTATAATTAAATGTAAAAGAACGAAGATATATTTCATATAAATAATAAATAAATGTTCACTCATGAATTTTTGTTATACACTATATTCATATCATTTTGAAATAATAAAGTTTACATAAATCACTGAATAATAACTGAAAGCAATAAAGAATAAAGAAACAAACATACCTGATATGATATCCAGAGAAAAAATGATAATTAGCAGTAGCATCATTTTTCCCATAATGGCTAACAATTTGACGCAGGTTTCATTTAACTAATAATATGACGTGCGGTTATCAAAAGTATTAAGAAAATTTATTATAATCTGGCAAATAAAAAGGTACAAGACAGTATGTGAGATGATAATATTAATGGACTGCAAGAATACTATAATGGCGTTACAAAATACACAGTCCAAAAAACATGTCCAAATTGAACAGCAGCGCCCTCATGTTGCAATTTCATGAACTAATGGAATAAAAGCATAAAAGTAATTATTTTCAAATGTGTCCTTATTAAGAAGGAAAATATAAAACTAGAAAAAATTTAATATGTTATATTCACACAAAATCATTCAAAATACATGTGGGGTAACTGGGTAAATTATACACTGAATTTTCAAATAATAATAATAATAATTAATGAAGAACTAAGACGATAGCGTATACATATGTATTATACACAGAATAAGTGAATGAAATTTTACGCTGATTTTATATAATGTTAAATTATTTGAAATAAGAATGCTTCGCAAAGAAGATTTCACTAGGAAAAGACAAATTTGTCTCAGACGCAAAATAGAAATCAAAGTTTTATTCAATAATTATTGGCACTTTCTTATTAAAAACATTTATTTTTTTCAATAAGAAACATAGATCGCATATTGATATATATATATCAAAGTGTTTAAACTAATATTTAAACACCATAAATATTGAAAACCTTTAGAAATACATAAAATGTTTAAACGATTAGTAAAAAATGTTCTTTTTAAAAATAATTTTATCGAAAGACATATATTTTGGCGATCAAAACTTTTTAGCTATTATAAAATGATTCAGGAAGTCTAGTTCATAATAAACATACCTAATCCATTGGTACGTTAACATAGCATAGGCATAAACATATCGTCATAATAACATACCTAATTCAATAAAAAACATATCTAATTTATATATTATGTTAACAAACTTGTGATTTGGTAAACAAAACATTTTAATCATTATGAAAACATTCAAAACATAACTGATTATTAACGTGATTGATTAATTGTTATTATGAACAATTATGAGATTAGAATGACATTGTAGTTGGTAAGCAGAGTTTCTGAATTGAAGAAGCTCAGTTTGAAATCCAACATGTGCACCACTGCAAACATTGAAATCCTTTAGAAATACATAAAATATTAAAATGATTAGTAAAAAATGCTCTTTGTAAAAATAATTTTGCCGAAAGAGCATATGTTATTGCATATAGCTGATTATAACGTGACTGATTAATTGTTATTATGAACAAAAATGAGACTAGAATGACATTATAGTTAGTAAGTCAGGTTTCTGAACTGAAGAAGCTCATTTTGAAACGGAACATAGGCACCAAATCAAAATTTGCCATGCTCTCGCAGAGTATGACCCATAAACTTGTATGTCAAAAAGTGTTTCCACTGGATTTGAAGAGATTGTGTAGAATGCGATTTCGCCCTCCCCCCTCTTTTTATTTCCCATAATTGGCAAAGAGGACCAACTTTGACCAACCTATAAAGTGGTCAACAGTATAAAAGATTCGCAATTGAGGAGAAGAGGTATAAGTATTCGTGTTAATTAAAAATAAATTATGATCAATAATATTTACAAGTACATAGACATTACAAACATAACCCACAATATTCTGATGAAAACAATAACAATACGAACAGACAACATTATGGGCATACTTCAAATACATAATATTAAGTATAAATACAAATATTTCTCATCTTTGTTATAATTTTATTTATGAAAATGAATGCATTAGGTTTCATGGAAATATTACATTCTACGAAGCATATCATACCTATTACTCGTACAATAACGGTTTTCAACAGAGGTGGTCCTATGTCATTCGTTATGTTACATTTATACAGCCCTTCATCTTTTTTACTTATAGAATTAAAGTGCAAACTTCCATTTGATAATATGTTGAGATCGTTTGAAGATGACAAGATTGTAAAATCCATGTTTTCACCTAAAAGAGAAGGATATAAATTTAGGTTTACTTATGATTATGAATTTATTTTATTAAAATAGTTAAAAAATTTTTTAATAAAAACCAATTTTCAGACGACGAAAATTTAATATGAAAGACAACACATCCGTATTTCTTAAGATACATTAATACATTTATCCATTATTAATATATTTATTAATATAATATTTTCTATATATATATATATATATATATTACTATTCTTCTTAATATGTTTCCTTTTTTAAAACAAAATATATTAAATAAATCATAAATAACATATATTTGATAATAAATGGAGATCTCTTTTTTTAAAAATAAATGGCGTAGTTATGAAATGTTTCATTAAATTTAATTTATAATATAACTGATTCTTTAAAAAATTGAGATAAGAATTAAAGAATCTTGGTAATATAAATTATTTCTAATCATTTAAATTGGCGAGATTCCTTATGATTCTGATTCAAAAATTCAGAATTATTAAAATTGATAAATTGTAAAAAACATTTTAATATGGCACCTTTTTAAGCTGTTGGCAGTTTATTAACACATAGACATCTATCAAATAGACTTATTGAGAGAAGTTAGCCACTAAGTTTTATAATATTACAATAATATAAAACTTAGTGGTAAGTAAAACTTTATTAAAAGTAAGTAAGTAGTAAAACTAGTACTTAAGTAAAAAGTAAGTACTTAGTAAAACTTTATTAATATAATCTAATATTTATAAAAGTTATAAACCACTATGTTTTACTAATATTACTAAACTAAATTACATTCTTCTTTCTTGAAGTGAACAAATATAAAAAAAAACCAAGTAATTTGAGTATAAAAAAATTTCATTCTGTATTTTTTTTACACATTTGCATATCATCAAAGAACTGAAGGATTATAAATCTGATAGAACATTAATTTTATGTAAAAATTATATCAATGTTAATTTTATGTTTTAATTAAAAGTAACAGTGCTCCTACATTTCTCATAACAATGATCAAATTTTACTACACAATCTTTAGCAACTTTTACTTAGTTCAAAGTCACTTTAATACAAAAAGAAATAGGGAGTATATTAATATGATGAAGGCAATGTTTCATATCGAATGAAGTTAGCTTTCCTCTTGAAGATTTATAATACAATCAAGAATTAATTAACAAGGTAAAATCATCAACTCATATTGGAATTATATTAGCTGAAATATGTTATTTTCAATCGAAATTACAACGCATTTGGCATAAGTTGTACATTAAACCAACTGTAGTGTTCAATGTGTTTGATTGTTTGGGGTTTTGATGGAAAAAATGACTTCCAAGTCATTCAACAGTTGTGAAACTATTAGTAGAAAGCCATTTTGATTGATTCCTTGATAGAAGGCGGACGCAATGTTACCTTGCAGTGATAACAAGTCACTATGGTATTGCTGGTAACGAGTTTACAAATACTCTTGCAAGGACCGGATCCAACCTTCCTCAACCAGATCCCCGTATAAACTACCATATTATTAAGAGAATTAGTACAGCTAAGTTTAAGCCCAGATATCGCGAAATTATTTCCAACTCAGTCAGAGGGAAGACTTGGAGTTTCTTAATGGATAATCCCATTCCATGTGATTTGCCCAGGCACGTAGGGGTAGCCAATTTCAGAACAATAATTGGACATGATTATCTTGGGAAATACCTTCCCAGATTTGGATTGGCAGACTCTCCGACTTGTCCACTTCTGTTTGACTAATTCTGACATGAGTGGCAACCACTTGAACTACTGTCCTGGACTAATTGTCGTAATAGCTGTATATACTGCAAAAGATTTTAATTATTTTATGTGTGTTTCTGAACTGTATAGGGCTGCCCATCATAGACTGTTGGCAGTCATGCCTAAGTGTGGTTAAAGAAAAGCATTTTTCGTTTCTTCAGATTCATTTGCGAAAGTTTCGCCGTACTTGTTATGCAAAACCGAAAACCTGTGACTGCAAAAACGTTTTTGGGTTTCAAAGTTTTAAGTTTGCAAAAAAAGGACTGCAAAGACATTTTTTTCGCAAAAAAAATTCAAAGTTTTATAAAAAAAAATGCCACCTAAAAGGATTGAATTGTTTTACTATTTAAAAAGATGTTCAAATGTTTTTAATATGGGACAGGAAATATAATATTAAAGAAATAAAAAATATATTACCATGGGTGCGCGACCAAGTAATGGAAGGTTTGGGAGTTCCAGAACCCTTACAGTTTAAAATTACGGGATCCCCATTAAGAGCATCAATATCATGAGGTACATTACTCCAAGATGGTGGTACTGAAAAAAATAACAGATTTGTTGCAATATTAAATATATCAGTATCATTTGTTAAGAATTCGTAAAATACGTCAATATTAATTTATTTAAGTATTAGTTAATTTGATTTGAAATTCAATCTAAAAGTGAGCATTTTGAAATTCAACGTGTGATTAAAATGTAATAATTGGTAATTTATTGATTAATATTAATTTATTTAAATATTGGTTAAATTTATTTGAAATTCAATCTAATAGTGAGAATTTTAAATTCAATGTGTCATTGAAATTTAATAGTCATTTATTGACTAAATTTTCTAAAATAAATCAAATTATTATATATAAAATTTGTTGTAAAAATTAAATGAATCTGAATTTTGCAGTGTTAAAAATTAATTTAATTTTTTTTAAAAATAAATTTTTTTGTGTTAAAAAATTTATTGCTCTTACATTTGAAAGAAATTATTTTATTACCAGAAAATTGTAAAGTATTTTTATACTTATTAAATATTTAATATTTGAAAATTTAAATAAAAGTGCATATAATAAATGACGTTTGCTATGAAAAATTGTACAAATTAGTTAAAGATTATATGTATTTCAGTGTTGTGTCCGTAGCATATCTTCAAGTTACACGAGCCCCCTGGCTAGTTCTAAATGATGTAGGTAGTGCAGCCCTTGCTTATGGCATAAAAATTAACTGTCTCTGTAATGCCAGTAGCAGTAGAAAAAAAACATATATGTGTATATATATTTATTTATCGATTTATTTATTTATATACGTATTTTTTTTTTTTTTTTTTGTAATACTTATTTTGAATTCTTAATTAGTATTAGCTTTTTGTATTAAAAATACAAAAAGTTAATGTTAATTATTACAAAAAAAAAGTATGTTAAGTGTATTTATTTATTCTCACAGCAATCGATCAGGCCATATCTCTTAAAAAAATTTCTATCAAATCGTATCCAATGAACATTTTAAAATAATGATAATAATAATAATAATATATATAATATTATATATATATATATATATATATATATATATATATATATATATACAGTCACTTACCAAGTACTGTAAGAGTTGTAGTGTAGCTGGTTGTCATACCCCTGGCATTAACAACACAAGTATAATTCCCTGTGTCCTCTTCTGTTAAGGGATCTATGACTAAATTTGAAAGATCCGAAAAGGATCTGATGTCGACATTTGTTCCTTTAGACAATTCTTTTCCATTTCGAAGCCACTTGAATTCCATTTTCTCGCCAGCAGTAGGGGTACAAGTTGCACTGGCCCGTTTGCCTATTATGGACTCAGTTGGAAAAATAAAAGGCTGGATTTTGAGAAAGCCTTGTCCTGTAGAAAATTGTAAATAATAAAAATAAATAAATCTAAATTAAATTATTAAAATAAATTATTAAATTAAATTATTTCTTCGAGTATAAAATAGTACAAAATTATAAATTTTGCTATTGATTATAAAATAAATTGTAGAAATTAATTAATAGTAATCAATGTAGAAATTAATTAATAGTAATCAATGTAGAAATTTATTAAAGGTAATCAATGTAGTGTTTTGAATAATTCATTTGCTATTATTAATTGAGTAGATAAAAAGGTTACATATTTTTTTATCAAATTTAAATATTAATTAATTATTTATCTCAGCATTCATAACTACTAAATCAATAATTTTTATTATATGAAAAAAAAAAATTTGTATTTTATTGTTTATTATTTTATTTTTATTTTAGGGAAATTTTAAAGTTGATATTTCATTAGTAATAAATTGACTGAGGTAGGGAATAAAGTAAATTTCTTCATAAAAATAACAAAATATATTGCTAAAAATTCGATTTAAAAATAATTACAATTGATAATATTCCAAACTATCTTAATATGTTAATATTGTTTTTAGGTAATATTAATTATTCAAAATATTTAAAAAATTATCATTAATGTACACAAGATATACCACAAATTATTTTTAAAATATGTTCATTAAATATTTTATTTAAATTTTCCACAGACATATCGTTTATATACGTTTGCGAGATTTTCAATTGTAATAAAATTACATTTAACAAATTTAACAATTTAGCTTATTAAATATTAAATTATTTTTTTAATCTGTTATAATAAAACTATTAAGTATAAAAATCAAGATAGGCTTTTCAGGAGTTTAAAATATTTAAATTAAACTTTTTTGAAAATGAAATTCAAATTGATTAAAATTATGTTTTCAAATTTGAATATTTTAATAAGTATTACATATTGTTTCTACATCATGATATTTTAAAAATACTGTAGATTTAAAAACAGTATATATACAGTATATTTTTATATACTGCATATATATATATATATATACTGTATATTTTTATACAGTATATATATATTATATATATATATGCAGTAATAAAGTATATAACACTGTATATTTTTATATACTTTATGTATACTGTTTTATATACTGTATCTTTCTTCACATTAAATTCACATTCATGATTACTGCTTTAAAAATATTGATAAACAACTTTTATAGTACATTAATACTTAATCAGTTTGAATAAAATATATAAAAAAAATAAGAAAATTAAAACAATAAATTTTATAGAATCATTCAATCGTTTATAGTGGAAAATAAAATATATTAGTGGAAAAGGGAAAACACTTGCCTTTAGCTGGACTTCTGATGATGAATACCACAATTAGGAAGGAGAAACTTATACAGCTGAAACTCTTTCGAATCATCTTTATGTAGAATATTATTATTAGATAATAATATCCTAATAATGGAAAAACTACAAAGTTTTTCAATTATATATGCCACTGAAAAAGCGAAAGTTGTTACAGACACAGTTATGAATCATTGAATCTTGAAAAGTTCAACGCTTGACACAATGGCGTTTGTAGTACAACTCGGTTGTGAAGCAAACTAGTGATACCAGCGCCCTCATTACTTTATTTTGTAAACTAAAATTATTTAATTTCATGAAGTATCAACATTATAGATTACATTTCTACAAAGATATCATCTTCACAAAATGCAATATTATTGGTAGTGTGAATTTAAAATTTTTTTAAATGATGTAATGGTAAAAAAAAATTAATCAGGAAATACTTGTCAATTTCATTATGAAGTCTCAAATAAGTTTTTAATGGGAACTGATTTTATAAAAAAAAGAAGAGGCTAAAAGTATCACACAAATAATATTTGTAAATTATAATAATATTTGTAATTCATAATAATATTTGTAAACTATAAGAATATTTGTAACAATAATTTTGTAATAATATTTATAGCCTTATTGTTTAACGATTATGTTTCAGTTGTTAATAAATACACTGCATTTTAAAATAAAATCTCATTTCTATTATTAAATCTGAGATTAACAACAATTGCTAAATTACAATATTTTCATACAACATTTACAATATTTTTATGCAATAACTACAACATATTTCTCATTCGTGCAGATTTTTATTTATTAAAACGTTAATTAAACTAGCCACATAAAACACATTAACATCACAATTAATTAATACATTAATACAGTTCAAAATATTAATAAAAAAAACTGTGAATTAAAAGCAGATAAAAAAATGTCATAAGGAGAATACAAATAGAAATAATATCAAAACATAAATGCGATAATCATTCTAAGATATGACAATGCAAAGATTTTGAGAAAATTTGTAATGGTATTGAGTGTCAATTAAGTAAATTAAACAATATATTGCATTATTATTTTTTTATTTTATACAAATTGAATGCTTTAATTTGTGGGATGGTTTTCAAATTTCGTCATATCAAAAATTCTTACACGTAATAATTTTCTTCATAGGCTATGAAATTTTTCAAAGAGTGAATATCACGAAAAGTTAAATTTTCAAAAGCACACCTAAATTAGTTCAAATATTAAAATTGTTTTGTACATTTCAATTGTAAATCGACTTTTCAGTAAATATGAATAAAAAAATCTTTCCAAA
>BPLQ01007323.1:32902-45051 GCA_021605075.1 Caerostris darwini | reverse complement strand
GATGATATGAAATTTTTCAAAAAGAATATCTTCAAAAGATAAATTTTATAAATCACACATAAATTAGTTCAAATATTAATATTGTTTTGTACATTCCAGCTCTAAATCGGCGTTTTAATAAATATGAATAAAATTATCTTTCCCAACAATTTCGACATTTATAATACGCATGATTTTTCAAGTTAATAATAAGGAATAAATGTAATGTAATAAATATGTAAATAATGAATGTAAATATGTATAAATAATATAAACATCTAAATAGTAAATGAAATGTAAAGAATAACGAAAATGTAACAAATTCAATGAGAAAATATGCTTGTAAACCTTTTTTTAACGCAACAAAATAAACACGTTATAGATTTTATATTTTTTTTACGTATCAACATTAAATTAAAACTGAGTAAAACCAGAAATATATAAGCTTAATCAAATTTTATAATTACATACATATAACAATACTTTATATCCTTTTGTATGTTAAATTTACATTTTATACATACCTTCTAACTTACGTAATACTAAATATTTTTTATTTTGCAAACATTTCATTGGTTAGAATTTAATTAAGGGTTTAACGCCCATTTTTCAACAAAAAAATCGTTGATTTAATGACCATCAATTAATAAAATGTAGTCTTTTATTTTCATATATTTTCATCAATATTTCGGATTTCATAAAATTCGAATGTTGTCTGAAATTGGACATAGAATCCGTTTCATTTCCATACAAAATCTGCTCGAAAATGGTAATCGAAGAAAGTCCTACACCGATATGAAAAATTTAGCTGAATTTTCTGATGTTCTCCTGCTTTGGACTTTGAATTTGTACCTATTATTCCACATAAGAATGAAACTATAATCGTCTTTCGGAAGATACTTAAATGCTTAATCAAAATCATGAAAGTGGGGACCGAATTTTTTAATGCGCGAGGCCAAAAATCAGGAAGTAATAGCAGCAGTAGGAGTAGGAGTAGTAGTCTTCATTGTCGCGAGTGACCTGATGGCCAATTGGCAAGCGCTGTGGCCTTTGGTACCACAGGCTTCCGGTTCGAATCCTGGAGGTGGCATGGATGTTTGTGAGTGGTTCGGAATCCACATTAAACTGTAGGTTCCGGTCTAATTAGCCCAAAGTGTGCACAAAATGACCGTCGAGAGACAAACCAAACCAAACAAATCTTCATTGGCGCAACAATCCCATGATGTGCCAAACCCGTCTGCCTGCTGGCAGATAAGAAGTAGTAGTCACTGAGTGGTAATTCTATTTCTCGATGTGCAGCAGATCGGCTTGGCGTGCCGCGCTCAAAACTTTAGCATAGTAATGTGAACGTGGCTTTGAAGGAATTGCTGTAATTTTTATCAAATATCACAATGAGACATTCAGGCAACCTTCCTGATGAGTGCCAAATGTGCATGCCATTTTGTCGATTAAATTAATTTATATTTATACAACACAAATTTCTAATTTAGTATAGGTATATATTACAATAAATAGCGATTTAAAATAAAGTATATTTCTATATAAGCAACATATTGATATTCTTTCAAGTAAGACAGATTTTTACGCTATTATTTTTGGTTCAACGATAGCTATTGGAACTGTTCATACGAAGTCTTAAAAATGATATGATAAGCTTGAAAACATTTCCGTGAATGATAAACAAAAGAAAGTTTTTATCAAAATAAATTTTCTGTAGAGATATTAAGCATTAGACAATTCTATTCACAATATACAATAACAAAAAATGTGTTCTCTCATCTGATTTTTAAAAAAGTCAAATATTTCATGTTATGTGTACATATTGAACATAATATCACGTGTATCACAATTCGTTAAACGTGAATGCTAAATATATGATAGTTATATAAAAATACACTTTTTAAAGAGATATTAAGAATAATGAATTTCTGTACACAATATGCAATAGAAAAAAAGTGTTCTTTCAGATCTAAAAAAAGGCAAATGTTTACCGTTGTACGTATTGAACATAATATCTTGTGTATAATTCATTAAACCTATTTATTTAATGACATGTAAATCAGTAAACGTTTCTATAAATAAATGTGTCTGTATTTTGTCAATGTAACAAAACATGTAAATCAACAAAAATATCATTTAAATCACAAAAATATTCATAAAAAAAATATAGCAATAAGTAAAAGCATGAAAAATGTTTTGTGATATTTTAACAACAAATAAATTTCAACTTTAATATTTCGTGATATTTGATAACAAATCAGTACGACGTACAGTACATTAAAATTTCGATAAATTTTAATTTTTCTCAAAACTTCGTAACTAAAATTAGATTTAGAGCTAACGAATAATCCAAATGGGGCTAATCACAAATTTACAATGAAATATTTATTCATTCATGACAAAATATTTACTAAAATATGCGTTTTAGATACAAACCTATCACCCTTATAATAACGGATTTCACAAGAGGAATTCCTATTCCGTTTGAAATATTGCAACGATACATTCCTTCGTCTTCTTTTGAAATTTCGTTCAATATCAGACTCCCGTTCAATTGAACTTGTGTTGTGACAGGAATGAAATCTGAATTTTGACCTAAAATATTTTTAAATAATATACATAATTTTTTTGAATAATATTATATAAATATTACCAATTTATACTATCAAAATTATTAATATTATTACATTCCTATGAAGCTGTTTTACTGAATTGTTAAATCATGTATTCCTAATCATCATTTTTATACAGTCCATGCAATTAATTATACTCTATACCAATCTGTATCAATAACTTATATACCGTACCTTGAATACCATATTAATATTACCAGTTTATACCAGTTTGCGGCTTGATCGCCAAGTGGCTACCTCTCTGGCGCTCAGTACCACAGGTTTCAGATTCGAATACTGGAGGGGCCATGGATGTTTGTAGTAGTTCCGAATATACTTTAAAACCTTAGATCCCGGTCTAATGTGACTAGTACTACTACTACTATACCACACCACATCACTGTGTCTAGAGCTGACTTGCCTATACAGTGTGGGAATGATGTGGGTGAGAAGTCTGACTGGCTTCCGTGACGCTCTTACAGTCTGGCGCTGAGAGAGACTGGGGAGACCGGGACTTACGCTAAAAGTGGATTCTGAACCACTACAACATCCATGGCACCTTTGGGACTCGAACCCGATACTTTGGCACCGAGCGCCAGAGCACTAGATACTAGGCCATTCAGGCCACAATTTTGAATGCCAATGGCACGCAGTGTTCCCAGGTGGTCACATTCCCAAGTACTGACCGCGTCCAATGATGCTTGACTTCTGTAAAATGGTCAAATATGACTGTAGAGCGTTGGACGTAGAGCTGGCATAGGCCCATAAGAAAAACATTTCCTGTCTCGAAATCTGCCAGTTGGCAGACTGTCCATGGGGATTTTGAATGAAGAAAAAGAGATAACTAAGATTTGTTTAATAACTAGATATATGTTAGTTAAATATATGTGAATATATACAAATTTGTATTGAATTGCTAAACTTGAAATTTACATCTGCATTCCTAGATAAAATGAAACTCTTTTTAAAGGCATTCAAATACAAATGGTAGGAATTATATGCACAATTTCTTTTGTAAGTACTTACTTGTAGTCTTATGCCATTTAACAACTGGTGGAGGTTGTCCTGATCCTTGACAATTAAGGACAACATTATCTCCACTCACTGTGTCCAAATCACTGGGCATTAATTTCCAAACAGGAGGTACTTATTTTAAAAGAAAAAAATGAATTAAAAGTTATAAGCTCGTACATTTTATACAAAGCATACACAAATATAATTATAATATAATTTATAAACATGGACACATTTTATAAAAAATTTTATTAAGTTTAAGAATGAAATGACTATGAAATTATTAAAATTTTGGACAATAAATTTGATAACATCAAAAATATTTTTTTTGAATATTTTTTCAAGTGTTAAAATTACAAAACAAAAATTAAACCTAACTTAAATAATTAATTAATAATTTTCAAAAATTTTATTTAGTATAAATTTTCTGCGAATTAATTAAGAAAAAAATATTAAACAGCTACAATAGCTCCCAAAGTGCTCTGACATTTATGCATTATCTTTAAGTGTTTGTATTTGCTATAAAATTTTAGACAAGATTTGCTACTATTTTAGAGTTCAAGTGAATTATTTTGAAGTTAAAAAAATCATATTTTCTTTTTACCTAGAACATCCAGTGTCGTGGTATAACTGGAAGTCATGCCTCTAGAAGTAATAATACATGTATAGTTTCCGCTGTCTTCTTCAGTTAGCGGATCAATGACTAAAGTAGAAAGATCTGGAAATGATCGAATTTTAACATTGTTGTATTTGGTGATATCTTTTCCGTTTTTAATCCATTTGAAGTCAACTTTTTCATCAGTAGATGTAGCGCAAGTTGCAATGGCTCGTTTTCCAAATACTGATGTTGGAAATGAAAAAGGTAGAATTTTTACTGAATTGTGACCTAAAAAAGATGTTTATGTAAGTTTATTTAAATATTCAACAATTTTATAATTTTTTCTAACGGACAAAAGATTTATATTGAGGTATCAAAAAATACTAATTACAAAATATTATAAAATGTTGATATGCTTTAATAAATTAATAAATATATAATATGTTCTAATATAAATTAAATTTTATATTCTCAGCATTATAATATTTAACAATTAAATCGACAATTTTATTTAAAAAATTGCTTATTTCTAAATTGCTAAGAACACAAGAGAATATGTAAACTATAACAAGAGTTTGAAGATTTCTATAAAAATTATGATAATTAAGAAGATTTTGTGTTATGAAATTCTTTTCTTAAAACATAACATTTTAATTTTCTATCAAAACTTTTAAAGAAATATTTAAAATATCATTTGATTTGCGAAATTATATTATTCATTATTTTGAATAAGTAGAAATTTTTTTACTATTTTTTAAAACACTTTATTCTATGCTAAAAATGGATAAGTTACACTTTTTGATAAAAGAACTTGAAATAAAAAAAGCTAATTTTTTTTAATTTTTTTTTTCGTGTAATATAAAAAACATTTTGCTCATAACAATTAATAGTTGACTTATATTTATTATTTTTAAAATTTTCCTCTCAAATTTTGGATGCATTGTTTTTTTTATCAGTTTACTTTAAATTGCTATTGAGGAACCAAAACTCGAATGAAGGACATTTAAAAAGTAATCGATTAATTTTAATAGGTGATTTATTTCATTTTACTGAAACATTTACTTTGTCAAGAATACCAGTACAATTTATTGTAATTAAATATATATAAGCTAATTGCAAAACAAATTAATTATATATTATATTATTATATAATTGTTTAGTTAATTTTCTTTTACTTTAACTAAATTTAATAGAAATTCATTATTAGAAAAATGTAAAAAGATGATTAAATTAGAATCTTACCTGATATTTTTCCAATGTTCATCAACCATATTACAACTATAACTTGTGAAATCCATGAACCAGTAATCATGGCTGGAGACTTGAAATGTTACTTACAAATATTAATGTAGCTTTAACTAAAACAAATCAGGCTAGATATCTGCAACAAGTAAATGTTTGTAAAAAAATACATAAATTTTGTTAGATGCAAATAAATGATCTTAGAATTTCAATGGCGTTAGCACACAGTAAAAACACGCTTCTCATCAATTTGCGACACTAGCGCCATCATTCTGTAATTTAATGAACTACGCTTAAAATTTATTTTATGTACGAAGATGAGATTTTTTTTTATCAAATAGTTTCTATACTTAATAATCACCAATAAATTGTCGGGATTTTAAAAAATAATTGTAAATGTTAAAAAAAGGATTTTTATTATTTTTGAAAAAAAAAAATGGAATAATAAAAAACATAAAAAACATTATAAAAACCATATTATGATGAACAATTTATGAAGTTCATATATCTTTGTAAGATAATTTTAATTAATTAATGAGCTAAACTAAAAAAAATTCCTGAAATGTAAATTATTGATAAGGTATGTGCTTTTCAATATATGTAAATACAATACAATTTATTCAATACAATACATTTTGTAAACTTTAATTTGAGTTATTCCAAATAATAATATTCTTATCGATTTAATTACCGATTCATAAACAAAATAAAACATATATGAAAATTTAATTTAATTTTTATAATATAAAATGTAAGAGCGTATAAAATATATAAGCGAGAGGTAAGGGAAATATATTTTGATGTTGATGATACATAAGATTAATTACACGTATTAATTACACTGTTGGTTTGATTATTTGTTCAGAACGTAGTAGCATTCGTATTATTCACATAACGATATCACTCATATTTGATATCAATCATTTATAGGATATATTTCAAATTGCGTGATATATACATATGATATATTTTATAGTTATACGATATATTTCATATTGCTTGATATATATATATATATATCATATACTTCATATTTATATGATATGTTTCCTATTATTCGTATTGATATATCATTCATATTTAATATGAATCATTTATAGGATAGTTTTATAACGTCCCCATGTTAAATGAAAAAAGGCATGCAAACTATTTGTGTATTAATGTATTATATGAAACAGCATTAATAATATTCAGTAATGGAAATTTATAAACAAAATATTAATTAATTAAAAATTATTTTCATGTCTTTTATCAAGCGTTCATATGTAAGTACTAATGGTGGCAAGAATATATCACATATTTTGCATATCAATCAGTAATATATAAATTATCTACATTCATTTTAATAATAATAAGTTTTAAGCAAATTATGAGCTATCTTATCAAATTATATCACAAACTCCTAAGTTAAATCGAAAATTCCAACCCGCTTTGCACATAGTTTTGTATAGGTAGAGTTTTATAGGTTCAGGTATAGTTTTATAATTTGCATAAGTATACATCGGCATAGTTTTGCACACACTGCAGATAACTTAAATTATGAATTGTTTTCTGTTCATTTCACTAATTGTGAGAAAATTCTTTTAATGTATGTTTCATGATCGATAAATTCATATTCAATAATAAATAGATAACATCTTACTCGTTAAACATTTTAATAAAACAAAACTGACTGATCGGGAGAGAACAACAATAATAATAGCTTTAGGCTGTAATCCAGATATTCAAGTCAACGAATATTTGTATATCTTGTGTATATTCAATTTCAGAAACACACTAATTGCTTAAAACATATAGAGACATAGATAACAAGTACACATAAATATACAACTGTAAATAGTTACAAATATTTAAAACAAATTTTGTCTGACGAGAAAAGATTCTTTTTTTTTTTACCCACACATTATTAAAAAAAATCTAAAAAGAAAAATATTATTTTGATTTCACATCAATATTTTCTGCTGAAAACAAATTAACACAACTAATTAGACACTGTTACAATTTCTACATAATTATCTATAAAAAACACCAGAGATTAGTATAACATTTTCATTACTCTATAGCTGAAAAGTTTACACATTCAAATAGAAAATATTTTGCAAATTATTAATAAAGGCCATATTTAATTTAAGTAAACATAAATTTATAAGTGTGGAAAATATATCATATTCGATATTTAATTTAAATTCTCGATGTATGATACATAAAGTATAATCTCGATAAATATCGATATAGAACACATAAAGTATATTCTCGATAAATATCGATGTATGACACATAAAGTGTAATCTCGATAAATCTCGATGTATAATACTGATAAAACACATAATTTTTAAAATTTAAATAAAATGCTAACGTCGTTAATGTTTATTGAATCTTTATAGAATATGATTTTTACCACAATATGATTTTAGAAGACTTCAGTCTTATAAGTTAAAATAAAATAAAATCATTAATTGTTTTGCAATTATGATATTTTGCGTTTCAGTGTTGCATATAGTAAAAAAATATGTTATTCGAAACGAATATAGCAAAACTGATTTCCATGTCATACTACAGAAATACTTTGTAATACTTTTTTTTATTTATTCAAATATTGACTTGAAGATATTTTACACTATTTAAAACTTTTTACTGGTTATCTATATGCCATCCAAATATTCAAATTAAAAATTAACTAGCTCAATTCGTGGCTCAGCGGCAACGTGCGTCGCTGGTGATCATTAGGACATAGGGTGATCAATTCACCGGCGGCTTTGTTGTATATACTATTTCAAAACACGAGGAGATTCGATGACGTTTGTGATGTTCAGCATCTTGCCTCGGACTACCTGGTGGTTCAAGTTTTCAAAGTTTTCTTCTATACGATACGCGAATGCGGGATATTTCCCCCTAAAAGTCTTCTCGGTAGATATTTCCCTTCTTCTTTAGTAACACTGAGCAAAAGTCAGACTTTTGCCTACGAGTGCTTCATCACAACAGAAGCTGCCCCACTCTTCCCTCCTTCCATGAGGGATACGACAACAAAAAACTAACTAAAAACAATTTTTCAAATATAGCTTTTAATACTGATAAATTTTTAAAAAATATATGAATACATAATTAACAAATTTTTAAGTATAATAAAATAGTTTTATTTTATTTTATAAAATTCAACTCAAAATGTAAAGGAAATCTTAATTTTTGATAAAACATTCATGAAAAAGAATATTTTTAAACTGCCTTAGCAATTATTTAATAAATGCTTGGATCATATACTATAATTCGCATTCCTGTTTTTAATTCATCTCAATCAAAACTTTAACGTAAATCATTAGCGTTCTTACCCAAAACATTAACGTAAATGGTTCTTGATATGGGATTTCCAACGTTATTGTGGGCTTCACATGTATAATATCCACTATTTTCTGTCTTAGTATTTATCAGATTCAATTTACTGGTTCCTGGTGTTTGTTGCTGTTCTTCAATCGTTGTAAAAATTTCTGATTCGCTATCTGAAAATAAATTATGTTTGTAATAATAATTATTTGTTAAAAAGTTGTTTTGATTTCAAATATTCGAAAATGATACCTGCATTTTGAATATCTGATATCACACGCTAAATTTGCAAGCTATAATTAGCAAGCGAAATTTGCTAAATATTCTGGCACTATATATTCTGCCCACTCATTAGCAAGGAAACATTTTAATTATAACTTTTAATGGATTTAAATAATCATACCATTTATTTTTATTAATCTGTGTCCTAATACAAATTGAAATAACACCTAATAGATTAATTATTTTTATTTTCAATTAATTTATTTCAATTTCTTTAGTTATTTTCTAAGTATATTTTTGAATGCAAAGTTAGAATTCATTATCCTCAAAATATTTTTAATGAATTGCACTTAGAGATTAAGCGACAGAAACAATTTAGGGCCTGGGTAATTACAAAAATTGATCAGATTTAAAGTAACAGTTCATCTAAAATTATTATAATAATAAAAAAAAAACATTACCTCATAATTTTTATATATCAATACACACCAACGACTTGCAGTTATCAAATGTGGTAAAACTGATTTAAGCTATACATTTACTGCAGGAACTCTGCTCATAATTCACCAACCATTTATCAAATATTTAACAAAATAATAATGAATTGTGATAATAATGATGTGATCCTATCTTACAAGCGATGGGCATCCATAACCTGCAGCTTTATGAAATTGACTCATATCTCTTCTTTATATGAAATAGTTTGTTTGGACAGTTTTCAATTGCACTTAGAAATTGAGTGGCAAAGACGATTAAGAGGCTGGGTAATTACAAAATAATGACTAGATTTAAAGTAATAGTATTTCTGAATTTATTATAAATAAAAAAGAACATTACTTCATAAGAATATACCGCATAATTTTTATGTGTCAATATACACCAACCGCTTGCAACTATCAAATTTGGCAATCATGATATAAAATATAAATTATAAATTTTAAAAAAATGAAGTGAAAAATTATTTATAAAATAGTTTATTAAAATAACTAATTAATTAACTCCCACGCACTGCAGTCGATGTTGGACCCCGGCCTTCCTAACAATACTACCCCAAAGTCATCTGTCTCGAGATTTGGTTTTCCAATGAGTTCTTCAGATCCTTTTCCACTTCATGACAGTCCATCTCTTTTTTTAGCTTTCCCTTTTTCCTTTGGCCCTGGCACTTTCTCTTGAAAATCTTCTAAGCCTCTCTAATAATCTGAAGCCTCTGCTATCGTCCATTCTCTTTACGTATCCAAGCCATTGAATTCTCTTTGGCTTTATATAATTTATAATGTGCTTTTCTCTAAATAGTTTTGCAATTTCATGATTGCAAGGCCTCATCCAAACATTATCCTTTCTGATAGGTCCAAATATAGCTCTTAAGGTCTTCCTCTCCCGGGTTATCAATATCTCCTGTTTTTGAGTTAAAGTCCAAGTCTTTGACCCATAAATAATTGTTATTCTAATTATATAAACCCAATAATATAAATATATGATTATATATTATCTGTTTTGTACACCGAGTTTCGTTTTCCGTGTTATTACTTTAGATCTTATGAATTTTTTAAGAGCAAAGAAACTGCGATTTCCTGTATTTAACCTTTGTGTAATCTCTGGTATAATATCATTATAGTTTAATAGAATAAGCCTATTTAAATACGACTTACCAGTTTTCTTTTTCCAAATAACCTGTGGAAGCGGTAATCCATCTGCTTTACAAAAAACTGTGACATTATCCCCAGCCTTCAAGTCTTGGTCCTGAATGGTGTTTATCCATCTGCTGGACTCTAAAGAAATTTAAATGTAATATCATGTCATGTCATAATAATATCGTGTCATTAAAACATGAATAAAAATAAAATTGAATATTTTCGAAATTCGATTTATAACAAATATTGAATTTTGGAAATATTCATTTTTTTAAAAAATCTGCCTTGTATTTTTTTCAGAAAAGTTATTCATAAGGTATTTTATTAGAATAAGCCTATTTAAATTTAAAAGCACTCATGCTATTTTAAATATTAATTAATGCAAAAATAGTTATCAAAGAATATAAAAAAATCAGGGTTAGCATATAAAAAGAATTTTAAAAAGTATATTAAAGAAATAGAATGAAATATATTATATTTAAAAAATATTTTATATTTATCGAAGTATGCCATGAATAGGCATGACAAAATTCTTAATAAAAACGTATGAAATCATTTGTTTTTAATTTATATATTCTGCACATAAAACTATGGCCCATTATCGTACTATATTTGAATAAAGTGTAAATTAATTTTATTAATGTCAAATAAAAAATGCAGAAAAAAATGAATTCTTTATTTACAGGTGTTATAAATTTTAAATATATTTTTTATTATTATGTAAATATAATTTATATAAATAAATTTTTACTCGTTATAGAACTTTTTCATTTTTTTTACACTTATTTATTTTATAAATCAATTCTTACTAACATTATGAATTCAAGACGATTGTACTTTTTCAGCATTATATATATATATATATATATATATAATGAAAAAAAAAACCTAAACGAAATGTTTATTTACTTGTGTCATTTTTAAATGTATTTTTATTATGTAAATATAATTTTTATGAATGAATTTTTACTTATTATAGAATTTTTTCCTGTTTCTTTTTTACAATTATTCCTTTTATAAGTCAATTTTTATTTAATATTATCAATTCAAGACGATTGTACTTTTTCAGCATTACATATATACATAAATCTTATTAGTTGTTTTTTTTAAACAAAAAGTGGGGGGAAAAAAAAAAAAAAAAACCGAATTGTTTATTTTACATGTGCTATTAATTTTAAATATATTTTTATTATGTAAATTTAATTTATATAAATACATTTTCACTCATTATAGATTTTTTCTTTTTTACATTTGTTTATTTTATAAAGCAATATTTATTAACATTATCAATTTAAGTAGATTTTACCTTTTCAGCATTATATATATATATATATATATATATAAATCTTATTAATTGCTTTTTTACTCAAATAAGAAAATGAAAAAAATATCCAAAAACGAGTTGTTTATTTACACGTGTTATTAATTTAAAATATATTTTTTTTATGTAAATTTAATTTATATAAATAAATTTTTACTCATAGATTTTTTCTTTTTTACATTTTATTTATTTTATAAAGCAATATTTATTAA
>BPLQ01007323.1:12891-22979 GCA_021605075.1 Caerostris darwini | reverse complement strand
TAATAAACGAAAAAGTCATATTTATTTTTACACAACTACATTTTGTATGAGTAAATATTTTTTTTTTTTAATTTTTATATGAAAAATTTTATTAATTCTTTTTATTTATTCATACTACCGTATTAAAAGAAATTAGAAACACAGTCAATCTGAATTCTTTTTGAACATGATAAATATATATTAATTCATATATTTCATTTAAAATTGTAGCAAATTTAATTATTCAAAATCCCATGTATTACTATTTAAAAAATATTTGCTGAATAAATTGAAATCTTGTTATCTTTAAATATGATTCCTTATATTTGTTTGATAATAAACAAATAAAAGAAATCATATTTATTTACAGAACTACCTTAGTGTGGCTAAATATGTGTGTATGAAAAATTTTATTAATTCATTGTTTTTTAAAATATAAGTAAAAATAAGTATTTTTCAGGTTGAAAATTCGTTTTAAGTAAAATAAATAATGCAATCCAACATAACGCATACCTTCAGATTTCATCCAGGAGACAGTTGGAATCGGTTTTCCAGATGCCTTGCAATTGATGACCAGAAATTCTCCCGAAAAGCTGCTGACGTCATTTGGAGCTAAAAGCCATTGAGGTGGAACTGGAGAAATAAATAAAAAAAAATATTCATTACACATTAGTTGATTAAGTAAAGCAAAGCGTTGGGATTTGGCGACTTTTTTTGTGGCTCCAATTTTTTTTTTTGACTACTTGTTTTAAAAATGAAAAACCCATCAACTTAATCATAGAGCACCAATGCCAAGCATTAAAACAAGCATTCATTTCATTCATTGAAATCCTTAATTAAAATAAGCAGTTCTACACAAGAATCCTACAGATATATTCTTCTTCTTCATTTAAGGCCGTACGAATATAAGGCCGTGAATATATATATATATCTGCAAGTAGGCAGACGTAGATATATTCACCGGTTTAAAATTTATAACATTTTGAACTTATATATGTCATATCATATGTCTTGGTTATTGGAAATTCTATCATGTGTTATTTCAAATGTGAAATACATTTCTAATTCAAATTAAGAATAAAAATTAATTCAAAGTATATCGGGTGTCATTTGTTTTCTCTTCCAGCACTTACCCATAACTGTCAGTTGGGCAGTATACGAATCGTGCAATCCCCCACTGGTCACAGCACAGGTATAGTTACCGCTGTCTTCTTCAGATACAGGGTCGATCACAATAGTAGAAAAGTCTCCAAATATCTTGGCTTCTGTTTTCGCTGGTAAACCTTTCCCATCTTTCCTCCATTTGAAAGTTAACTGACCCCCAGATTTTTCGCTGGATTTTGTGGTGCAGGCCACAATGACTCTTTCCCCCTCCGTGATACTCTGTGGGAAGAAAAACGGTTGGACTTCCAAAAGACCTGAAAAGAAACATTTAAGCTTGTAAAGATTCACTGTTTGCATGATACATTCTAAATTGATTTTAGACTTATTAATAAACATAATAAGGCATTTGCAAATGTTTAGTATATTTTTTCCGATGCCGAAAGAACAGTGACAAACTCTTACGCGATCAAAGCAATATCAAACACATACAAAAAAAGTAAACAATAAGAGAAAAAGATATTGTCTTATCAGCAAAGCTCTAATGCTACAATATCTTTTCACCTCGGAGTCCCCATGCAAGGCCGGGCATCCTGCTATAGGGTGCCTGTCCATGATCTCATATTTCCCACAGAGAATAGGAGAATGTCAAAATTGTCAATGTGCCAATGCTAGCAAATATACCTGATTATTACCTAGATGGATCACCAAACAGTTATGGCCCACCGCAAGTCTAATTTCCGCGACAACTTTGTCATGAGGTTTATCCGAAATACCCAGTTCCAAAATGTTCCTCCAACTCCTAGATGAGATACAAGCAGTAAATAATGCCTTCCATCTAAGTTTCATTTGATTCTTGATTCTTCATGAAATGAAAGGAGTTGCAAGTATTTGGCTGTTGGACTATCCCTGTGCCTTTCTTACTCAGCAAATCTGCCTGACCATTACCTGACATGTCACAGTGTCCAGGGATCCACTGGAGGACGATGTATCGCCCCTCTACCGCAATCTTTCAAAAAGAGTTTGGCAATATAATATATTCATAGAGGAAGTTGCTTCATATGATCCGATAGCTTGTATGGCAGCCCTGGAGTTCGACAGTAAAACTACCCTGTTGTAAAGGCGTCTGAAGATAAGTTTCAGTTTATTATTAATGTAATACAAAATATATCAATACTTTTTCTTGTAAATGAATCCGAGTGCTTGGCGATTTACTTGGCGAGAATTTGAATTGCAAGCCAATGATGGTATCTTGCCTCAGCATGTTTTGCTAAACAGACACTTTTTATAACTGTATATTTAATTTGTAAGTATTTATGAAAGTTTTTTTCATTAAAAATATTTGAAGAAACATTGTAATATTGAATCACCACGCCTGAATTTTTGCCAAACTTTTCAAAAATTTGGCACCTGGTAAAAAATTCATCTGTGTAAAAAATTGACGTAATGCTGCATTTTCATTTTGGCAAAGATACTGAAGATGCCTTTTTATATGTGATAAAAACTGCATAATATTCTAGATTCGAAAGTAGTAAAATATTACGTGGTATCGTTTTAAGATTTGTTTCTTGTTTTTGTACAGATTTGGCAACTTCATTATATGCCTATTTAGCTACAATTTTATAGATTCACCAAGTAGTTCAGTTCATTTATAATGAATCATGAAACCATTGCACTGCACCTCTTTCTTACAGCTGACATATTCCTTATTAATTTTAGATTGAGGACAATTTGAATGTTTGTAAGCACAGCAATGGTAGAAGGAATATGTAGTGAGTTCGATACAAATCAGCAGAATTTATGAAGGACAATTATTTCACAGAAATTACTGATAAATACCGGAATTAAAAAAACTTGGAAAGAAGAAGTTAAAGAAAAAAAATTTTTTTAATTCACCAGATAAATATAAAAAGTTAAAAAAATAATTTTGTAGAATTACGATGGCTAAAACTTAATAATAATATATAATATTATATATCAAGCAATAAAAATTACAGTTAAGAATCTAAATGTAAAGAGTATTTATGTAATACACAATCAAAGAGTAAAAATATGACTGAAACACAAATTGTTTTTAGAACCAAATTAATATACAGTATTTGTTGCAAATGTCGCATAAAAGATCGTATAAGACACAATCACGGTCGTATAATATTTAAATCAAGAGCGTCGCATAATATTTAAGACATAATCGTATAATTTTCGATAATATTCAAGACACAATTGTATAATATTTAAATAAAAAGATTAATTAAATAATTAAGACATGACAACTAATAAAGAAATCATTGTCACAGTTTTCTTCGGCATCTTCCATACCAATTGAATAATAATAATAATAAATATTCAGGAACAATTTAATTTTAGTGAATACATATAAGTTAAAAACCATAAATTGTTTGAAATTCGCAATTTAACATTTTAATGATTAGCACTCTGACTCTCGGTGTTCGGTTGTACTCTAGATTTCGGGTTCGAGTACCGGCGGTGCCATGGATGTCTGTAGGGGTTTGGAATCCTCTTTAAACAGTATATCTCGATCTAATATGACTGTAGAGCGTTGTGCGTAGGGTTGACAACCCTACCCTGTAATGACATGTACTGTAATGCCAGGGTCAGTTTTTACATATTTTAATAATATTATTTTAAGATGTAGCAGAAATTATAATATTTTAGATCGTATTTTAAATATAATATATATTGGGGATAAGTAGTATCGCTATCGATAGATATATTCAATTCTATCGATATATATTCGATTCTATCGATTCAATATGTAATATATATAGAATGAATATGCAATGAGGATATATTTATTTAAAGAAACAATGTTTTATGAAATTTATATCAATAATATGAATGCTAAAAAACTATTGTTTAAATAAGGAAAGTAGAATGATTCTATCATTTCTTATCATACGGATTTAAAAAAAAATTTTTTTTGATTTTTTATAAAGCATTTGTACATGGAAGTTTTTATTTTATATTATTAAAAACCGAAATTTAAAAAAAATGCATTTAAATAAACTTTAAATCATTGATTCTGAATGTGACGTTTTGAAATAAAAACTTTCACACTTTTATGGATGTTTTCACATGTCACATGTCACTTTTATGGATGTTTTCACACTTTCACACTTTTAATTGAAAAAGAGAAACAACAGTATACAAAAAGAGTTTTACAATAATTCACTAAAAATATATTCTGTTTTATTTTTTTTATGAAAATTCAAAACATGTTTATCTACTCTAAAAAGTTTTGGTAACACAAATTATTTACAGTTAAAAAAAAATTCGTTTATGATCTGGAATACTTTTTATTCTATAAAAAAAAAAAACTCATAATGTATCAAAAAATTTAAACAGTAATGTTTCCTCATTATCAAATAGTAGGGTTTTCATCGTAATGCTTTCATCATATGAGGCTTTCTATAATGTTAGGAAGAAAGATAGCAAACAATAAATTGTAATACTTCTATATCTATAATTATGTTTATTAAGTTGACTTGAATATTATCTTATTTAATTAAAAATGTCATTTTAATGATAGATAACCTTATTTATTTAAAAATGTATGTTATTAAAGTTAAATTATTTTTATTTACTTAACAACAATTAAATGAATTTTTAAATAAAATATTTGTTTGTTAGCATGTATGAAACTTTTATGGAATAGAAATTAGAGAAAAATAGGAAAATAATACTGTGATTGATACATATATCAAATATGTTACGAAGTTTATAATTTTAAAAGTTTTACAGATTTTTGTAAAACGTGTTTGGTAATTTTTCAAACAAAGTGCAACGAAAAGAAAAAAATAATAATTTATGAACAAATTTTTAAATTTTCCTACTAATTATTTTAAACAAAAATATTAATTTTATAACGCATTCAAATTTAAATCCCTTTTTGTATTTGATGAAAATTTATATAACAATGGCTAAAAAAAAAAGAAGCAAATATTGAATTATAATCTATAAAGCTTAAGCGAATTAATTAAGGCTACTTAAAGGAATAATATATTTTATATTGTTTAATGATAAAAAAAATCAAATATGGAACTATTAATACTTCATACTATTTGACATTACTATCTAAATATTAAATGATTTCATATAAATTAATAAAAATGTACATATCACAAATACAATTATCAACAGCTACAATGAATTTTCCAAATATATAAGAAATTAATTGTTTATGAATAAACTGATGCATACTAGCATTGGAAAAATATAAAATTTAACAGAAAATCTATATTGATTCATGGAACAGAAAATTTATATTGATTCATGGAACAGAAAATTTATATTGATTCAAGGAAATTGTATTTGCCATATAACATAATAATTATCAACAACTACGAGGAATTTTTCAAGTTTTTAAGCAATTAATAGATTTGTTTATGAATAAACTGGTGCATACGAACATTGGAAAAATATAAAATGTAGCAGATAATTTATATTGATTCATGGAAATTGGATTTGTCACACGATATACAATTAATGGATATATGATGATTATATAAATATGACAGACTATTGACTTTAATTTAAAGAAATCATATTTCCAAAGTTTGTTTCTAATACTAAAGACTAAAAATCAGAATTATCAGAAGACTTTACTACACTGGGAAAACGCCTTTACAATTAAATCTAATCATTTCAACTGAAATAGGTTTTTTAGAAAGATATTTGTTCTAGAAATTTTTAGATTTTTACCTTTCGATAAACATATCATCGGAGAAATCAGTAGTAAACAGCATATACACAAAATCATGATTATGAGATGTTACTAGCCAGCGTTCTTTATAGATGGAAATAGACTATTATGGCGTCAGGGAAGAAAACAACTAAAGCAAATGGCACTACAGCGCCCCATAACGGCAATATTCAAAACTTTTCAAATTAGAAATAAATCAAAAGTTTTATTTTAAAAATATATAATTATTTTGAATTTGATATTTTATGTGCATATATATTAACATCTCATTTTCATCGAAAAAGGTATAATATTTAACTATTAGTATCAATTAGTGTGATGTGGATTGTATTTTAGCAAAAATTAGCGATGGAAAATATTTATTATATAATTAAAAGTGTTGTAAAGTAACTATACATTTTCTGTAAATTTAAATCTTATGTATATAAAGGATTCAATTTAAAATGTAATTTTGAGTTATTTAATTGCATTTTTAAAAATTCTTCATTTTTATAAATGCAATTAATTATTGCATTTTTAATTATAATAATTATTTTATTATTCTATTTGTTAAATGAGAAAAAACATAACAAATTAAAAAAAGTATTAAATTCATTGCATAACATTTATTCTTGTATCCTTTTCTCACTTTCTTCTTATTTAATCTTTCATTAAAGCGATTTCAATAAATAATTATATGTGTATGACTTTAAAAATAATTAATTAAAATTTGCAATATTAAGTATAAAAGGTATTCTTTTTAGGGAAAAAAATTTAATTCTTCTGAGAAGATATATCAAAATATTATGTTGCTTTTCATATTGTGAAATGAAGTCATTCACATTTGAAGCAAAATAATATATATATATATATATATATATTATATAGGTTACCCGTAAATGTAAGAATGTAATTTAAGAACAAAAAGCATAACAGCAGTCTTAAAAAATAAAAAGAAACTATAGAAATCCAAACAATTTTCCTTTGTTAAAAAAATCTCATTTTCGCGTTGAAATAAAATTTTCTTTGTTTTCGCCAGACGATCTTTTAAACCAATTTTTACATTAATTTAATTAATTCATTACATAATTATTAGAGATTGAAAGAACTTTAAATAAATATTACACGTAAAAAAGATCGCGAAAAAAATTTAAATAAACCAATAAGAATAGCTCCTGAAATACATAAAAAACATTAAAAAACGTTGAAAATGGAATATCAAATTTAAAAAAATGATCAAGGTTACGAAAAAAGTGATTAAGAAAACGAAAAACCCCGCTACACAAAACAATATCCATAATTTTATGGGTAAAAGTTTTTGTACAGATATATTATAAATAAATATATTGTTTCAACGAGAAATAAGCATTCTCACATTGAAAATCATTTTTTTCTCGTGGGTTTCCATTCGTATGGAATGCAAATGGAGATCAGTTAACTTTAATATCTGTCAAAAAAGCAATATCCTTTCTTCTCTCTCGCGAGAATTACATTTTATAAATTCGAACTTAAAGGATCCTCTCAAAAGTAAATTAGTGTTGTATTGTAAACCATAGTATTTTTTAGATTTAATAAAATATTCAAAGCATCATATCAAAGAATAAAATAAAAATTTTGACAGATTCCTAGTTCCTAACTGGAGGATTTAGGTTCGAATATGAGAACAGTCACTGATTTTAAACATTAGGAGACTCGATAAAATGTTAAAAAAAAACATAAATTTCGTATAAATGTTAAAAAAAAAAAAAATTATACATAAAGATATACATCAAAATTTATACATCAGACAGCTAGAGGGATTCTTCTGAGTTTTCACCTGTAAAATACTAAACATTGGAGCATCTACCCTTGAAAGTACTGTCGGAAGGCCATTTCCTCTATCTATAACCCGTCAGTGAGTTGTTCATAATATACATGTGAAATACATGCCACACTGATGTAAAGAAGAAAAAAAATCAGAACATTTCGAAAGCTACATTTTACATCCGTAAATGATATTTCATATGAAATGTATTTACAAACATATATTTCTCTTCAACTCATGGCATTTCTCTTCAATTCATGGCAATAGCATATTAATTTTTCCAATTTTGGAAGTGAGAGAAATAATAGGTGGAATCTGTAAATTCCAAATCATGCATGGTTTAGTTCATAGAAAAATTTAATTTATTATATCAGAGCTATTAATAAATAATTATTTAATTAGATTATCCCATTAAAGATATCTTTTTACATTTTAATTATCGGAAATAATAATTGTTATAAAAATATAATTATAAAAACAATAATTCTGAGACATTCATCCTAATTACATTTGTAATTTATAATATTCGACACTAAATAGCCTGTAATAATAATTAAATTAATTTATAGAAAAAATAACAGGATTTGATAACAAGATATTTCAATTAACAAGATATAACAAGATAACAATAACAAGATGTTTCAATTAAAATAAAATGAAAATTTGCAAACTACTAATTGCCTCTCGGATAATAAAGCGTAACTTAAAAAAAAAAAAACATGCGCTTTCCAAGATGAATTATGCTATTTAATTTTCCCTTTTATGCCAAACGTTTAAAAAATTAATGCAATAATTCTGAATTTAACATTTACTGATCCCATATTATCTGTTGAAATACTTCGTAAAAATATTACTTTTTATTTAATATATTGCAAGTAAAACATTGTTTTTAACACTAGCCTCTAGATGGCAGCACCACTGACATTTTGTCACCCCTTTAGAATCAGCAAAGAAATTTTATAAAATGCTACCAAATTTAAAATGTAGTAATACTATATAACTTACAATTTCTATAAATTGCAGACATATAATATTTTATAGAAATTGATACATACACACATACAGACATATATATATATATAACAAAATCATAAATCATTAAATTAATTTATGGAGAAAATTGCAGGATTTATTAAAAGATATATCTATTAAAATAAAAGAAACCAAATGAAAATTCATAAACTACTAATTGCCTCTTATATAATAAAGCATAATTAAAAAAAAATTAAAAAATTAATTTAATATGTGTTTAAATGCTTCGTAAAAATATTGCTTTTTAACTAATATATTACAGGTAAAACTTTGTTTTTCACAGCAATCTCTAGATGGCAGCATCACTGACATTCTATTACCCCTTAAGAATTAGCAGTATAAAATGCTACTAGATTTAAATTGTAGTGATGGTATATAACTTATCGTTTCCATAAAATGCAGCCATATTACTTTTTAGAAATTTGGTTTATATTTATATACATATATAAGACAAAATCCATAGGAATAAAGAAAAAACCCCACCAAAATGAGAGGGAAAAGGAACTTATTAATGCACATTTCATTCCGTAAAATAAATGTCACAAATATTTTCATTTATCTTCAAGTAAGTTCATTAAAGTAATATGAAAATTAGAATTACCATAAAATTAAGCAAAATAGATAAAACAAAACAAAATAACAATAATAATAATTCAAGTTCGAAATGTTCATTAGCTGCAGCGATAAAACTGAATATCATATAAAATACACATACACTAATAATAAGTATTGAATAGAATTACAAAAGCATGTCAAGGAAAATAAAAATGTACGAATGAATGATAAAAAAGCAAATCGTCCAGGTAATCAACAAAAACACATAAAAATGAAGCTATAATACTTGGAAGATAAGTATATGAAGATTATATACTTTTAGGATAATGTTAATTAATGTTATTTCTTGCTTTAGAGGAATGGATGTGAGTCAAAACTTATTCCAGTAACATAGAGGAACATATTTTTCTGTATAGAAGCTATAAGAAATAGAACTGATACATGATAATTCTGCTCTACAACTGGTCTTATGCAGATGCTTCTATATATATATGGGGGGAAGGGGGAATTTGTGAGTGTGTCGGTGTGTAAATTTTTATAAATATTTAAAAAATAATTTTACTTCAATAAAATTTTAATATTAAAGTATAGCATATGTTTTTCACTGGAAGAGTTTTGGCATTTTATTCTCAGGAGAGAAGAATGTAAGTTATTTGACAAGTATATAATGACAACCATCATTGAAATTTGACAGCAGACGATCTGTATTGTGGGCAGTTATATTACATGAAGTTAGTGTTTTGTACTCATGAGAACGACCTATCACTCAAATCTGATAGCAGATATTCAGTGTCATGGATAATGAGACTCAGGAAATTATCGAATGTCTGTGCGACCTTCATAGGTCTAAAAAACTATTGATTGAATATGAACGACAGTTGTTAAATCATGATTGGTGACAGACCACGAGCTGAG
>BPLQ01007322.1:0-36403 GCA_021605075.1 Caerostris darwini | reverse complement strand
TATTTTATTAATGAATAAGATTCTTTTCTTTCCCTCGTTTTTTTTTTTTTTTTACATTATATATATTTTTTAAATTTCAGGTTCAAAATGGTTACTAGAATTATATATACGTTTTAGGTTCAGTGTTATCTAATTTAAATTACAGAGTGAAGGGGAATTGCTACACAGCAATAATATTTCTCTACTATAATTTAAAATATCTCCAGAAATAGCACCAGTTCTGTCTACCTAACCCACGTTCAGAGAAAGAGAAAGGATTATCATGTCCATTGTTATCATAGGCAGGGGATCTTCATGTTTTAAATTAGTCTCCACAAATCTTTAAAATCTAGCGTGCTATGCTAAGCCTCTTCTGTATCAGGTAAAAAAAAATTATATATATATATATTTAAGGATGATTAAGGCATCAATTATATTCTTTACTTCATTGTTAATTCAAAGTATTTTGTAGTATAGCTCTTTATATTTGAATTTTAAAAAGACTGCACATTTTTTCAAAACACAGAGTATTTCTAGTCATTTAATCTTTTAAAGTATTTTTTAGGTATTTCCAGTCTTTTTAAGATTCAGTTCTTGAAATATGAAAGAAGCCACTTTAATTTAAGTCATTATCGCTAAAGACCAAAAATAGTTCGCTAACAATAAAAAGTTATCATCTTATCATTTTTATAAAAATTATCAAAAGTTATTCAAGGAATTGAAAATAAAAGATATTGTTACAATCAATATGGAAGCTGTTTCTATCAAATAAAACCAAAAAATTTAATTCTCACTGAACATAATGTTCAAATTGAAAAACACCTTGCCAAAATAGGACTTCATTATGTCATAATTATACACTGATTGAAAGAAAAAAAATTGTGGTTAATTTTTTTTGAAATCTATTCAACAGAACAATTTTTATTTTCACATTATTGCTTAATTTTTGTGTAATATAAAACAATAAAAAAGAACACAATTACTGTGTTACAACAGTAAAAAAGCAAGTAAGAAAATGATAAAAAATGTAGCATGCTGTCAGAATAAATAACGATATTTTCTTTAAAGATTTCAGGAATTAGTATAAAGTAAAGAATCTATAGTTTCAAATTACCTGAAATGATTACATAAATTTTGGTTATCTAATTTGCAAAATTGTTAAAACTTATAAAGGCAATTTCTGGATTACAAGATATTCAATAAACATATTTTTATTACATCTACTAACTTAAACTAAAAACAATTAGTTTAATAATGAAAGGAAGATACTTAGTTTGATATGAATTTTAATCACGTAATTTAATTTGTTAATGCTTAAAAATCAATTAAAATACACAAAAAAATTTCTTTTTTTAAAAAGGAAATAAACCAGTTTAATTGTTATGGAAATGAACAAGGTAAAATTTGTTGAACGAGGACAAATTAATTGTTTTTTAATGATTTATTTTATTTCTTTTAAAATAGTTTTTATTTATTTTATATGAGAGTGCAGGGACAAATTTGAATACTTCTCATATTAGCTATATTTAGAATACTTCTCATTATTTTTTCAAATTATCACTAACATAAAAATCTGTGAGTTTTTCGTTTTTTATGACAATTTTATATATTTCTGATATAAATTTCAACAGCAATAAAGCAATATTTCTGATTTCTGATAAAAAGTAATATTCAACAGAAATAAATCAATATCTATCAGCACACATTTCTGTGATTTCTTTGGTTTGAAATAATCATTTTTGGGGAATAGCTTCACAATAACAGTTAAGAAAATGTGCTTAGAATTATCTTACCATCAAATCTATTAGCAAATATTGCCTTTTCATTCCAACTGACAATTTTATGTCTATTATTAGAAAGCGCAAGGTGGGAAAAACAGTAAACTCATCAAAGATTTTTAATACTCTCTAAATATATGTTGAAAGTTTTTTAATGCTAAGTTACAAAACTGTTTCTTGTGTTTTCCTGCAAATTAAAGAAAATGCTGTAGAAATAAATGCGCAATAGAATTCTTGAATTAGTTTTATTTGCAGGTTCTAATGGTTTTTGCTTGTCACATTCAGTAAAACATGCTAAAATTATTTAGTCTGAATATTTATTGCATATACTTCCCATATCGCCTTTGGTTTGATAGAAACAGATTTTCCTTTGATTTTCTATAGAGTTAACTAACATATTTCTAATTTTTGAAAAAGCACCATGCATTTTTACATACCTTAAATTAAATTTAATTTGCTGTAGCCGAATCAATAATATTAATGCATCAATAAGCAGCAAATATTAATGCAATGTTATTAATTAAAATATAATAAATCTCATGTTTTGAATAGACGCAGAATTTCAAAATTAAACTTAAAACATTTCAAACTACATAAGAAAACTTTTTGCAAACTTTTATATTTGTTTTGTGTAAAATTTCTTTTATTGCAAAAAATTTTTAAATAATTTTCGATTTATTTTTTAGTAGGAATGTGTGTGTACTAGAAATTATGTGTTTGACTAGGAAATTAAATATATTTTGAAAACAATTACCCAATTTTGTAAAATTATGCATATGAGGGGGATTTTTAATTCTATGAACATTTTTCTCTATTCTTTGAAAATGTTTCTCTTATTTTGAATTTCCTTCTATAAATTCTCCCCATTCCCCCGTTAAACATTGCCGAAGAAAAAGAATTCATGAAAATTTGAAAACCCCAGAAAAATGGATTCTATCTTCTGCTTAAAATAAAATAGAAAATATTAATTATAATACTTTTCTAATAGATAAGATTTTGTATTTTATTGAACAAGGGAGGACCAGAAGAAGTTCCTTGCTTCGAAATATCATCATTAATTCCATTTACATTTTAAATACAGTTTAATTTTATAAATATATCTTGTTAAGTTATCAAAGAAAGAATTGATTGTAAAAGATCAAGATCTATTAGCGAATTTAAGATTCCAAAAATCAAAACTAAAATAATATTTAAAAATTAAGTGAAGAAATATTTGATATTCCTTGACTACTGTCATAGCTGACATCTGACATAAATAAAGTAATGTCATAATCTTTATAACTGATATATATTCGGTTTATACACACTTTATAATATAATTTATAATATTCCAGTCCAATAATATATTACGTAATTCTTTCAGAGCAAAATATAAGCAAATGTTTGTTTCTTTGTATCTGTATTTTCGAACTGCTCTTTCAAAGAGAATGTGCGTCTCTTTTGTTCAGATAAGCTCAGAACCATGAAAAGGCCAGAAACAGATTTAAGGTTCGTCCAATCCCTCTATTTTCATATGTAGAATGTCAATTTTGTTTGAAATGTTTGAACATTTGCAAAATGAAATAAATAAGAAAAAAATGTATCCAAAATTGCCCTTTTGAAATATAAATATTTAAATCCCTTTTTTTTTTTTTTTTTTTTAATGCAGGATTTTTTATTTGGAGTTTATCATATATTTTCTATTGAAAACTAAAATAAGATTTTTTTGCACCATTCTCTGCATAAATAACAACGCTTTTCGAGAAAAACAGTCACAAGCTGTTTTCTTTTTGTTTTTGTTGCAGCGAATCTTTCTAGTAAAACATGTTTACACTATTTTAAAATGATATTTCTGTACATATTCCTGGAACAGAAAAGGTTTAAATGTTTATCGAAATTAATTATGAAAGTAGTGCGAAAAGATTAACAAAAACACTTTCTATCCACTACTAAAAACATTGAAAAACAAATTTAATTTTTTTTAAAAAAATGCAGATATATTAGAATAATGTGCCATGACCAAAAAATAAAATTTGCAAAAATGAAATATAAAATATTGTTTGCTTTTCAATTTTATTTTTTGCCAAACATCCCAAACTGCGCATAAAGTAAACAATTGAAATATCACCTGAACGAAGAGCAGGTAAGTTTTTATTGACTTTTCAACGTCTAATAAAAATTGAGCGAGATATGTATTGGAATTAATTCCCTTCTCAAAATTATCATCACTTCCACTGCTTATAAATATAAAAGATAGATGAATAGATAAGATCTGAATTTTATATAACAAAAGTATATTTCTTATAAAATATGCTTTTAAAAATATTACACATAATGCGATAATAAACACATGCCCGAATTTTTTTCAAAATTACAAAAGCAAGGAATTAATTATTGAGATCTCTTTAAAAACTCAATGTTTCGAATATCCTTTATGAAGTGTGCTGGTTATACAAATTTATACAACTGATGAAATATATTAACACCGCAATTAATTTATAATTAAACAGCCAGCAATTCTTTTCCAAAAACACCACAGCATTGTCTTTTTATTTTAATTTCTATGATATGGGTTTTGAAACACGAAAGTCTACTTTTAGGTAAAACTGTTTTTAAAAACTGATAAAGCCATTTTGATAAATAGCTATTATTTCGATATAGAATAAAAAAAAAACTAATGAAACTCAATTTATCTGGATGAATATATGAAAACGAACTCCAGTTGCTTTATTTTACTAACTATCACCACCATCCTAGTAAGATCAGCCAATATCAACTAGATACGTCTTAACAGTACTTCATGATATAAGCACAAATATAATTGTCACAAGCACAGACAGAATTCATGATACAAGAATAAACAGATTTTAAGCATATTTAAATGCATTCAATTAATGTCAGTTTCTTATCAAATTAAAACATTTGATACTAATTACATCTGAAATAAGGATGCTTTAACAAGATACATAAAAAATGACTTGTTTAAAATATAATAACTATACCTTTTCTCATTCAAGCACAGAGAAAGTCAGAGGTATTTGCCGAATTTATTTTTTTTCAGAAGTAACTTATGAGAGTTGTTTAAATATATTGTTTAGCAAAACATGTCCAAAGAGGAAAAAAAATTTAAATCCTTTACAGTTTCTTCTGATTTCATAAATATCATTTAGATGAATGCGCCAAGCGTTTTAAAACAACAATATCTTTTCATCGTAAATAAATAATTTTCTCATATTTTTATTCTTGTTGCTGGATGGAGACGGAGTATTCATGATTACGATTTCTTTTCGAAACCATTATGAAAAGAAAAGGTCTTTTCAGAGAGGTTGTGTAAATAGATGGATGGGGATAGATGAAGCCGTGGAGTGCTGTGAGAGGAGGTTGCATCGTTTCCTTCGAAAAAGAGCACGAAGAAAAAGAGAAATTTAAAGAAAAAAATGTTACATTTTATATTTCAAAATGTGTACACATAATGTAAAGCAAGTAATTTCGTAATTTTTTTATTAAAAGTTTTCGTCAATTAATTCATAATTAATTACAGCAGAAACCTAGATATTTCATTTTTTTCAATTTTCTTTCTGTTTGTTTTTTAAAAGACTTTGTGTTTTCACATTAAAATCCTTATAAGTATTAAAATATGTATCAGATATAAGACATGTTAAAATAAAATATAGATAACCTATATCCTGAGAAGCAAATAATCTCGTGCCCATGTTGTGTGAGGTCAAGATAAATTGTAAGAAACCTGATACCGAAAGATAAAATTATTATATGTTTAAAGGCCATAAACATAAATAAAAATAGGCTTTTACAATGACATTATATAATATTAGGAATTATAACGTGTAGTAGCTGCTACTCAGGGCATTTATTTTTTCTATATTTTGTCTGATAGGAAAATGAATGCAATATAAAAATGGAGTAATTTTATTACTTAAAAATACATAAATAGTATAATGGTTAAAAAAAAATATTTTTCAGATTCATTAAAATATTAATTTAACTCAAATTCTTATGATGAATAGCATTTTTAATTTCCCCTTCAGGCGGAAAGATCCTCTCGGATGAATCCGCCTTCAAACAAACCACTATGAGGGAAACACGGCTGTTTCATATTCTTAATAGCATGCCCCTGTAACTTGTTGATCGCCGTCACGAACGCAGGTCTCATTGGAAATCGCAAATTTTTTAAAGTTAAATGGGAAAAGGATCTGTTACAGTAGTCTGTTATTATTATTTTTTCCCTCATAGTAATGCTTTTAATATTTGTATTCATTATTTTAATAAATTATTGTCCTAACAGTTATTTATTAATGGACATCTCAATTTCACTTATTTCTTCTTCAAAAACGCTTGTGGTAAAAAACTTCGTAAGAAATTAGCGGAGAGCTTAGCCTGAGTACTAGGCATCCGAACTCTTAACTGGTTGAGAGTGTTCCACCATTTGCCCTTAGCAGACACAAAAAAATGGTGGGATCCTACTGCTATGTCCTGATTGTGGAGGAATCACTGATTCGTCAGCAGCCAACGTGATGTTAGGGGTGTCGGTAGGGCGAATAGGCAATGCAGCCATATGTTGTCGTCTTTCTTCGCAGTTGTGAAACCCTCGTCGTCGTCGGAAACTGGAGTTTTCCGTTTCAGCGCAGAAAATGGGGTGGGTTGCTCGGGATTTACAGCCACCTGCTTGGGAGCGGCGGCCTCTTTTGCAAGCTTTTCGAGGTCCTTAGTTTTCGTCATCTCAATCAACTCCTTTTTGGAGGGGAAATAGGTGGAATAATAAAGAAAAAAATGTACTAGCAGTTTTTAATAATAATTTAAGTATTTTTAACATAAAATTTTTATAGATAATTTCATATGAGAGATTATTCGTTAAAATTCAGAATATGCAACTGTGACTCTAAGGAATAGATAACTTCCAAATATACTTAAAAATTTAGCCAGAAAGTTACCATAGTAGATCCCTGAAAACCTATAATTTACAGAAAAATTGCCATCAAGAAATTTTTAATAGCTAAAGAAATTATGTACTATCACCTATGTTATATTTATGTTAATTGTTGTCAATGAATAAATAAAATGAAATAAAATTTTATTTCAATAGATATTTTTTGTTTTTCTTTTATTTAAAATATTACGAGCACTTATTGTATAAAAAAGTTTATTAATACGGAAATGCATTCTCATTTCAACATAATTTTAAAGGCATTTTTTTAAATTTTGATTTTTGGAAATGTAAGCGGTTTTTGTAGAAATCAAAAGAATGAAAAAAAATGTTTAACTCAGATTAAAATTTCAAACTGAAAATGAGCTGAATTAAATATTTTAGTTGGACTTTCAAAATGAAAATTTTTCTTTTTTAACTTTAAAAATCACGTTTTTAAGAGTAACAAAAAATTTTTTTATCCTAGAATCACATTAATGAAAATATTTTCAATATAATTTGTTATTAAATTAAAATATAATTAATTAAAATTTCTTTTAATTGATTTCATTATTCATAGCATGACATAGCTTTTATAAAGGAACAACACATTATTTAAGATGTAAATTTTAAATGATTCTTTAGGAAGGATATATATACAGTCAAGAGCCAAAATATTATGACCACCCCTACATTTTGCAATGAACTCGCCTGGATGACGTGGAAGGCACGTGATCAGGTGGAAGTGGTATTTAACTGGTATTAAGTGGTGGTATTAATCCATGCTAAGGCGGGTTGAAGCTGTGTTGCGCGCCAAAGGTGAGCCAACTCGTTATTGACAGGTGGTGTCTTTGGCTCTTGAGTGTATAAATAAGTATACGTTCGTAAGTAAGTATACGTTACGTAAGCTTCCACCAACTAATGGCATATTAAAAGTATTAATTAAACATTTAATTTTGTACCTACAAAATAAAACTTAAAATTTCGAATATTACAGTAAAAATATATAACATTAGTACTATAAGTTTTTCAACATTTTTTATACTGAAAATTTCATAAAAATTGTAGTGAATCTAAAAAAAAAAAAAAAAAAATGATAATAAATTTAAAACATTATTTGAACAATATAGCATATAAAAAATATTGAATATTTGCCTAATACACAAGAATACTTAAAAATTTCATTGTTGTAAATGAGGAAATTTTATACTTTATGAAAAAGGAACTTTGTATGTACTTGCTTATTTGAAATCATATTAAAGTTTAATTTTGCTCATTCAGAATATTCCTTTTTTTACTTAATCAGTCGCAAAATTGGCAATTGCATGCCTCCATTTAAAGATGGCAGTAAGAATAGACGAACATAAAGTAGCCAAAAGGGAAAATTTGGGTGCAAAGCTCGAATAAGAACAACGGGCGGACTCTTAACGCAAGTTCTCCTCTCGGCTGGGAATATTTTAATAACGCCCAACAAAGCATGACATGGAAATTAAAGATGTGTTATTCTCTGATCCCAAACAATTCGAAAATGGGGTTCCTTTCCCACTTTTTAGTATCGTTTTGTTGCAAGCTGCACAGGGTCTGCCAATTCATTCCGCGCGAAATTTGATTCCGACTTCTTTCTTTTCTTCAGTGAATGCTGCTCAGGGCAACACTACCAGGGGCCCACAAAGGCTTGAGGGGAAGCTTTGGGGTGAGGGAGGATGAAAAGCAAGTCACAGCAAGTAGTTGCTCTGTCGACCCTTCAAATGTGAGCATGGAAACATGCTGGCAAGAGCATTTAGTAATTGCTCGACCAGATCATAAAAAGAGAAGATCTTAAGATCAAAGTCCACATAGAAAACTTTATAAAATGATTCATTTATTACAGATTATTTATTATATGCAATTAACTAGACGTATAAAAAAACAGCATTTGACCATGCACCTGTTATTTGTATTCAGAAAAGAACAAATACTTCTTTTTTTTCGAAACTGAAGATGCATAGACAAAACAGAGCAAAAAATGATTGCTCTGTTCTTTAAGAATGGCTAGAAAGAAATACAATAGATAGTTTAGATAATTTAATAGTAATTAATTACTATTTAATTAATTATATTGTCAGAAACATTTAATACTATTCGATGTATCTTAAGAGGACAGCTGATCCTCGAAATGGAGAAGATGACAAAACGAGGTATAGTTAACAAAATGAGCATAAAAATCTCGCAGATTTCAGAGCTGGAAAGTTATTCATTGGCTTGTCGCACTAGGCACACTTATTCCACCACAGTTTGTAACGAGCACTTTCTCCAGGTGCGACGTCTGAGGTTTTTTTGTTAAACCGAAAGAGGTACCAACTAAAGATTCATTGTAAAGAGGTCTCTACGTTCTTAAGCCCAACGTTTTATTCAGCAACCGCTCTGATTAGTTTGAAAGGGAAATAACCATTTGTTTTAGTATTTAGTATTTTAATTTGAAATCAAGTCTTGCAATTAGTATATCACTAATAAAAAATAAACTAAAGAGTTTTAAAGTAGGAATATTCTGCAGTCATTTAATTTAACAATAAAAAAATAAGCGAATTCTAAATTTAATAATGAAAGAATACAGGAATTCTCTTAAGGTGTCGTGATCTAAGCTAAGCAATGCTAAAATTTTTGCAATTAACAAAACAATTTCGTATTACGCTAACAATCACCTTGCATTTGGTTTTTTTAACTATTATATAAACAGTCAAAACTCACTTAATCTTATTCATACAGCTAAAGACAATCTATTTTTTATATTCTATTTATAGATATAAAAAATACAAATACAAGAGAAAATTACAATCAATTTTAAACTCAAAGATAATTTCTTTGGATGTGGTACAGTAAAGTTGTTACATAAAATAAATGGTATTAAAAATCTTTCAAGTTTGATTGAAATTTGAATGAATATTTTTAATTATTTTTTTAGTTGTTTAGAGTTATAGTTTAAATTTGAGGCAAATATTTCAAAGTGTAATGCATTGTACTTAATGCCCACGGAAAAATTGAAGTTTTTTTAAAGAGTTATAACTTGTTCGTTTTTAATCTTTTTTTTCTTTGTAGGTTATAGAGCATTATTTGGAAATTAAACTGTTTATTTATAACATACAGCAACGATTTAAAATCATTGAGTTTTTTCATTCCAGTAAAAAATTAATTATTGAATCTCAGATAAAATACAGAGAGGATTTAATGTCAGAGCATCTCCTATCACTAACATGACTCTAAACCTTAATTTTCAGGTATATAAGAAATGGAAAAGCCGTTCATTTTCGGGGATGTCCTATTAATGTCCTAAAGCTAATTTTGTTTTTCAACATTTAGTCTTTCAATGGTCTTTTCTTATAAAACCAGTAATTTTAATAATTTTTTGCAGGATCCTGTTTCGTTCACAAGATGTTTTTCACATCTTTCTGCTTATTAATCTTTCCTTGCTGTAGTATTTATAGTCTTTTTATTCAATTTTATTCCTAAATACGTTTTTTTTAACGAATTTCTAATAAGGTGGTTGTTATAACTTCTGCTTTCAAAACTATTACTGCTTTTCTGTTAGTTATTTTTGTTGCCAACATCAAGACGCTGATTTATTTAAAATATTGAATTAATGTGCTTTTTGAATTAAATATAACATAATCTCAAGGGAGTTTTCATCTAAACCGTGCGAGATCAGTAACAAAACAAAAAAAACAAAAAACAAAAAAAAACTCTTTTATTTTTAAGAACTTAGTCACTTCTCCACAAATCTCATAATGCCTTAATATTTTCACAAAATAATTAGCGTTGTCACATTAATTAACTTAATTTTCATGAAGACCTGGTTTCAATTAATCCATTGCACTTTCCCCTTTATTTTGACAGAATGAACTACGTTACATTTTGAAAGAAATGTCTCTAGTTGAGAACAGATTTTTTTTTAAAATAATACAAATCTCTTATACAATAATAAAAATTATTAAAATATCTCTTATAATATATAATATATAAAATAAAATAATATTATATAATAATATAAAATACATCTTTTAAATTCTTAGAATATAATAATTTCTTATACACTATTAAGATAAAATAATACCTAACTGGAATTCTGAATTAAATCACATTTTTTTAAAAATATATTAATCACTTTCTCAGTTTGTGAAAATCACCTATAGATTAATTACATTTGTTATTTGGACAAAGTTTTAAGAACAAGAAATCTAATAGAAATATGATGATCCATCAAAACTGCTCAAATAGTGTCTCAAAATTTACACTGGGTTAATAACATTTCCCCTCTTTAAAGTGTAAGGTGTGCCGTGAAAGTTATATGTTTTATAAATACATTCCAATAAAACAAGAATATCCTTTTAAATAGATAACCCAAAAAAGTAGACATTTAAATACTCAGTATTTTAAACTATAGCTGATATAAATACATAATTGGAAATAACTAACCGAAGTTCGAAATTACAAATAATATGCATTTCTGTGTTATGCATTCTCTGAAACATATGCTAAAGCTAAGTTAGTGCTTTATAAACATCAATTTCTGTGTTTTCTCCCCTTCCATTATAGCTGAAGTCGAACATTCCCCCATAGGAATGAGGAAAAACGTCTAGATCTACCTCGCACAATATATGCTTAAAGCACCCTTGATTAACACGCATGCGATGATGAATTGATATAAATATTCCTCCGCCACCTAGTGAGAGACATATATGTTGTTGTATAAGCAGGATGATCTCCATGTTTGGAAGAACTATGCTTAAAATTAAACGTGTTAGATGTTTTCACATTTTTTTAATTAACTGCTTATTGACTGATTCTAATTATATTTTGAAGTTGAGTAGTAATTTTCAGCATTATCTGCATTAAATTTAAATGGGAAATAAAGCTATTTCGCAAGAATTAATTTTTCAGTAGATCAGTCGCATCTATCTTAAGCCGCATATTAAAGGAGAATTTGTTTGACATCACATAGCGAGCAAATTAATGTTATTAACAGATTAAAAAGAAAAAAAAACATGTTTGTTAATTTTCAGTGTGTGATGTGCAACATGAAAAATAGACTTAAACGACATAGAATAACAATTCTAAAAACATGAATGTCATTGTATAATAATTCAAATAACATACAACTTTGTTCAAAAAGTAAGACCAATTTTCGCTTTAAAACTCCAGGGGCTTATGAAATTTCATTTTATTTTATTTTTTTAGGTTGCTGACACTGTCATTGACATCTGTGTGAAATTTGACGTCAAAATATTCATTACTGTTTGAGTTACGCTTGGCTTTGTGAGACGCTAAAACTGATTCCAGCGATTTTTGAAATGCCTGAATTAATTGAGCAAAGAACTTGCATTCAATTTTGTTTGCGGAAACGTATAGAATGTTGCACAAGGCATTCGGTAAGCCTTCCTACATCGGAAGGAAATGTTTAGAAGTGATATAAACTGTTTAAAGAAGGCAGAGAACGCGTTGAAGACGAAGAGCCCTCTTGTCGACCCTCCACCTCAACCGACGAATCTCACGTCCAAAAAATTAAAGATTTGGTGCTTGCAAACCATCGATTTACAATTAGAGACCTTGCAGATGATGTTGAAATTTCAAAAAGATCGGTCAATTCCATTTTGCGCCTCAAACGCGTCAAATCTCGATTGGTACCGAAAACACTGAATGCGCCAGCTCACACTGCATTGATTCTTCGTGGATTTTTCGCTAAAAATGAAGCCCATATCGTTCCACAACCACCTTATTTACATCGTGCGACTTCTGGCTATTCCCTAAACTCAAAAGACCATTCCGGTGACACCGTTTTCAGTCGATTCAGTCGATTTAACGTGAATCGCCACGGGCTTTGAAGGCCATCCCTGCCGATGACTTTTCAGCATGCATTCAGGATTAGGAAAAACGTTGGCCTAAGTGCATTATGCCTGGAGGGGATTACTTTGAAGGCGATGAAATAAATTTGGAAGTATAAATTAACAGGTGTTTGAAAAAAAAAATTAGTCTTACATTTTGGGCACAGTAGCAACCTTCTTTTTTTTCAGATCTTTTAGACTTTTAGTGGGTCAATTAATTTTCATAAATGAAATAAAATATTTTATAATTAAAAAATATATTAAGAAAAGATAATTAAATTAAAAACTTAAATAGGTATTTGATTTATTAAACTAATTTTTATAAATTTGTAGTAAAAAATAAATAAATTTTAGTAAATAACAATGAAATAATAGTTTAAATGTTGTTAGTAATTAGGCATAAACACGCTTCACTGAGAAAAATTATGATAAAACAAGCTGAACTACGAAATTAAGTCGAAAATCCAACAAATTAATTTTAATAGTCTTAAGGACTCCTTTTAGTGTACAATAAAAAATTATTATCTTTTGCACTTATTTTAAGGAGTATATTGACTTTTTTTAACCTTATATAAATTTTATATAGGTTGTTAGGAATGTTTTCATCACTTCTCACTCTCCAGCTGTTAAGTTATTGAAAATTAAATTCAAAAGGAAATGTGATGATGGTTGAACTAATGAAATGAAGTCCTGAGATCAAGTAAATAGATTGGTAAAGTTTCGGCAATAATTTATACATTGTCCTAATTTGGATTTAAAAGGTTTTTAAATATGTTTAGGGAAGAATGCTCATATGTGTTATTATTAAATAAGGGTTGGATATCATAACTTTCAATAAATCCCAAAATATTGGTTACAAATTATTTACTTACGACAATCGGTATTGACAGAAGTTGTTTTAATAAAAGTTGTGTTTTTTTAAACGTAACAAAAAGTGAGGAAAGCTCAGTATATTAAAAGAGCGGTATAAAATATAAGTTGCGATTTTAGATATAAATTAATGTAGAATGTTGTAGAGTATTTCAAAATAAAGATACTGCTTTAAGGTGCAATTTTTTTTTCTCTTTGTTATGATACCACTGTCCACTTCGAAAAGTGTAATTCTATGATCTATATTTACATAAAATAATATTCTATGATCTATATTTACATAAAATAATATTCTATGATCTATATTTACTTAAAATATAAGTAATATCAAGTTTTTCTTTGGGTTATATTTTTTTATAGATGCATTAAATTCATCAGATTTTAGGCTGTTATATTTTTAAAAAATAACAAATAGATTATGGCTTCCATGTCAACTAGCTGATTTCTAAGAAGATATTACAAAAAATATCTTGGCATAAGTTTTGGGTACCATTATATTTTTTAAACAAATATTATAATCTATTTAGTAGTATTAATCCATTGAGAAAGATATCTGAAATTTATTAGTTGCATTTTTGTTAATTTAATTCACGTCAAAAAATTACCAATTTTTTTATTAAAAGGCGTTTTTCTTCTAAGTTTCTTTAAAGATTAATTAGAAATTTAAAACTCTTATAATAGTTTTTATTTCAAACAAAAAAAGGGAATATAAATTATCACTAACTAGTATTAAAAGCAATATTATCTGAAAAAGGAATGATGATTGTTTTCTCGATTTATATTTGGGAAATCATCGTCAGTAAAATTCTTTAAATAATTTTAGGCACCGATGATTACGGAAACATTGCTTGTTGAAATACTTGATCAACCGTGAAAATTAAATATATAGTATGATCCAATAAGCATTATACATAAAGGCATTTATTAGTGAACTATATTTTGGGATTTCAATTTAGATATTTCATAGCAATTGTCTGAATTCCATATTGCTCGCACATTTTCTACCACAATGCTTGGTCACTCAGCATCTTACAGAATGGGGGCAAGATTAAATTCCATACATAATAAAGTTTTCTTTTTAGTCTCCTCTTGTGATTTGAAGAATAGTCTCGTAAAAGGAGGAAAAAATAACTTGTTAATAATTGTTATTAATGTCTGAAGCGCATGGAGCAAAAAGTTTTGATTCAATATCTCGTGAAAGGGGATTTTAATTCAATATCTCGTAATATGTATATGATTTTTTTTCAAGCATTATTCAAAAATTTTTTCAACACCGTGGGAAAAGGATATGGTGTTTTTCAAGCATTATTCAAAAAATTTTAATTCAACATCTCGTGAAACGGATATGATTTTTTTCAATCAGACACCTGAATTTACGTCTATGTGTCTGATAAGAATGAAAAGAAGTAACGAAGTAAATCGAAAAGAAATTCACAAGGCTTTTTTTTTTATTGAAAATCAACATCAAATCATGATGTTGTTTCTAACACTGAACCCATTCATTTCCCAAGAGAATGACAGATGTTGTAGATTAAGATTTACCTGCAATTTTGGACGAATACCATCAAGAATGTCATCTGGGAAGCTCACATCATTCTTCAATATATCTGCCTTATTACAAATACCTTCTAGCATATGGATTTATTATTCATTTGCGCTGCATACGACAAAAGTGTTTCGGTTTTACTTCGCTTATCTCTTTAAAATACAATTTTCCCTTTATGGTGATGAATAATACACAATGCACTGTCACCCCAGCAGCTTACATATTAGGCTCTTAAACTTAAAATAAGTTTAATTCCTAAGGAGTAATTATTTCTATTATATTGTGTTGTAGTTGTAAACATATGTAAAATGCCCGACTCGCGGCTCAGTGAGAATTACTGGGACTCGTGAGCATTAGGGCGGAGGTTCAATCCTCTGGCGACATTGTTGTAGATACTGCTTCAAAAAAAGAAGAGCCTCAATGGCGTTTGTGTTGTTCAGCACCTTGCCTTGTTAGTCGGACTACCTGGAGGGAGCTTTCTTCTCACATATGGGCAAATGCGAAACAGTTTCCCCTGAAAGTCACCCGTAATGCACTGGTCTCGTTTTTCAGCGTCGCGGAGCCACGTCAGACTTCAACCTATGGGAGCTCCATCACAACGGAAGCTGCCCCCCTTTTCCCTCCATCCATGAGACCATACGGATTCTTGGATTTGATCTAGATATTGCTGTCTACCAAATGGGATAGGGAAAAATAAACATACTTTATTGTAAAATATATTTTATAGGGATCGGAAAAGTTAAGTAAAACCCCAGTCTAAAATTTAAAACAGAATGAGAATTGAATAAAGTTTTTAGATACTCGCTTAAATGTTCCGCTTTCATTTCAGAGTTTATCATCAGATTTCAGCAAACTTTAACCGTCTTAAAATATCGATAGTTTGTTTTTGTAAATTTTACTTTTTTCTACCATTACATTGATATTAAAAGCAATTTTGCCACTGTATCAGTATTATCAATTTCCCTTTTGTCATTTTTTTAAATGCAATCATATACATAAAATGCTTCAACTTTCTTTAATATTTTTACTGAATTAATTAATTTGATATTAGAAAAAAATGTTTTTGTCTAATCAAAAATTGAATCCCCAATACTTTCCTCCCCCCCAATTTTCTAGCTGTTGATAGTCTGAATGGAAATAGGAAATCTAATTTTTAATTTCTTAAAAAAAAAGAAATCAATCTAGGACAATAGAAAAAGCTTAACAATAAAATATCTGTTTACTTATGCAAAATTCCCCGAGTGTAACGCGTTTTTCTTATGAAACGTCCCAAAAAATTTTCATGGAATTTTAATTTCATTTCCGTTGTCTCCATATTCTCGTATTTACTCATTCAGTGCGAATATCTGAAGTGCTGAATCGTAAATAAATTAATTTCCTCAAAGTGTTAAACCATAAAGAATTTAATTTCCTTAACATTGATTAAATTGGGATTCGTTTTGAATTGATGGGTTTTCAAGTGGACAGGGAAATGTATGCAATTTAATTAAAGAATTGTTTTTTTATTATAATATCCAACGCTAATTTTTCATTTCAAATGATTCTGATCATAAATTGAAAGTTCTTCCATATATTGGGAGGTTAAATAGAAATTGAATTAATACATCTCCCAATATTGAGATCAGAATAAACATTTTTTAATTGAACATAAGAAAAGAGAAGTTTTTAACTTATCAATAATGTACTAAATTATATCTTTACTCAAATATGAAATAATTAATTATTTCAGGTGGAAAAAACATTTAAATATGAAAATTCTTTAAAATAATTTATCCTGCTTTCAAAACCAAATAGAAGTATTAAATAGTTTGAACTTAATTAAACTGTCTGAGTTTAATTAAATCTTTAAGTCCTATTTTTGTTTAAGAAATTGAAAAAAAAAATTCCAAAATCCAAAAACTGAAAAAAAAATTAAAAGTCAGACGGTAAATAAATTTATGCAAAGTGAAAATAAAATGTCAAACATTAACTACTTAAGTTGTGTAACAATGAAAAATTACTGAATTGTACATAAATCTGTATAGTTGCCAGTTATAAAAGATATTTTTTAATTATAAAAAAAAATTATTATTGTTTCATGAGTTTGTTTATTGAATAAAAATTTATTTATTTTTGAGGAGTTTTGTCGATTAAAAAAATAATTGGCTAGAGGGGCAACAAAGGGAATTCTTATTGCTTAGATTTCTTTAGTTTTAATTTAGTTTACTCATTAGTTTAGACTTTTTTTTAGAAAATTATACTTCTTTAGTTTTATATACATAATTCACAATTTTTTTTTTGTTTTATGTTTTGTTACGCCAACAAAGTAAACTGTATATTGCTTATGTTTAATGAACTTTTACGAAACTGTTTCAATCAGAGGAGTCACATATACATTTCCTGCATTAAAATTTTTTCTTTAATAAGGTTTGACCACATTGTTTTGTGTGTTTTAACATAACATTGTGATGCTTTTAACATGAGGTTAATGGAGCGGCAGATATATAGCTGTTCAAGTCCCAGGCTGCCGCCTTTGCGTGGCCTTTTTACACTGTTTCACCATTGTATCACCCTTAGTGAGCTTCACTTATTAGCATACGCGGAGCTAACTAAGAACTAACTAACAGCTAATTAAACTAGCTAATAGGTGGAGCTAATCCACGTATTAGCATACATATATCCCTAAACGGCTCCTGGTTAATATATTATCTCCATCTTCTCCAACCCAACAACGAAAAGACATGGCAAGCATCAGCATGGACAAGAGCAAGTTGGGGCCCTGTATCGCTAGCCATATGGATTAAACTAATATAAAAAAGATTGTAATATGTAGGTTGGGTAATCGGATTATTACTGGGTGCGGCTGGGTTGATATAACTGAGGCACACTTTGGAGAACTGACAGCTTTATTTACACGCGTACAAACACCACACACATACAAGTAGAAACATTCAATATTTAATATATTTAAAGACGAATAAATATAGATTCATAGGAGGACTCTACTTCTTAGCCGAAAACCCGAAACTCGGCTGGACGCAGTGTGAGAGAAATATACTTCCTCTCCAGTTGAGAGATTGTAGGTCAACTAATACGCTGTGTTGCTCTAAATATATTTTCTCTTGAGATGAGAGACTATAGACCAAATAAAAGTATCTCAATGGAAACGTAGGTTGGGCTATACTTCTTCTTAGAGTGTGAGTACCATCCATTTCTCCTGAACGACACAGGAGACGCTCTTGCCAGTGCGCAAGAGGAAGTACAGTTGCAAGATTATTTTCTTTATTGAATTCATATACAAAATTCGATGATCGAAATCTTGAATTAAAACTATGTATCTCTTATTATTATTTAAATCAGTTCCATTAAATCTTTTGTATCTAAAAAATTTCCTTTGTTAAATCTAGTTGAACGTAAATATAGCATCAACAGAGCACAGCGTAGTAATAAAGCAATAAAATAATATCAGTGTAGTAATAGTCTCCTTAAGTTATTGTTAAAATGACATAAATAAATAAATAATCCTAAAAGCAATGAAGAAGAAAGGAGGCCACCAAATGTTGGAAATAAATTTATCATACATATTGCTAAATAGAAAAATAAATTTCTGTATTTTTGATAATTTGCATTTGTAACTCATTACTATTAATTTGTGTTTCATTTTCATAAATATCACAGTCGCATTTTTAATATTTCCAAAAACGATTACTCTTTCTCCGAATGAATTCATTGTTTCCTTATTTGAGTATTTAAATTTGGAGCAGAGTTTCGAAAAAATAAATTTTCATTTTAAAAGGTCTCTTTTGTTCTTCTTGGAGAAAGAGTTGAAGCGTGGGAGTGATTGGCTTTAATAGAGGCTGTAGAGGAATGCCGTTGAATTTTGATGTTGCTAAAAATAAGTTTGCGTATAAACATAGAACAGTAATAAAAAACAAATCACGGATTAAATATTCGCTTTCGAAGTGTATTTTTAAGGCTTTTGAAATATCAAACATTCATTTCTAACTAAGTAAAAATATTCAAAAATAATTAAATACTAGAACTTTCAAAGGTGACTGAGCAATATTCTTTTGTTTGTCCATCCCGTTATCTACATTCACGATTGAACGAGTGACGAACTTTTCCAACTATTTCCGGAAACCTGCTATTTCAAAATCATCGCTTGTTGTTTTTTAACCCTCTTCTTGTAGTTGTTTCTTGGGTTGAAATTTTCCATCTATTTGTTTTTTCAGAAATTTTTTAGACGAATATTTCTAAAAAAAAAAAAATAATATAAATAAAAAAAAGAAAATGTAAGTTTTTATATAAATATAAATGTTTATATTTAAAATAATATGTGTATTTTATCGCATTGTTTAAATACAGTGTTAACGTGATCTACTATCTTTGATTAAAATCAATGTACGTTTAAAAGCAATTAGAAAATAATTGAGAACGGATGAAATTTCACTCTATTCCAAAGATATGAAAATTTCACTCTATTCCTTTTCTCTATTTCCTTACTTTCAGGATTTTTTTTTGCTCTATTTATTCAATTAGTCTCCTTAGACGTTTTTCAATTCCTAGATTGAGATTTACTAATAAATCACGCCAAATTAAATGAATTTAAAAAAAAAAATAACTCGACAAAATAATTTGACATTTAATACTACAAAAAACTTAATGCTGAATTATTTCACAAGTTAAGCAAATCTTTGTATAAGATCATATAACGAAAAGAAAAGCTTTAATGAAAAAAAAAGTTTTATTTTTATGTATTACTTAAAAACTTGCAATACTGCAAAAAGTTTGAATGTCTTTGCTGTGATGTTAATATTTCAATCTGAAATTATTATAAACTAATTGAAATTTGTTATTTATTTTCAAATAATGAATTTTGAAGCCTTAATTAAGAAAAAATATACCAAATAATTCTTTCAAATATTTATTTAATTTAAGTATTGCTTTTTTGATGCGCAATTATTCCTTTTTAGTACAAAATAATTCTTGTATACTTATATAATTAAATATCGATTTCCTCTTTTTGTTCTACACAGTGAACAATAAAAATGATGCTATTTTTTCAGTTTTGAATGGAGAATATTTAAGAATTTTAATATATAATAAATAATTTAAGAATTATATTAAGAGGTACCATATATAAATAAGATTTTGAGAATTTTAATAATTTATAAAATTTAAAATTATTGCTTTATAATAATTATTGTTTACCTAATAATTATTATAAGGCAAATAATAATTTTATATTACTATTAAAACTGTTTTTTTCAGTACTATTTTAAAGTAAGGGAGATAAAATATGCTTAAATATACTAATGTATTATTTGAAATCTATTCACAGAAATATTAACTAAGAAATAATATAATGATTACAATAATTAATGTCCATTATTAAGGTTTGAAGTTTCATTCTTTTCTCAAGATAAAACTTCTATTTCTAATTCTACGTATTCGTTTCTCTCTCTCATGCTTTCAGTATTGTATATATTAGATCTTAGATTTGTCATAAATGAGCGTTTCATTTATAATAACAGCAATGCAAATTTTTATTTAGACACGAGCGTCATTTCTAAATAATGCTGCTCTCCTTTTTACTTAGGTATTGCACCGTCTTCAGTAGAGGACCTGCTCTGTATCTGTGCTGCCAAATTTCATCCCCATCGACATTCATCATCATTTCATTTCATCCCAATGCAAAATTAGGAACATCCCTGTCAAGTTGCTTTGAAAGGAGAACTGCACTCCTTGAATATCATCTGGTCAATGAAATGTTTCCGTTTGCTCAAGCGCAATTCTAGATCTCCCCCCGATCATTCTAGAAAAGGGTTGTAGGTGACAATTAGTACTGAATATTTGTCCCGAGGGGAAGGGACACATACGTTCGGTTCAAAGAAATAGTTCGAAGAGTTATGCAATTTGTAGTGGAAGGAAGAAAAGGAACTTGCAGGATTCATTTCATTCATGTAAATGGAGCGACTATTTGACATAGGAGATCTATATATATAATGAATATCTCAATTTGTGTTTGCGCTATCTTCTTTTTAGATTGGGTCATATATTTTCCACGCAGCGAGTCACGGGGTCTTATGAATACGTTGGAAAAAAAAATGTAATGCTATATCTGCATATGTGGGAATTTGTTTTTATTTTTAGCTTCTATACATCGTTTAGTGTGTTCACAAGGTTTTCAAAGAATTCATGTTTCAGAATACTGGTTAAGTTTGTGGTTATATTTTTAAAAAACTTTTTTATGCTATTAAAATAATGAGCTTGATAGGATTCCGTGTATCTATTCAGGTATTCAGATATTTATGTTTCCTATCGATTATTTTTGTTATAATGGGAAAACCCCTTTGTTTCAAATCTTAATACAAGTTCTCTTGTATGCTCTGTGTGTAGATAGTTTAAAATAACTTATTCGTCAATATTTATAAACCAATAAATAAATTTCTATTAGCCGACGTTATTAATATATAAATTATTGCAAATGTAATAATTAACATATGTATTCAATATGTATTTATAAATTACAATTAATAATGTTGTAATTATTATATATATATATACGTACATTTCAAATGTACACCTATCGGTAGATTGTCTGTAGCACGCATAAGTAATACATTAGGTCCCCGATGCCTAAAAACAGGCAAACGAAACCTCATCCAGGGTAGTAATTATGACAGTGAATTAACATTGATTTTTAGGACAAACTTAAGGCCAATATTTTAGATTTTACAGTATTTGTATGACCTAGCTTTATCACGATTGTCATTGTGCATTATTGGCTTCACAAATCCTTATCGTTTAATTTTAGTTACTTTATTTTTCGCGTGACGTGACTGGAATTTGTTACATTTCGTGCTTGCACTTCCCCAACCTCGTTTTTTCGCGGGCTCTAGGAGGAGGAGGAGCAGAAGAGGATTTATTATTAGGAGTGTGATGCTCCATCGTGCTCCTTGGATAACACCAAATCTGTAGTTCAAGTAGGGTAAAGTACCAGTATTCACAAACCAATAAATTATAGTATAATTTTTTTTTTAATTCGATAAAGTACTTTTATATAATTTTTTTGCATAATTTGAGTATTTTATTTTTTCCATTTAAAAAAAAAAAAACCCTTTAATTTAACATTGTTATGAAAAATATTAATTTCTTATATTTTAATACTTGTAATTAATCAGTTGTTATTCGTACATAGGGAAGCCTACGTCTGTTGATATAGTTTTATACTTTTTTTCGCTGAAATAATTTTGGAATCTGCCTGTTATTCTATTTCAGTGTAAATTTTTTTTTTCATAAATGCAAAACAATATATACAAAGCATATATCTTATAAATTTTTCGATTTCATAGTTTTAAACATAGCTTACATTATAATTTGTTGATTAATATTTGTGTAAAGCCTTTATCATTTTTTTTTTTAGTTCAATATTGTATTGAATTTGTCCTGAAAAGCAGCATTTCCAAATCGTGCATTAAAAAAAGAAACTATCCTCTTCGGAACCAAAATCATATTTCTTATTATTTGTGTAATAGTCTACACATGAATAAAATTCTTAATAATTTTAGCTGATATTTTATTTCAGAATATTACATTAACTAACCTGTAAATATTCATATTTTTCCAAAAAAATTTTTTAACTTTTTAAATGTATTAGAAGCAATCTAACTATTGTAGCTAAATTTATTGTGTTGCAATTTTTGTTTATAAATAATTGCTCTTAAATTAACAAGGAATTTAATATGACAAATAGTATTTCATATAATTATAACGATCTCATTAATAATAGATGATGTCGCAAATAATATAAATTGTAATATAGTTCAATACATATTTTTCTGCAGTTTCATATGCAATCATTTCTATTAAATATTACATGTACACATAATGTGAGAGTTATCATTAGATTTTGTGCACTGTTGTCGTAATTAAAAAGATGAAATTTGTAAAAGAAAAAATGTTTTAGAGAAATAACGCATATTTCAAGTTTTTAACGAAATGAAATATATGAATTCAAATTAACTATATTTATTATTAATATTATTATTTTTATTAAATATTTGACCTATTTATAAATGTTTGCAATATTCTTTTACAAAGATTTGTACTGAATATTGAAATATGGGATATGTTTTAGAAACACAATGGTTTTTTTCGTCTAATTTCGCAATGTACAAACTCTATGTTTCAGCTAATTTCAAGGATTTTTTTCAACTCATTCAGTATATCAACTTGCAATAATTTATTTTAAAATCTATCCTTTTAGGGATTTAGAAAATCATTTGACATTATTGATTAATAACATTGTTTATTTAAAAATTCAAAGGTGATGCTCATATACTTAATTAATTAGATTTATGCTAGTTATTGTTTGTTTATTATCTTCTTTTTTATATTTTATATTGTTTTAAATATGAAATCAGAGTGACATATTGCGGTTACTAAAATTTAATGGCAATATAAATATTACACATCAATTATGAATGTAACTATTCTTATAGTTATCAGATTACCAAAGTAGTAATGGCATAATGAAAAAAAATAATCTCGAAACACAAATATTTTGTTAAATTTCATCGCGATGATTTATTTATGCATTCTACCATTGTTAATTCAAATGGTAGTTTAATTTAAAATAATATATGGTTTACAGAATCTTTTGGCTGTATCGAATGTATTCAGGTTGAAGCACGCTGACTGCATGTTGTCCGTTGTTACTTTTTAAGTATTTATTAATTTTTTTTTGCAGGCTGTCACATCGCATGTCATTTTATTTTTAAAAGACTTCTAATAGACTTTTTTTAAAGGCTGTATTTCATGAAAAATGGGCAAATGATCCAGGGTTCTGCTGCAGTATAGAAGAAAACTTAAACATTATAAAAAATATTTTAATCCTTGTTTTTAAAATTTGTATCAAGAGGAGATAAGAAAATTTTCAGTACTGCATTCGCCAAGATCTAGATGTAGTTAAATATTTCTTAGCCTAACACAAAATCCTCAACTCTGTTGGCCGTAAGAGGCTAGCCGTTGGCAAATATTGTTTTCCTTATCTCACGGGAAGACGAAACATATGCCTCAGGAGTGTAAGTCCTTCAAAACATCTCTTTTCTGCAAGTCGCTTTCAATCTACATACTTTTGCGAATAGATATGCATAAAACGTTTAGAGTGACAAATTAAATGAAACTACATTTATAGTATAGATTTTTTTATAGTATGCGCGGTTCTGAGTGCTATTGCAATTTATTCTACTCGCAGTTGTTACGAGTCATGCCCCTATGAGCTACAACATTGTGGATATTTCAAAGCCCTGTCTATTTATTAACTAGAGTTACGTCTTTTGCTACACGTTGTTCGGATTTTCTATTTCTAGCCGTACCCCATTGACAGACGCGCAGCAAAATCAACGTTATACAATGTTACGCAGACATTTTTCGCAGGCTCCCAGCTTCATTGCATTCAATTTCGTGACACCGCAATAAAGATTTAGCTGATTTAGGTAGATTTAAAAATTCAAATAGGAAACTTGCTTTTGAATCGCAAACAATGAAGTAGGAGTCTCAAAGCTCCCTCTCAACAACCCGATTTTTTTTAAATAGTTTTTATTGTTTAAAATAGTTTTTCATTGTTTATTTTAATTTACGTGACCTCTTATTTTGTTACCTTCAATACAAAATGATTCCCTTTTCCAAAGGAAATTATCTCTATCATTTCCAATTGATTAAGCATATTTCAATTCAAAATATCTCATTTAGATTTCCATTGGTGCAAAATAATTAGTTGCGTTTTTCCAAGACGACTTCAAAGTGTAGTACCGCTTTTCCATGCAAAATAAATAAGAAGAACATATTTCAATCAGAACATTGAATTTGTGCACATGTAGGGGTTGGAGAGATATTTACTATTGAAATTATTAGAAAGGAAAAAGGAGAGCGAATTAAGAATATCTATATTTGAAGGTACTTCAAAAGTGAATGGACTGTAAATATTATGAAGTATGTTTCGACAATGAAAACAACCATACTCAAGAATAAATCACTCCATAATATTAAGGAATGTTAAACTATATATTTAAACTATATATTTAAGAACAATAATTTTAATTAATACGGCAATTTATTACAAATTTCCATAACGCAAATTTCTATTTCTTCAAAATAATTAGAAAAATTTTATTCAAAAAAAGAGGAGTGGTCTTAAAATCTAAATAACTTTTTAATGACTTTTGCAAGGATTAATATTGTAAAATAAATAAAAAAATCCCTTTTAGTAACTTAATTTATTTTTTTTTAATTTGATTAAAAATATTGTGTAGAAGACCTTTTTCCCATATTCATATTATGTTCAAATTTTTCACCTTTTGATTTAAATAAATATTTACATTTTAAACAAAATCAATCCAAGATTATTTCATTTTTTAATGTGTTTGTACATTATGAATTATCTATATCCGAGAAACTGAAAACATCAATACATAAGCATATATTATATAAATACTACACAGTATAAATACATAAAATCAAACATTCTATTTCTAATTTATGTATCTCTAATTGCAATCTGATTTGATTGCATTAAAATTCTCAAGGTAATAATTATGCAGAAGCACTGACGAAAATCACCGCATACATCCAACGATATCCCCGTAGCCGAGTTCGTATATCGATTATTCAGTTGTTGGTAATCTGTTTTTTGAACTTAGACTTCGATACTGATGTTGAACATCGAAATCGCTTTTTTCTTTAGCACAGTGGTCACACAGGTTTTTAAAATCGATATTTCGATGTTGAACTTGGAAATCTTGTAAACATCGATGTTACAGAACGTCGATATCTTACATAGGAATTCCGTCAAATTAAAAAGAATTAAATCGAATATGTGATTTTAGTCTTTAATTGATATTTTAATATACATAGATTTATCGACCAGACCTAATATAGATACCAGAAATTTAAATTGTGTTAAAAAATCAATAAATAAGAACATAAACTTAAAATATTAATTTCATTCCGTCAATGTTTCACTAAAATTTATAAAAGCAAAAGGGCAATACAATGCAGAAAAACATGAATGCTATAACGAGTAACTAAAATTAATATGAAAAAGAAAGCTAAGCGATGTAGAAAAATACACATAAATGGCGACAGAAGCTAAGAGTAATATTTTTAGAAACTCTTCTGCGTTCTGAGAATTAACGTTCAACAAAGTCCTACCCATAATCCTAGCACTTAAATGTGCTTTCTACCTAAGTGGAGATCCTATTTTGTTTTCAAATGCGCTTCCCACCCTTTTAAAACCTCTTTGACAGTCATTTAAATTGTGGGAAATGATACAAATTGCTATGGTGTATTTTCACGTATGTTCTTAAGCTTCAGTTCCATTAAGTACAGAAGAAAAGCAATTGGAATAATGCTTTAAATACTTACCTTCCATTGAATTGGCACGCCTTGAATTCGAGTGGGTACCCTCGCGAACCCACTTTCCATTTTCCATTCATCAATATCGTTTGAAATAAGAGGATTGCAGCTTTTATTATTATTATTATTTTTTTTAAAGAACAAGCGATTCCTTACTGCTATGCACATTCGTGCAGGGCAGAGTAAGTACGGGGTGGACATTTTTCCATCAATTCTAATCGGATTAAAGCGCCTTCTTTTTTTATTCCAAAAGGGATGGAATCTTTTAATGTATTTCTTATGAAAGCCTTGGTATTTCTTAATAACAAGGAGCTTAACAACAATTTCGGTTTCATGGTATCCCTCTCTGATGGGGCTCAGTTTACTTCAAATGTCAAGATGCTGATAAAAGGAAAACAACTCTACTTTGCATGCATTAAATGCAATACTTTTCAATACATTTTTACCGCACTTAAATATTTAATTTACATTCAACTATTCAAATAAAACCCTAAATGTAATTTTGCAATTGAAAGTTATAATCAATTTTTATGAGATATTAAGCCATTAGAAACCTCTAATAAAAGAAGCCGCCTTATTAAGCCTCTTCTGAAAGAACACGCATTTCTAATACAGTATTGATTTTTAGTGCTATTTATTTAATATCATGTTAATTATAAAATATGTTTCAATTCTTCAAACAATTATTGACATTCACTAAACATTTTGACCTTTCAGCTCGTAAAACTATTTTGAGAATTAAGTCTTTTTTTAATTTTGTATATTTTTTTTTTGCTGTCATTCAAATTTTAATGGCCTTGTTGAAATTCAATCAGTAATAGTAATAATAATACATATACCTATTTTACTATTGCTATACTTTACTGATACCTATTCTTTATTACTTTTATCCTTTATATTTTTATCCTATGGAATGGTAAATCATAAAATTAATCATATTTTGAATAAAATTAGTCTGCTTTGTCAGTTTTTCCTCTTATTTTTTTTTAATTATCGTTTTCAACCATTTGCTTTACTTTCATTTCTAAGTTATTCATTTACATTCGGGAATTAATTTTTCTGTTGATTTTTAAATTCAAAATTGTTGCATTAGAGAAATTTCAATTTTTTTAACAAAAGATACTGCCTAAATGAATACTAACTATAATACTCTACAACTAAGTGACATAAATTTTTACTCTGCTTTTTTAAACAAAAAAATAATGCTGACAATTAAATAATGCTGCTCCATAAAATAATGCTACAATAATTCCCTGTCGAAAGAGAAGCATTCAAAGTAAGCTCAGAGCAAATAATAGTTTAAGTAAATAGTTCCTTTTATTGGCTTTTTAGAATATTAATATGTCAACTCAAGTCTGTTACTTAACAACAGAATCAGAATCTTTATCGAATGAGAAAAAAATTCAGAGTATCATTTAGGGATAAGCATAAATGTTCTATTATTACAAAAATAGCTACATGTATAACGTAAAATAAATTCTTGTAATCTTATCTATAAATAATGTAAAATAAATTTTTTGCATTACATTAATGTCCTAAATAGCCTAATAATTTTAAAATCTGTCATTATTCCTTGTCATGCCTCCATAAATAAAAATAATAAATCAAGACAGTTTGACAACTTCGAAAATATCACATGACTATATTTGATTTCTAAAGCCCCATTAAAATTGTTCCTTATTCTAGAGTAGTTTACATTGCCTCTTATGGAGAAGCATTTTTTTTTTTTTTTTTTTTTTTTACAAATGTACCATATTTTACGTTATGTGGTAAACAAGTGGTAAATTCACAAGTTGTGTTCACAAGTGGTAAATTATTTACACCATTAACGAAATACTAACCAAGTGCCCATTAGTAACGATAAAAAAGGTAACCTGATCTATCTTTAAAGCATCCGTGTAATAAAATTTGAAGAGATACTATATATCTCATGCATGAGAATATTTAGATCCTTGTTACAGCACCGCGTAAAGTAATTTCGTTTCGATATATAAACATAGAAGATGGAATTAACTAATAATGTATTCTTCGATTCTTCAAAATTGTGTAAAGTAGATCGTAACAGCAACGATTTTTTTAAAATGTTATGGATATTTTGACGGTTAATTATAATGATAATTCTAATTCACAATAACATTTATTTTAATTACCGTCACTAAAATAACATAACGACTTATTAATTGAATTGCATGCTATATGGATACAAAATAATCTTGTGTAATTCGAGATTCATAATGAACAATTCATTCAAATTTATTATAGTAATGTTTATTTTACAAAGAATATACTTCTATTTTCTATAAAAGATGGTCAATAATAAATGCAGAATACATTCGGAAATTTTTCTTTATCTATTATTTTAGTAATAAAACAATCGCGCGAAACTTATTGAGGTATATTTTAAAAGTTCATGTTTAACAAGTAATATAAAAAAATTAAGTCAATTCCTACTCAGGTCAACAAAGAAAAGTTTTATTTTAGTTATTGTTTATTAAATAATTACAATTAATATAAATATGTATGTACATATGACAGAATCACAATATTAATAAAAGTTCTTCAATTTTATTTTTTGAGAAAAATTCTTCATTCTAACCATTAAGCCACAACTACTAACTCATTCTCGAAAATCATTTGGATAAAACGTCTACTTCAAGCAAAAATTTTCAAAAAATTATCAAATTAATTAAATTTAATTAATGAATTAATATTTGAAAAAACTGTATTAACATCAAGTGTCATCCACTACAAGTTTAAAAAATGCATTTGAACTTGAGTGGATGAATAAAAAGTATTTTATGAACGATTGAAAATTTGAACAAGATATATAAATATATATAGGGAGAGTGTGAACTAATAGTAGGAATTGAAAAAAAACCTTACCTTACTATTTGCACGAGTTATTAAATTGTAAGATATTTGAACAAGATATATAAATATATATAGGGAGAGTGTGAACTAATAGTAGGAATTGAAAAAAAACCCTTACTATTAAGTTTACACGAGTTATTAAGTTGTAAGATATTTTAACATTTATATTAATGGCGGATTTTATTGATAATTCTTCTTCGTATTGATAATTCTTCTTCAAACATATCGAAATCAGTAAGTTATCACATATAACTAAATCCAGTTTTCATAGTTAGGTTAAATAGTTAAAAATAACCCTATATATCCCTTCTATCAAAAGTTTTGCAACTAGGTAACAACTAGGTAAAAAGTATAAATTTATAGATGTTTAAGATGTTTCACTTTTAAAATAATGCAAAAAATATCTACGTTATTCCCCATTTTATTCTTTTAATTAATAATTGAAATCATATAAATTACTTTAGTACCCTCAGCATTTTATCAAATGAAAAGAAATAAAAGTACAAAAAATATACAAAAAGCCAACTTCAAATGAGGTAATTAAACGCCGCTTGTTTCTAAAGAAGTCAAGCTAAAATTCCACCTTTTATAAGAAAAAAAGTAGCAGCTCAGTGGCAGTGGGGTTGGACGGAATATTCATTTTTTGTTTTTATTTATAATCCAATTTCTATTTAGAATATTAAAAAAATGAAAAAAATTCAGGCCATTAAATGGAACAATACAAACAATATAGCTAATTTTTATTTCATATTTAAAATAATTTAGTGTACAATTTTCAGTAATTATTGTTGGGGGATGATTTTTTATAATTTTGCTCTGTAAGTAATTAAAATTAATATTAATATTTAACTTTATTTTAATTATTTATTTTTATTATTAGTGTTAGAATGGTTATAACTTATTAACTGTGGTTACTTTGTAGAGGTGTGAACTAATGTCTCTCTCTTTTGCATTTTTGAGGACATCATGGAATGTCACATCACCATCAATCACCATGTCACAAAAATGCGTAAAAGATGATTAAAAAATTTCAGAAAAAGTCAAATTAATTTGTTTAGTTAACTTCTTTACATCTATAATTTTCTATAATTGTTCATGTTTAAAATACTTTTTATTTTGATGTGGCACAATAATTAGCAATTGAAGATTTTAACTAGCAAACTAAGATATAAAATATAAGAGTTTGCGGTAAGTGTATTTCTTTTCTTTTTTTTTAGAATAAAAGCTTGTTGAGAGTAATAAATAAAGACACCAGGAGTAAAAGAGGAAGCCAATTATTTTTTCAGTTTAGATTTATTTTCCATTTTAATTTTAACCGCAAACCTGGAAAATAAAATTTGCAAGACACCTTATAAGTGCAAATGTAAACTATAACAACTTGGAAATATTTGGTTTAAAAATCGAAACTTTTAAAATATATATATAAAAAAAAACTTTATGAAGCATACCATGTTTACAAAGGTAAAAATAAGTTTTAACCTAGCACTGTGTGTAAATTAATCTTCCAAATCTTTTGTATAATAACTAAGTTCTTTAGCTGAGATGCATTGTTTTTTTTCTGTTCCTGTAAATAAAATATTGTTTATTTATAGGAACAGAACTATGTAGCATTTTTATTAATGATTAGGCTGTATTCCCCACAATCCATGGTTTTAAACTTTAATATATAATAAATACACTAACGTATCAAAACCATTAAAAAATCTCAAGCTCGCACACCATAAATAGAAATCGTATTCCTCTTGCATTGTTAGGTACTTTAGCCTTAAACCCTATTAATAAAAGAGAGTTTTTGCATACCGTACTTTAAAAATACGGTATTTTTTTCTCCCTAGCACGCATGCTCATAGGAAAATGCGCATCGTATCTGTAATAATGTTTCCTATGAGCATGCGCTAGGCAGAAAAATAGAACTTTTCAAGTAAAACTAAACAACACCATTTCCACAACACGGAAAATTGAAAGCGGACTACACCAAGGGTCAATTTTATCACCGCTTCTTTTTAATTTATATATTAACGATTTTCCACGCGACACCGACATCCACACGGCCATGTACGCTGACGTCACGGCAATAATCACCCAGCATACCCACGCCTTTACTGTGTATTTCAGATTACAAAACTTCATTGAAAGACTAGAGAAATGGCTATGCCTTTGGAAAATTAAAGTGAATCCGAGTAAATGTGCTGCACTAATTTTTCATAGAAGAAGAGCACAAATTAATATGCACCAATTCAAAATCTTTAATGAACCAGTGCCTTTTGTTACTGAATATAAGTACTTGGGGGTCATACTAGATAGAAAATTAAATTACAGTAAACATTTAAATTATACCATGGGGAAAGCAATTAAAGCTAAACGCGTTGTAACTCCTCTTATTAACAGAAAAAGTAAACTTTCGATAGGAGGTAAACTCACCATTTATATCTCACTAATAAGACCCATTCTACTTTATGCAACTCCAGTATGGATCAAACTGATGGATATTGCGAGCGCCGAGGGTGCCGGCCCTTTCAGGGCCCCCAAGGCCAGAGCCTGTTGATCTTTCTACCGATGACGAGCTGGCCCAGCGCCAAATCTATTGCGATGGCATCCGCCAGTCTACTGCTAATCTAAAGAAGGCTAACGAGGATATTGCTATGACTGAACATTTTCGTAAGAAACTGGGAAGCAATAGTGACGTAATTCTTGATGATCTGCTTGCAAAAAAAGTCCAGGACCTCACCAATCAACGCAATGGACTCGAGGAACAGGTAAGGCATTATGGTGTTTGCCCAATAATTGAATGCATGTTTCATCATCCTAAAAGAAAAGTTAAAACTAAATCAAATGAATTTATATTTCCTGCCAAAAGGCACACTTCCACTGTAACTTACCGCCCCAACGAGGTGAGCAACGAGAACACCACTTCTCCCCCTACTTCCAATAGATTCCAAAACCTAAATTCTGAGGAAAACCTAAACAAACAATCCACTCCTATAATAACCCCACGCATCCCACCAATAATGATACGTCAAAAGGATAATCTTAAACTTCAATTAAAAACCATCCATGCCACTCTCAATCCCGAAATTAAAACTATTATCTCAGGAGAATTAATCAAAATATACCCTGAAGACGAAAACTCCCACCGCGAAATCACTAAAGTACTGCAAAAGCACAAATATGATTATTTTCTCATCACGCCTAAAACTCAACGACCTATCAAAGCAATTCTTAAGGGACTACCCCTCCAATTTACTACAGCCGATATCGAGGAAGAACTCAAACTTCTTAATTATACCGTTGAAAAAATTACCCAATTTCGTAACCCAAAAACAAAAGATCCAATACCCGTCTGGCAAATAATCCTTCCTAGAACTAAAACTAACGAAACGATTTTTGAACTCACTAAAATGTTTCATATTTCTCTCAAGATTGAAAAGTTCATCCGACGACCTGGTATAACCCAGTGTTATACCTGCAACTTTTTCCACCATTCTTCTGCTAACTGCCACTCAAAACCAAGGTGCCTTAAATGCGGTGGACCACATGCACACAAAGACTGTGCTATAAAGGAAAAACTTGACAACCCCACCTGTATTAATTGCTTGCAAACTGGGCACACTGCGGCTTGGCGACAATGCCCCAAGTATCCTAAAGTACGCACTCCGCCACAAAATCCTCCAAATTCTAACAACGTTACTACCACTAAAGTCACCTCCAACTTCTCCTATGCGAATGCACTCTCCACCAACTTAGCAGCCCCACAATCAAACTCCACTCCAATCACGTCTCCAACTCCAACTTCATCCGACACCATGTTTAACCCAGAAGAACTTCATAAAACCCTTTACATCCTTAAGGAAATAGTTACAATGTTCACTGGCGCATCTAACGTATCCACCATTTTTCAACAATTACACCATGCTAAATCCTCAGAGGATAAATTATTCGTCCTATGTAATGGCTTTGCCAACACTAAACCTACACCAACCTCTCCGTGAACTCCTCCATTTCCGGACTCACTCTCTGTTATTGGAACGCATGTGGATTAAATAGACAATTCTCCGATTTTAAAAACTTTATTTCTGTTCATCAACCTGACATCATTTTACTCCAAGAGACTTTCCTTCGACCCTCGTACAACCCCTATCTTACTAGCTACAATTTCTATCGAAATGACGGACCGCAGGACCCTGTTTCTAGAGGCACCGGTATTTTTATCCTCAACTCCATCCCGCATACGGAAATCCCCACCCCGCCGCTAAACTCCATTAATGCCACTCTTATCTCCCTTAATTTACCCAATATGCCTAACACTACCATTGCTTCCGTTTATATCCCCAACTCTACTAACAGTACTGACCTCACTAGCGATCTAAATACTCTATTTTCCTTCAATAACTCGACTATCCTCTGCGGAGATTTTAATGCTCATAACAAACAATGGGGATGCAGAAAAAACACTTCGTTAGGAAACGCACTTCGCACTTTTGCCTTAAACTCTTTTACCGACATCATTGCTCCTCCTACTCCCACTCGCTTTGGCCCTAACACGGCTTCCACTATCGATCTTACGCTTACCAACAACTTTCATTTTCCATATACTATTCAATCTCTCTCTGAACTGTCATCCGATCACAACCCTGTCATTATAACTTTTAATATCTGCATTCAGAAAGATCATAAAAGTAAATTCACATCCACCAATTGGAAACACTTCAAAGATATTCTCACTGATAATTTTACTTACACACCTAACCCTTATCACACCACTACTCAAATCGATACTGAAATTCATAATATTACCTCCTTAATTACTGATGCTTATAACACTGCCTCTAAAAAATCTACTCGCAATAATAACCATTTTCTCCCAACCCATCTCAAAAACTTAATTACTCATAGAAATCAAGCACGCAAAGCATGGCAACTCTTTCGGGATCCCCCATCAAAACGCCTTTACAATCAAATCCAATCGCAACTCCGCCGAGCATTTCACCTCCATAACCAAAACACTTGGGAAAATAGACTAGCCTCTCTAACCACCGAGGATAACTCCTTATGGAATACTGCGTCACGATACAAGAAAAAAAGAACTAAAATCCCAGCTCTAACTAACAATAACCTTCCCTTTAATAAAGCGCTCAATGATTCTCAAAAAGCCGACACTATTGCACATACCTATGTTAAACAATTCATGGAAAACCCCATCAGCGACCCGAAAACTACTTCTACCGTCAATAACACCATCATTAACTTCATCAATAACCCTCCTATCTCTGATCCTCTTACTACTACTCCCTCCGTTGTCATTGACTATATTAAAAGCACCAAGATTAAAAAAGCACCTGGCAATGTTCACGTTACAAATAAAATGCTCAAAAACTTACCTCTTAAAATTATTTTTCACATTACTAAAATTATCAACTCTGCTCTAACACTAACTTATTTCCCTAATCACTGGAAAACAGCTAACATCATCCCCATTCTTAAACCTGGTAAAGACCCAACTAATCCTAATAACTACCGCCCAATCTCACTTCTTCCTACTCTCGGAAAACTTACCGAATACATCATCCTCCAGGAATACCTATCTCATATCGAAACTAACAATATTATCATCCCCCATCAATTTGGTTTTACTGCCCAACTTTCAACTACTCATCAACTTCTCCGCGTAACTGAAACAATTCACGAAGGTCTAATTACTAATTCTCTAACAGCCATTATTTTTCTAGATATTGCAAAAGCCTTCGATAAAGTCTGGACCCACGGTCTCATCTACAAACTAATTGTCAATAAATTCCCTGCTAACTTAATCCTCACTCTCATCTCTTATTTGTCTAATCGTAAATTCTCTGTCTCAATCAATAACACTAACTCTCTCATTAATTTAATGCAAGCTGGCATCCCTCAAGGTTCTGTTATTGCGCCTCATCTTTTTAATCTCTACATGAATGACATCCCCCAAGATGATAGAATTACTCTCAGTCTCTTTGCCGATGACACTGCAATTATTATTCAAAATCGCAACATTAATTTTCTCCGCATTCACCTCCAAAATTACATTAACAAACTAGAACACTGGCTCATCAAATGGCGAATAAAACTTAACGTAGATAAAACTGAGGCCGTCTTATACACCCGCAGGCAACCACGTAAACCCAATATTACTATTTACAATACTCAAATTAATTGGTCCACTGAAGCAAAATTTCTTGGAGTAATACTCGACCAGCATCTCACCTTTAAATCCCATATTCGCTTCATTAAAGAAAAATTTATCAAATCTCTCCGAGCCCTCTATCCTTTAATTGCCCGAAACTCAAAAACTTCTGTTCACACTAAAACCCTAATCTATTTAGCCTACATGCGTCCCATTATTACATATGCGAGTCCTGTTTGGGGTTCATTAGCAAAATCAAATCTTCAAACCATACAACGTATGGAAAATAAAATAATCCGAATGGCAATTAACGCTCCTTGGTACTTCCGCAATAAAGACATTCGCAAAACCCTAAATATTCCTTCAATTCAAACCTTCATCAAAAAGCTAGCCACTAAATTCTTTGAAAAGCTTCCCAACAACCCAAATGAACTTCTTAAAAGACTGCCCGAATATGACCTCCAAAATCCAAAAAACGCAAAAAGACCACGTAATACTCTCAACATCACCGATTCCCCCTAGTTCTACCTCTACATTTCTTCTCCCGTTTCACTTGACCCACATTCTTCCGATTCAAAACCGCGTTTCTTTCCCCCATTCTACCCCCACTGGCGTTTTTCAGCCACGCGCAGTTCTCGATCCTCACCTCCCTTCAAGGGACTATATACATCGTTCCTCACTTTGGGGACCGTCTTCTATTTTCACTTTGCTATTTTTTGTTTACATTCCCTTTTTATTTTTCTTTTTTGTTTACTCTTTTTTCTCTTCATTATATCAAAAAAAAAAAAAAAAAAAAAAAAAATTATATAAAATAAATAAAACAGAATAAAAATCTAAAAATTTATAAAATGTTATAAAAATTATAAAATCTTTTATCAAATCTTATTTTTTCTTTTTTACTTATTTTTTAAATTTTATTATACTTTTTACGCTAACACTTTATTTTTTCTCATTCCGCTTTTTCCATTTTACTAACATTATTTTCTATTATTTTTTCTTTAAATTTTTAATGGGCAATTCACTCTCTTACACTGTTCCTCAACCACCAAGACT
>BPLQ01007320.1:367144-390225 GCA_021605075.1 Caerostris darwini | reverse complement strand
GTGAGTTAGTCATGAATATTTGTCATGAGGAGAATGTAAGGGACATATACTACATTCGCGGTTCAGTTCAAAGAAATGATTCACAGATTTATGCAATTCGTAGTGGAAGTGTGAAAAAAAGAGTGATAAAAACTTGCCGGATTTGTTTCATTGAGAGTTTTGTAGGGAGTATTTGACATAGGAGATATAATTATAAAAAAAAATTCTCACTTTATATTTGCACTATCTTTTTTTGTTTGAAAAAAATTATTCATTTGTTTGCCATTCAATGAGGCACGGGGTTTTATGAATAAGTTGAAAAAAATGTAAGGCTATATTTGCATATGTAGGATTTTTTTTTTTTTTTTCAGTTTCAATACATCGTTTAGTGTGTTCACAGGATTTCTGAGTTTTTCGAAGGACTCATATTTCGGAATACTGGTTATGTTTGTGGTTATATTTTTTAAAATCTTTTTTATGCTATTAAAATAATGTCCTTGATATGATTCTATATATTTATTCTGATATTCGTATTTCTATGTTTTCTATCCTTTATTATTGTTACAATAGGAAACTCATTTGTTTCGAATCTTAACCCATTTGTCTTCAATCCCTGTCAGTATACAATTGTTTGGACTTATTTTCATAAAAATGGGGAAATTGGCCATGGTTCGGTTGTAATGTCATAAAAAAATAACTAGGCATTAGAAAAAATATTTTAATCCTTGTTTTTAAAATATATCCAGCAGATATAAGAAAATTTTCACTACTGCATTTGCGAAGATGTAGATTCAGTTATTTAATTATTTATTTCTTAGCCTAACACAAAATTCCCAGTTCTGTTGACTCAAATATTGCTATCAGATGCAAATATAAATATCCTAAGACGCCATTGGCAAGTATTTTTTTCTTTGTTTATCTTAATGTAATATGCCACATGTCTCATTTTAAAATAAGTACCTTAAAACATCCCTTTTCCTCAAGTCTCTTTCAATGTGCATACTTTTGCGAATGGATACGTATATAAAAAAAGATCTGATTAATATATTATATTTTTTTGGTAATTTAAAAATTCTAAAACTCTTTAGAGTCATAAATTAAATGAAACATACATAGTACAGATTTTTTTTAATATATGTGTGATTCACCATCATATTACAAATCCTTCCAGGAACATTCAATGATATACCCGAAAGAATTATATTGATTTCGTATATCGATTATTCAGATGTTGGAAATTTGTTTTTCGAACTTAGGCTCTGCTGTTGAACATCGAAATCGGGTTGATTGATGAAATCGAATACTGATTTTGAAAATTAGTGTTTCGATGCTGAACATAGAAACCGTGTTAACGTGATTTTACTGACATAGGAATTTCGTGAACTTAAGATTAATTAAATCGTATATGTGATTTTAGCCTTTAATTTTTTTTATATACATCGATTTATCGACCAGACCGAATATAGATACCAGAAATGTCGATTGCCTTTTTAAAAAAATCAAAAACTAAGAACATGTACCTAAAATACTAATTAATTCCTCTACAATATTAAATAATTTCATTCCGCCAATGTTTTTATTAATGCTTAAATTCCATTGTCTTAATTTACAGGAGCAGTAGAGCAATATAATAAAGAAAAACATTGATGTTATAACGAAACGAAATTTAACATGAGAAAGAAAGCTCAGCGAGGTAGAAAAATACATACAAACGGCGACGACAGAAGCTAACAGTAAAAGTTTTAGAAACATTTCTGCATTCTGGGAATTAACGTTCAACAAAGCCCTACACATAATCCTAGCACTTAAATGTGTTTTCTGCCTAAGTGGCGTCCCTACCTAGTTTTTAAGTGTGTTTCTTACGCCTTTAAAATCTCCCCGGCATTCATTTAAATTATGGGAAGTTCGACAGCTTGCCATGGTATATTTTCACATATGCTCTTAAGCTTCAGTTCCATTAGGCATAGGAGAAAAGAAACGGGAATAATGTTTTAAATACTTCCCTTCCCTTGAATTGGCCCGCCTTGCAATTTTCGAATTACCCATAATACCCTCACGACCCCTCTTTCCATTTTCCATTCATCAAAATCGTTTGAAATAAGAGGATTATAGCTTTTACTTTTTTTAAAGGACAACCGATTTCTTGCTGTCCTTCTCCATATTGGTTGAATTCACACTATGTATCCCATTTTCATGCTACCAGCAGTCATATCAATATAGACTTACTGATGTTAATATCCACATTAGTGTAACTTAATTGAAGCAAACATGTCCTTCTACAAACTATATGTTTTTCGTGCAGGAAAGAGAAAATACATGGTGGACTTTTTACCATCAATATAACGTGATTAAAGTGCCACTTTTTATTCTAAAAGGGATAGAAAATTTTAATGGGTTATTTACGAAAACAGCGCGTTCAGTAAAATGGGACTTAACAACAGTTTAGGCTTCATGCCATTCTTCTCTGGTGGTGCTTATTTTACTTTAATTGTCAAAAAGCTAATTAGTGCGGAATTGTATAACGTCCAGCCCTGAGGCATACGAAAACAAAAAGCTGATAAAAGGAAAATAAAGCTGCTTTGCATTGGGGATATAAGCTAAATTTTTTTTAGCATTGTGATTGTTTTCACATACCATGCTTTAGTAGCAATATAAATATAAATGTTGATAATTATGGATTCTTTTTACAGTTTAAATCTAACTCCAAAATTATTCGATTTCAAAGCAGTTTCACAACAAAAATATATTATTCTCAAAAGAGTTAAAAACTGTTTTACCAGTGTTATATTCATAGTCTGTGAGACTAAGCTTTAGTTGTCAATACACATAATTGGAATTCCCAAGGATAATTAATACACACTATGCATTCGATTTTCATGCTACTCACAGTCATATCAATATATATTTCAGGATATTAGCATCCACGTTAGTGTAATTTAATTGATATAAACATGTCCTTTTACAACCTAGATGTTTTTCGTGCAGGAAAGAGGAAATATGAGGTGGACTTTTTACCATCAATTCAAATCTGATTAAAGCGGCACTTTTTATTCCAAAAGGGATAGAAAATTTTAATGTGTTATTTACGAAAACAGCGCGTTCAGTAATAAGGAATATACGGTTTCATGTCATTCCTCTCTGATGGTGCTTATTTTACTTTAATTGTCAAAAAGCTGATAAAAGGAAAACAATGTTACTTCACTTTGAGGATATAAGTCAAGTGTATTTTACTATTGTGATTATTTACTCGCAACATAAATATGAAAGTAGATAATTATGAATTCTTTTTATAGTTTATATTCTCTAAATTTATTCAATTTCAAAACAGTTTCATAGCAAATATATATATTATTCTCAAAAGACTTACAAAATTGTTTTATCAGTGCTTTATTAATATTCTGTGAGATTACGCTTTAGTTGTCAATACACATAATTGGAATTCCCAAGTATAATTAATACACACTATGCATTCGATTTTCATGCTATTCGCAGTCAAATCTATGTAGACTTCATGATGTTAATATCCACATTAGTGTAACTTAATTGAAGCAACCATGTCCTTTTACAAACTAGATATTTTTCGTGCAGTAAAGAGGAAATACATGGTGGACTTTTTACCATCAATTCTAATATGATAAAAGTGTCCTTTTTTTTATTCAAAAAGGAATAGAAAATGTTAATGTGTTATTTACGAAAACAGCGCGTTCAGTAATAACGGAATTAACAACAGGACATTCCTTTCTGATGGGGCTCATTTGGCTTTAATTGTCAAAAATCTTATAAAAGGAAAACAAAGCTACTTTACATTGGGGATATAAGATAAATTTATTTTACTATTGTGATTATTTTATCATACCATGCTTTAGCAGCAATGCAAATATAAAAGTAGATAATTATGAATTCTTTTTACAGTTTATATCTTTCTCTAAACTATTTGATTTCAAAATGGTTTCAAAGCAAAAATATATTATTCTCAAAAGACTTAAAAATTGTTTTATCAGTGTTATATTCATAGTCTGTGAGACTAAGCTTTAGTCGTAAATATGCATAATTGGAATTACCGAAAATAATTAATTATGCTAATGAATTGATAAACGAAATTGTTTATTCTGGTATATTTTGAAATGAAACATTGTACATGTTTCAGCTTTATCATGTAAGAATTTTAAATTAATTTGTGGCTTACTTATTTAAATACAATAATTTTCGATAAAACTGCACCGAAATTAAATATTTAATTTATATTCATCTTTAAAAAAACCCATAAATTCAATTTTGCAATGGAAATTTATCATCAATGTTTGTGAGATATTAAGTCATTTTAAGCTTCTAATAAAAAAAGACGCCATATTAAACCTCTATTTAAATAATATGCACTTCTGATTTTTAGTGTGATTTATTTAATATCATGTTAATTATAAAATAGGATTCAACTCTTTAAAAATTATTGATATTCCCTAAAGAATTTAATCTCTGAAAGCTATTTTGAGAACTGTGCCTTTTTTAATGTTGTATATTTTATTTGTTGTCATTCAAATTTTAATGGCCTTGTTGAAATTCAAACAATAATAATAATAATAATAATAATTTATCTGTAATACTAATAATGAATATATTTTACTATTACTATTACTATACTATACTAATATTTATCCTTCATATATTTGTGGAATAATTATTCATAAAATTAATTATATTTTGTATAAAATTATTCTGTTTTCTAATTTTTTTTCCAGGATTATTTTATTACCATTATTACATCCATTTTTTAGTTTCATTTCTAAGTTATTCATTTACATTCAGGAATTAATTTTTTAATTTGATTTTTAAACTAAAAATCATTGCATTAGATAAATTTTATTTTTTTTAACAAAAGATACTGCTTAAATAAATACTAAACTATAGTACTCTACAACTATATGACTTAAATTTTACCTTTTTTTTTAACAGAATAATTTAAATTGGTACCCCTTGCAATTCCGAATTACATTTAATTTTCTTACTACCCCTCTTTCTATTTGCCAATTCATCGAAATCGTTTAAAATAATACTATTTAATAATAATGTTTTGTTAATTTTATTGAGTAAATGTTACATTGAATACTAAAGTAAATAAAGAATACAATTTTTGAAAGAAAAAAAAATTATCAGGACTAAAGTTCCTATTAAAAGCTACGAAATAATAGTTATTAAATATTGTACATTTGAAAATAAAAATAAAATAATCCATAAGAATTTTACAAATTGATAAAAAAAGAAGTCCTTAAAGAAAAAAAGGCTCAAGTCATCGGAAAAATCAATTGATAACAATTCCTGTCTCTTCTACACTGTTGTGGAAATCTTGTAAATACCAATTGTTTTAAACTAAAAAAAAATAATATTGGTTTTTATATTGTTATCTTAAAATGTGCAAACATATTGGTAATTTTTTAACATCATGTTGTTGAAACTTGCTTTCTGAAGTAAAATCCTATAGTTAATAAATTAATGATAGTGATAATTTGTTTTAAATCTAAATCTGAATTAAAAGGGAAATATTGGACATCTGAATTTTATTATAATTTTTTAATTGATATACAATATTTTTTGATAATTGATACAGTTAAAACTATTCATATTTTTATTTTACATTACTTTGGTAATTAAAAAGGGATGCTTAATGAAAAATTTATAAAAAAAAAATATATTTTATATTTTTTATGTTTAAAAATTTATTGAAATTTCTTGTTACATTTTTAAATTTTAATTTAAAAATTTAAAATTTTTTAAAATTATGGAAAAACATTCGCTAGGTAAAATTTGGGTGTAAATATTCTTTTCCGTAACAAGAGCATTATCAAGATCTTTTTATTTAAAAACGAAACAAAAGTATAATTTTCAAAACTTTATTTTTCAGTACCATTAATAAGTTGGCAAATAATTATTTTATTCCCTCTTTGCTCACGAGTTTCGTTTGGTAACGAGCTTCATAAAATAATTCTGACATTGATACTCTGTTGAAAATGAAGTACTCAGTAAGTTCAAAGCAAAAAGCAAATAGCACTTTAAGCAAATAGTTACTTTTACTGACTTTTTAGAATCGTATTAATATGTGAACTCAAGTCTGTTTGTTAGCAACACAGTCGGAATCTTTATTGAAAGGTATTGTTTGCTATGTTCTAAATTATAAATAAATCAGAATTATCATTTTCCATTTCTATGGAGGACTTGATAAAATGGAGATGTTGGACTTAAACTTTAAATCATTTAAGTAGCAAACGCAGTTCAGAAAAAAAAAAGTTCCATTGGTATATATATATATATATTAGTATAATATAGAAAGAAAAGAAGCATTTCAATACATATATTTCTACTCTTTTTTCTTACATATGTATTTGCAAGGAAAAATGTCAAAGCAAATTTTATTTCTTATGTTTATAAATTAAATAGAAAAACAGACTAAGACTACTGAGGTACATTTATCTTGTGCACCTCTCAACTGTTTCATACATCGCTGAAACCACGTTTCTACTAAGGGGAAAATGTTAAGTGTAAAGGACACAAAATTGAAAGATACTGTTAAATGCTATGGTCTCCAGATAAAAGCAAAGACTTTACAGTCTCCTCATCTCCTTTATTGAAAAACCAAAGGCATTCTATAGATTCACACTTCTTGCTCGTTAAAGCAAGCTCGCGTCCACGCCGACGAAGAAGTTATAATTTCTCTGACGCCAGTTTACATTTACTTTTTTTTTTACAATAAATTATGCACGAGGAGCTATTTATATTCATGAGACAACAAGTACGAAAGCTAAACGTAAACTAACTCATGGTCCAACGGTAACGAGTGTAGTTAATGGGCAAGAGAGTTTATGACGTAGTCCGCTGGTGGTGTCGTTTTAGTCAATGCCTTCAGAAACGAGAAGACACGATGACGATTGTTTATAGATAGCCAGAAATGGTGGAAGTTTTCCAAATTGTTCCTTTATGACCAGCAAATTATACTTTTAATTGTCAACTCAGAAGGCAATGCAATCTCTTCATCATTCGAGGAGCAATTGTGGTGGAACATGGGACCCATAGGTATTTAAGAACAACAATCGAATTTTTGACAACAGCATAGTTTAGACTGTGAACTTACTTTATTCAATGTTAACGAATAATAACAAACTTAGTTATTGCGAAGAGAAAAAAAAATCATATTTTTTCAATTACTTTTAATAAAATCAAATATTTACTAGAGAGCATCGAAATGATCTTTAATTATCATCAAAAGACATCTGACGTTATTGAGCAAATGAATATTAATAATTTAATATAATATAATTTAATTATTCAGATTTTTAAACTCTTGCAAAACTGAAGACAATGCACTCAAAATTGAATTAGAGGGCAAGAGATAGAATGCTTGTTTTACTGTTTAGCATTCCAACACAGTTACATTTTCTCATTCAAGAACAACTATAATATTTGTGCAACAAATTTTTAATAATAAAATTTGAAATGTTCTATAAATTAATGCTCCTAGAGTGAATAAAATAAATATTTGCATTTACATCTTTTAAAACTTAATTTGCACTTCTTTATTATCACATCATTATTATATTTACTTTTTCGCTTTTAAAGTTATTATTCTAGGAAAAGATTTATAACCCCCTCCCCATCCCCCTGCCCCTGTGTGGAACTAGAGGAACGGACCTACATCCGAGCTCGATTGTCCTCCACCCCCGCACCACCGACCTACCTGCAAACCAGCCAACTAGAGCACCGTTAGAAATGTTAAGTAATCCGGCAACGCTCTTAATGGACTTGAAAGGCCATAATCCTCTATTCCCAAACGTTTTAAAGGAGCGAGGATGCTCCCCCTCCAATTTAAATTGTGTTCTAATGCGAACTGGAGGGGGATTTGTTAAATCAATGAAAGCTAAGTGTGCAAACATTGTTCTGACATTTTATTTTCCTCTCAGTAAACAGAACGAACGACTGCATAGAAGCTCGGTTGAGTGTTTGCAAGGGAAAGATAATCTATAACAGCAAGTATGCCGTATGTATGGAGACCATTCAAATAAAAATGAATAGATGTGCAAGTTAATTTGGAAGAAATTTGGGAATGGGATTTGTGGTGCTTCCAGCACAAAATGTATGTCACTATCAGTTAGAGTCGAATATTTTGGGAATTTTTTCTTCACTGTATAAATAAAAGTCTTCATTTGTATAAAAAAGAAACTATGATGACTTGTTATGGTAAAATGTCACAGAGAAGTTATCTGTACTTATGAGGAAACCACCATAAAAAGTTTTTATAGATTAATTTTATTTAAATTTATAATAGAGTGTGAATAAACGCTAATGGAATTCAATAAAGAAGTTAATTTGATGAGTAGCATTTTCATTAAATTTAAATTTGGGGGAATTTTTAAAGATAATTTTAATAGTTATTCTACATTTTCATCAAGTGGAGAATTAGTTTTTGATAAATTAATTTTCAGGTTTAAAAAAATTTTCTTACATAAATAAAGTTAAAAAGATAGCACGTGGGTGAACCGATACATTTCCAGCCTGATAAAGAAACAACACTTTTTATTTATTTATTTTAATGTTTATTTTTGAATACAATTTCCACAAATATTAATACACTTGTTCTCTAATTTAATAATATCCTTTTTATAAAACGATATATCGAGCTTCTCCAAATACCCATTTACAGCATCAATGACCTCCTCGTGGCTGACAAATGTTTGCCACTAAGCCATTTCCTGAAGTTAGAAAATAGATGGTAGTTGCTAGGTGCTAAATCTGGCGAATACTGTGGATGAGTAAGTAAATCGAATTTTAGTTGATTGACGAATAAGTTGGAAATTGCTGTGATGACACATTTTTTTTTATGTGGGTGAGTTACCTTAGCCTCTTCTTTTAAACGCTGCAATTAGTTTGCGTAGTATTTATTATTGTTAGTTTTATCCTTTTAAATGTAATCAATGAATGCAATTACTTTTGCATCCCAGTAAACAGGCATGATAAACTTGTTAGTTGACAAAATTTACATTTGTTTTCTTTGACATTGTTCATTGGTCTCTGTCAATTATTTTGTGTTGCTTTAAGTCAAATCCATAGTTATAAGTCGGAGCAAAACTTCACTGTATTTTCGATTATAGAGAGCTAAATTCTCAGTTGAAAAAGTTTTCCTATTGAGTTTTTGAAATTTGTCCATATTCATGAAAGTGGCTCTATACATGCCACTTAAAAGGCTGAAAAATACTCACTAAATTAGATGTCATACATTAACTAAGCGATTGCACTGAAATTTTGCATATACGCTTGCAAAAGGGAGACATTTGACTGCGAGCCTTGACCAAAGAGCACCATAGTTTGCAGTGAGACATTTGACTGCTTGTACCCTCTCTAGCTTAGGCTGAAAACTTATCAACCCGCCCTAGTATAATGTCAGAAAGTTGAGAAATGAACAACCCCTTTCTTTACAGTATTTTAATAATTGTTAACGTTAATCACAAAAAAGAATCAAAGCCAAATATAAAAGCTATTCGAATGAATGAAGTATGAGCATTCCTTTCGCATTTTTTAAAAAAAGAAATGTGTTGAATGAACAACCACAAAAAGTTAACTGTTAAGTCATTGAAAATAATAATATTCTGTTAACTGAGAAATTATTTCAGGTTATTTCTTGCAGCTTTAAAAATTTTTCGATAAAGGAAGTTTTAAGATACTGACTTCGCGACATTATAGACCATAACGTATGTAATGTTTGTTAATTATCTGTTATCCTGCTTCGATCAGATTTCTATTTTCCTAATTTTCGCAATTTTAAATACTTAACGATGCATCTAAATTCTGTTGAACTTTTCCTTCGATGAAAGAATTCCTCTTCACTACTCGAATTTAAATGAATATGATAGTATAAAAAATAGCTTGGCCTACACTTTGGGCCGCAATTTTCGATGATGTTATCACATTGGAATAGGATACTATAGGGTTCAAAACAGTAAATATTAATTTAGGATAATTAAAATAGAAGCTAACAAAAACAATGTGTAACTATTTCCGAAACTGAAACTGAATAACTTATCTATAGTGAAATAGAGATTTCTATAAACACGATCTAAAAAACGTATTAATTCCATTATTAAAAATGTTTATACAAGGAAGTAATGAATTTTTTAATCAAATTCATGGGTAAAATATATTAAAATAATTACTTTTGTTATTGAAATGGAAATATTAAATTCTTCTAAATTATTATTATTATTAATTTTTGGGATATCAACTTGTCAATCCAAGTGCAAAACTTGCATTTTCATAAACTTAGAATGTCAGTTAAACAAATAAAAATGTCTTTTTAGATCATATGTAACCATCTTTAACTAGAAAATTCTTTTAAAATTGAGAATTTTTGCAGTATACCCTAGTAGGTTTTACCTTGAATAGGCATTTTAATAACTAAATTCAACTCTAAATAAATAAAACCCATCAGCAAACTTTAAAAATTATATCATCCTAAAATGAGCTAAATTAAGCAGAATTTCGAAATTAGTTTTCATTTGCTTATATTCAGTTTAGACACGTAAACAAAGAATAGAATATAATTTTAAAGAAAACACAGAATTTTTAAACTTTACACTTTCTCAATAATTCACACGTTTAAAAATTTCAGTGCTTTTTAAATATTTTAGTGAAGCACATTTATTTTGACATCATAATATTTATCATAAAGTAAAATAGTTTTTTTTATTCTGGAATTAATTGGTCATTAATTATTAGTGAAAACAATAAAGTGGATTGGCAGTGTTTGTGGATTTTTAATATAAATAATTGCTTTATACCTCACATTTCATACTGTTCTTCGATTAAAAATGTATTAAATTATTAGCTAGTTCAATCAAATAGATAAAGTAGTTCAATATCAGTTGATAAAAAAGAAATTATTTGATTGTAGATGAATTTTATAATTTTTTGAGAAACATTTAACCCCCGCAAAGACGACAATAAGTTGAATTTGAACACTGCTACGAGGGAGTGACGTGTATAGTTGCCATAGCAACTGAAAACTGCATAGCTCTTCATTGCCTTAGTGAGTATCGACGGTATTAGGTGAGTTGTTAATTCGTTCATAATTATTTTACAGTTAAATTTTTTCGTTATATTTAAATAGTAGTAGCAACATGAGGAGTGAATGTATGTAAGTTAACGATTATCAACAATTTTAATCTTTTGAACTATTTCTAATATCAATATTTCAATTACTTTTTTTTCTTAGCATTTTATCCCACCAATAAACTTAATTTTAAATATGTAAGAAAATACGTTTTATCGTTTTAAAAGCATCTTGTAAATATGTAGTAATAAATTTGTATCAAAGATTGATGTAGAAAGATAATTTTCTAGAAATTATTTCTGTAATGTTAATATAAAATAATTAACTAATTAATATAGAAAATTACTCTCTGATTCTCAAAAACATTTATGATTTCTTTCTTCCTTAATGAATAACAAAAAAAAATCAAACAAGAAAAAATGTTTTCCACTGATATTAATTTTTTAATTTTAAAATTGTTAAATAACCTCACTATAGTAAAAATAGCACTGAAAAACCTATTGTATTAAGTAATAAACAAATTAAAATGAAATAATATATTGAGTTTACTAAAATTATATTTTATAATATTACTTCAAATAATTGTATTAAATATAAAAAATATATATAATGTTACAAATTTTAATTTTAAAAAAGAAGAAATTAAATATATTAGTGGAGAAGAACATGTTTAAAATTTTATGTGATACCATTTTATTGCAATTATTACTATTATCATAATTATTATTATTATTACATAATTATTTTTTTATTATAATTGTTATTATATACTTAATTAACATATATTATCATTAATCCATTACTTCTTAATACTTTTTTTTTAAATTCTGAACAACTGTTTTTGTGAAAAAAAGTTTTCTTAAAAAAAAAAAAAAATGTTTCTAAATTTTTTTTTTTCATCTGCGCTGATTTCCTAAAGTATATTTATATTTTGAATCACATCATAATGTGTTGTTATTTTTAAAAAAATTTTATGGAAAAAAATATTCCTTAGTTAAATTATAAAAGAGCATCATGAACTGCTTGGGAAATTGAATTGAAGGACATTTCGACAACCGATGAATGAAAATAATTCGAATAATATCGCCTTTATATCTGCAGGTCGTTAAGTCCTTGCTTTCAGTCCAAGCAGGACAGACGTAGTTGTGATTCCTTCTGTTGTATGGGTACAATGTAACAAGCCCAATCTGTATGCTAGATAATACCGTGTATGCTGCACATTTGTTACTCAGGCAATAAATGACTTATATTCAAAGTACTCAACACATATAAGAACTTAACAGCACATGTATATTTTAAACATATTTTGATAAAAATTGTTGTGATTAAGAAGGATATATTATATGATATAATGTATCATAAAAGTTTTGCAAATAGAGACAATAATTAAGTGATTATGTTTAAAATTTAATAGAAAATTTCAATGTTTCTGCTTATTACTTTATGTATTTTCTATTTATTGATTGACGTTTACTTGCAATTTCTTTGTTATCTATATATCTTACTTAAACAATCAGCAATAACTGGCTATAATATAGATTTTTATTTTTTATTATTCGCTAAATCTTCTTCATTTATTTCCTGTCTTGATCAAACGTTCTAACTAACATTTTTCAGAAACGTCAAAATGGTTTTTGAAATGTATTCTACTTAGGGGAAAAAAACCCTGTCTTACACTTATTTTGCAGCCAAGTCATCAAGATGATATACTTGTCTGACATACCTTATACAAATCACTAACTTTATTTTTCTTGACTTCTAAGTTGGTTTGAATTGTTTATTTTTGTTTCATTTTCGCATCTTTTTCAAACTAACTGTTTTGAGTATGAGGCACAAGCAAGATTTATTAGATTTACCAAAGAGGGAAATCTAGTCCCATCTTTATCTATAGCTTTCACAAATTGTTTCTCTATTACTAATTTATTTTTCATGTCCTATTTTCGAAGAAAAATTATGAAATTTGTGCATCCTGACTATTTTTTCAAAAACATGTAAAGTCCTTTATTCTTTAAACTTTATCTTATGCTGCGAAATTACCATATTTTTACGATTATTGTTAGAGCATTGAGTTCACTACAATATATGTATATTTTGTTTTATTATTAACCAAAGCTCTTTCTTAAATTTATCCAAGAATAGTCTAGATTTCAGAGTTATAAATAAGACAAAGTTATCTTATTGCATCATACAAGTTTATCGTCTTCAGAAATTTGAGAAACAAGTTTTTGCATTAATATAGACATCATGAAAACTGTATTAAATTAATTTTCACTTTGTAATCCTGAGTAAAAATTCCCATTTTGAGTTTCTTTAATTCATATATAACAGAGAAAAGATTTAGAACAAGAAAACTAATATTATGAATTGAAATAGGATAAAGATTTATTGAAATGGAATAATGAAAGTTGTGATAATGATTATAATTGAATAACTTCATAAAATAATAATAAAATTGCATGTTTCTTAACTTTCTAGAAAATTTAATATTCAAATAACATAATGGAACATACTATTATGTCTATACATATTATTATGCTAGCCATACTATTACGTTCCATTTTGCTATACAATATTATTTAACTATAAAATTTCAACAAAAAATTTTTACTTTGAATTTTTAAATAAAAATAATACCGCGCATAATAATACTTTTGCAGCAATATAAATATGCCTGATAAATATTAAATCACATATTTGATATTTTAATTATCTTTCCATAAAAACTGACAAAAAATTTATAGTCAACATTTTATTTAATCAAATTTAAGCAGCATTAATCTAATTACTCGAAGTATTACATTAATTACACATTATTTTATTCTACTTTCTAGTAGGCCTTAGAGAAGGCCTTATTTGTTAAGAAGCATGATTCTGTATTTTACCAAATACTAGAAAATAGAATAAAGAACTTAAAGAAATTGAACAGAAAAGGATTCACATCGTATATACGCATTATTATTGAAAAAAAGGTTACTTGACAAAACAGTCAAGCAACCTTTTTTTTCAATTCTTTCTATTAGCTCACACTCTCCCTATATATATCTTGTTCAAATTTTCAATCGTTAATAAAATACCTTTTATTCATCCACTCAAGTTCGAATACATTTTCTTGAACTTGTAGTGAATAACACTTGATGTTAATACAGTTTTTTCAAATATTAATTCACTCATTAAATTTAATTAATTAATTTTAGTTTTATGTGGGAGAAAAACATTTCTCTTATAAAAGATATTTATCAGGATATAAATTTAGGAATAAATATAAGTAAGAATTGACTTAAAATTTTTTTTATATATTACTTGTTTTGCATTGTGGTCTCGTGATAAATTTATGTTCACATACTGATAGAAGATGAATTGACTTCGGGAAAAACTATTAGGATATATGCAGCACATTTGCGGATCGTGCGGAAGAATTTCTGAAAATCCCCTTTAAGGGAACCTGAAAGCCAATGCTTGATGCTTTATTTTCACTTTCAAAATAGTAAACCAGTCCCCGTAATACTGAAAGAAGTGAATGAAATGAACAGCTTCAGTGGATTTTAATGTCTTTAAGCACACAAACTGATCCAGTTACTACTTAGCCATGAGTCATGCAGAAATGTTTGTTTAAGAGGAAGAAAAAGTACACAGAAGGGAATTTAAAAAACAAAACATCTACTTTTTCATGATATATTATATTCATATGAATGAGATCGATCTAAAATGAACCGATTTAAAGGAAAAGCAGTAAATTGGACTTAAAATTCAAGTTTATTATATTAATTACCTTTGTGCTTTTTAATTGAATGAATGGATTATTATAATGAAAGAAGGACATTTATATATAAATGATTCCATAAAAATAAATTATTGTGAATGTTAGAAATTAACATTTTTTTGAAGTATTATACATTTTTTTTTGTATAAAGTTCTGATTTCATATATTTTTTGAAATTCTGAAATTTTAAAAAATGTTTTTGCTGCAATTTTTTTTTTTTTTTCAGATCGATCTCTCGTATTCGTTTCAAAAAGAGAAGTAATGTTTTTCAAGATGCTTATACAGACAGCTGAAAGTAAGTATTTTTTTTTTAATTTTACATATTTTACTACAGATAAAATATTATTTGCGAAAAAACTAGCTTTAATTTGATAATTTTGTTAAAAGTTTAGCCTTTTTTTTCAGAAAAAAATCATTTAGATATAGTGTGTATTTAGATTTATAGTGTTTTTGTATATCTTTAGAGTGACATTAACTTTTCGCGTTAAATCGATTTGATTGGCATTCATGGTTAAACTGAGGCCTTCGCAGTAAGAAAAAGGTTTAGATTGTCATTTAATGGTAAATTAGTAACTTAAATGCTCTATTATTGCAAAAATAGCTACAAGTATAATGTAAAATATATTCTTGTAATTTAATCCATAAATAAATAATAAAATAATAGAAAATAAATTCTTGTAATTTAATCTATAACTAATATAAAATAAATTGTTATTAAATTAATAACTGAAGTAATCCTATAATTTTTCGAATCTCTCTTTATTCTCTGTCATGCCTACGTATATAAAAATAATAAATCAAGTCAGTTTGACAAAGTTGAAAATATCACAATCAAATATTTGATTTCTAAAAGCAACATTAAAATTGTTCCTTTTTTAAGCGTAACCACTTCTAGTTTACATTGTCTCTTATAGAGAAGCATTTTTTTTTTACAAATGTTGCACATTTCACTTTGCAAGTGGTAAATTATTTGCACAATTAACGAAGTGCTACTCAAGTGCCCATTAGTAAAGATAAAAATCTATCCTGATATATATCACCTTAAAGAATCAATGTAATAAAATTTGAGTTTGGGTTTGGTTTGTCACTCTATGGTCATCTTGTGCACACTTTAAGCTAAACAGACCAGGACCTACACTTTAAACGTGGATTCCGAACCACAAACAAACATCCATACCACCACCAGGATTTGAACCTGAAGCTTTCGGTACCAACGGCCAGAGTGCTAACTAGTTGGCCATCACGTCGCAATAAAATTTGAAGAGACACATCTCATGTATGAGAATATTTAGATCCTTCTTACAGCGCCATGTAAAGCAATTCGTTTTGATATACATATATATACGTTGGAATTAACTAATAATGTATTCTTCATTTCTTCAAAATTGTCTAGGAAGATCTTAACACTAAGGATTTTCTAAAATGCTGTGAATACTTTGATGGTTAATTGCAATGATAATTCTATTTCACAATGCCATTTATTTTAATTACTGTCACTGAAATAAAATAACGATTAATAAATTGGATTCCATGTTATATAGATATATAAGAATTTTGTGTAATGTAGGATTCATAATGAACAATTAATTCAAATCTCTTAAAACTTTAGTGATATTTATTTTACAAAAAAAAAAAAATACTTCTATTTTTTTGTAAAAGATGCTCAGTAATAAATGAAGAATACTTTAAAAATTTTATTTTATCTATAATTTTAATAATAAAATATTAGTTTAAAACCTATTGAAGAACATTTTAAAAGATCATGTTTTATGTACTGTGAGTAATCATGTGAGTATTTTTGCACGATTTATTAAGTTGTAAGGTATTTTTATCTTTACATTGATAGTGGATTTTATTGATAATTCCATTATTCGCTAAAAAATATTGAAGCCAGTAAGTTAGCATGCATGGCAAAATTCCAATTTTATAATAAATAATTGTTTTAAAACACTATCCTAACCCGTAAAACTTAATAAATAGTAAATGCATTAAATGCATCAGACCTTTTATTTGTGAGTATGATTCTCAATATTTCTCAAATAGGAGTAATTTTATGTCGAATTCAATTTTAATACAAGTATGATTTTAGTACCACGTGCAAATTGGGAATGTATTTTAGTAAACAATTTTTAATATATCTATATTTCTCTGAACTAGGAAAATATTAATACAATATACACCACACACACCACACGCACACACATATCTATATATATATTCATACCAGCCGTTAACGCTGTGAGTGATTAAAAATTTAAAAAAAAAGTAATATTGCTTCACTTTATCTTATTTATCTTATTATATATAAAGGAGATAAAATTATTTAAGTTAATAAAAGAAGTAACATTTCTGAACTTTTCATAGAGTCACCACTTTATTCACAAAATGTACAGAAAGAATTTATTCATCTTGAATGATAAATCTAAGCCATACTTTTAATAATTATTCTTATTTTTTATTATTCATAAATTATTGATTTTAAAATAATTATAATCTTTATATTTCAATTTATCAACTCATATTAAATTAACAGCACAATAGTCTGGAATTACTTTCTCAAATGATCAAAATCAATAATCGCGTTAAATTATTAGATAATCCCCATTGCAAAAAGATCTGTAATATATAATATCTAGAATGCGATAATCAGTTCTTCCCTTTCAATTTAAGATTCCATGTATGTTTATTATTATTTAATGACAGAAAAATTGAGGAAGTGGGAAAAATTTACACCAATATAAATATAATTGAACGCAAAAATTGTCAGTAGTTGTTTAGCGTACGGAAATCTGAGTTAAGAGCTATTTGAAGCCTGGCTAATGAACCTATTATGAGTAGCCTTATTCATAATGGGAAATGGAAGAGGGAGAATGATGTGAATCTCCCGTAAAGGTTCCCACAAGGGGAAGAGTGTTCAATCTAAACTATGGTGGGAGCAGGGACATTTCTTTGTAATAAGCTTTTAGAGTTTACTTTGCAAAAGCTCGTAAGGCTTAGGTTTAGGTATTAGGGTTTCATCAGCAAAAAATCAGTTTGTATTGACATCCTAATTATTTTAAAATATTCATTCTTCAACTATTAGCCTTCCTCTACATGCCCAAATGCACTTTTTTATTAGTATCTGTTACGTCGAAACCCAGCTTTTCCCGCCTGGGGGAGGTCAACGCCCTATGCCCGGAAAACATCCTGTTTGTGGGGGTGTCTGCAGAGGGTGAGGGCCAGGGAGAGAAAGAAGGAATGTAAGTAAAACGAGTTGAAACTTAGCGACCGAAGGAAAAGGTTGGTGTTAGCGGTCCATCCATGAGTAGCGGTGGCTGCATAATTCATAGAGTTCAACCCCAGCGACCATCAAGAGAGGTTGCTTGTGGCAGTCCATCCATGAGAGCGATGACTGCATAAATAATTGAGTGTAACCCTCAAGAAAGGTTATGTGGGCAGTTCCATCTTCGAGTTTGATGACTGCCAAAAATAAAGGAGTTTTATTTACATACAGTCCACTGTGTTGAGTATTATTTCCATTAACTGAGTATGTGTCATTTTTGGAATTTGTATCTTGATTCTGAGCTATCGAACAGTATCAATGACAAAAACCTTATGAATATTTGTATCATTATCTAAAGCATTAAAAAAGAATGGTTTTTTTTTTGTTTGAAATTGATGTGTTAGCAAATAGTCGAATTTAAAGCAGATTTTTTAATTATATTGTTTAAAGGAATAAAAAAACTTTATTGTACAGGCCTTTATAATATATTCGTTTGCTATTTTATCCAATTAAAAATCAAATGAATTCCTTAATAATATAATAGTAAAAATTTATTTTTAATATTAATAATAAATTATGCAATTCTATATCTACGTATGTATCTTTTCAATTGTTTAAAAACAATTATCATTTCGATTTTATCTTGCGACTAGTTTCTTTCCCTAAAATATTTATTAAAATTCATGTTGTTTGTTTTTTGTGTTTGATTGGGGTACACCTTATTTACTTTGCCAAATAGCAAGAACTAAACTTTTTTTTCCAAATTAATTTTACTTCTCTAATTTTTTGGCTGTATTGAGTTTGCATATTTTGAAGAAATATGAATAATCTTACCTGATAACTAATCAAAAATATTTTAATTATCCTCTTATTTCTCTTATGAAAACCATATAACCCGTAGTTATGATTAGGTTAATATTTATTAATTATTTATAAACTACTTATTTCTATAATAGAGAAAGACATTACATGCAATCATGACGTTTTTAATACATAGTAAAATGAGTTAACCTATAGTTATCTTTTTCAGACGTAATCCTCGGATCCCTTTTCTGTGTGAAAATCATTTTTTTCATCATACTTCTGTGGTATTTGATGCTGTATTGCTTCCAAAATATTCGATGCCGCATGATATTGAAGGAAATGATGTAAGTTGCCTATTAGTATTTAATGTGTTTTTGTTAATGATATATTTTATAGGCTTGGAGCCACCTGGTAGATAACGGTTTGCACTGAGAGAGATTGTCTTAAAATCCGACTAATGGTATTAAAAAAAAGTTCCCTTATTTATTTGGCAAATGGCCATGAAAAACCTGAATGTTGGAAAGAGCCCCGTAGCTGTGATAAGAGAATGCGAACTTATTATGTGCTGCTCATGGTTCATTCAAAATTGGGGTACCAACTGACTGTAGAAAAAAGCAGATCCCCCCTTTCTCATAATACAACCTGGATAAACTAAATCTGATACATACCTGCAATTCCAAAGGGAAATCATTATATTGTACTGACTGACATTTGACCCTGAGTTTCGAAATAGAAGATATAAAAAAGACTAAATATGGAGATTTTTAGATGTTTATTTCTAAATGAAAGATTTTATGCATGTACTTCTGATTTGAAATGAAAATATATATTAATGTTATTGAAGAATAAATACATAATATTAAAATAAAAAGTCAGATAATACACTCAAGAGGCAAAACATTATGACCTCCTGTCAATAACGAGTTGGCCCACCTTTGGCGCGCAACACAGCTTCAGCCCGCCTTGGCATGGATTAATACCACCACTTAATACCAGTCAAATACCACTTCCACCTGCTCACGTGCCTTCCACGTCATCCAGGCGAGTTCATTGCAAAATGTAGGGGTGGTCATAATGTTTTGGCTCTTGAGTGTAGTTAACTACTTTAGTGATAACTACTAAAGAAATATATATTGAGTTTTACACTGGTAATTTGTCAACATTTTTAAAACAAGTGTATGGCAAATTTTCAAAGCTTAAAAAAAAACTGATTTCCATAAGTTTTTCGATTGCAACATGTAAAATTACTGGCAGTTGTACTTTTAAAAACTTCTAAAAAGGATATTTCTTTCCTTTACATCTATTTATATTGTAGTAGTAGTCAAATATGGCGATTCAATGTAGTTGTCTTCCATGGTAGGACAACTACACTGAAAGCTGCTACATGCTGTTCATCCAGCTCCTTCTGCAACGCGGAATATTATAAGAAATTTTTTTTGCCAAGCTCTTAGTGATAATTCACGTACCTGACCAAGAAAGTTTCTAATTTTTATTAAATAAATATTATAAAACTATAATAAAAGGTATAATGATGAAAGATAACCGAAGATGAAATTCTGAACCTGAAAGATAATTTAAATTTTATAAAATGTTAAATAAAAATAAAATTGAAGCGAATGTGGTTTCATTCAATTGTTTATGTATTTCTAATATGTTTTTCCGATTTCAAAACATCTTCTGTAGCATATGTTTTGTTTCAAATTATTTAATACCACATATTTTGATGCAAAATACAGACAGCATTGTAGGTTAAGTTACAATTACAGTTAACGTTACAATTTAAAAACAACAAATGTTCATTCATTTTTTGTAAAATAAATTGGCTAAATTATTTATTACAATTTTTCTGCACAAATTTATTTCTTTTATGAATAAAGTGTTAACTTAATAATAATATATATATATTCTAGGTTAAATGACAGTGAATAAAATATTAACTTAAAAAAACAATTTACATTTTCTTACGAAATTATAAAAAATAGCAATTAATTTAAGATCAACAAGAATTTGAATGCAAAAATATTGAAAGATAGTTTAAGAGTATTTAAAATGAATTAAGCTGGCAATTTTATCAGCAAAATCTTATCAACGTATTTATAAGTTTGCTATTTACAATTTGGAATGCATCGTCTCAAAGATAAAGAAAAAAGTACCGTATTCAGAGGATAGGCTCATTCTATCAATTTTTAAAAAGTAAAGAAAGATAGGACGGCAAGAAAAAATAAAAATAAAATTGAAAGTAAAACATGATAATAATAATAAAAGTATAAACGTTTGAGCATAAATTTTTCTTTCAGAAAAATTTTCAAAATGAAAATAATTTAATTTAGCATGGCATTTCACAGTTTTCTTTAAACTAAACGCGTTTATGACGAAATTTTATTATCTCTCTCTCTTTATATATATATATATACATCGAAAAATGTTAACAGAAAAAAATTCAGGTAAATTGAAGCAAAAAGCTTCTTAAAATGTTCGCATTCCTTGTAAAAACCCTTAATATGCATTTTAAGTATTGAAAATAGGACATATGAAGAACACCAATTTTAGTCTCAGTCTCTAATTACACTTTGTCTAATAGCATTTGCATAGTACTACCAAAAAGTAAGAAGAAATTTTTTTTTTCAAAAACTCTTTGTTTATTCTTCCAAATTTATTTCATCGCCTTCAAAGTAATCCCCTCCGGACACAATGCACTTATGCCAACTTTTTTTTCAATCCTCAATGCATGCTGAAAAGTCATCGATTCACGTTGAATCTCTTCAGATGTACTTCAGCAATAGTGTCCCCGGAGTGGTCTTTTGGGTTTAAGGAATAGCCAAAAGTCACACGGTGTGAATACGGTGACTGTGGAGTGATATGGGTTTCATTTTTGGTGAAAAAGTCATGAAGAATAAATGCAGTGTGAGCAGGCGCATTCAGTGTTTTCGACATCAATCGAAATTGAACGCGATTGAGGCCCAAAAGGGAACTGTTGAAATTCCAATATCATCTGCAAGGTCTCTAATTATAAATTGACAGTTTGCAAGCACCAAATCCTTAATTTTTTGGACATAAGCTTTGTCGGTTGAGGTTGAGGGTCGACCAAAGATATCTTCGTTTTCAGCGTGTGCTCTGCCTTCTTTGAACTGTTTATACCACTTCTAAACATTTCTTTCCGATATAGGAATGCTCGCCGAATGTCTTCTGTAACATTCTATACGTTTCCGCGAACAAAATGTAATGCAAGTTCTTTGCTCAATTAATTCAGACATTTAAAAAAATCGCTGGAATCAGTTTTAGCATCTCACAGAGCCAAGCGTAACTCAAATACTAATGAATATTTTGATATCACATTTCACACAGATGTCAAGGACAGTGCCTGCAACTTAAAAAATAAAAATAGTTGAAATTCCATAAGCTCCGGAATTTTAAATTGAAAATTGGCGCACAGTATATTGAAACTTTTCCGCTTAACATTAAGAAGATTCAGATCAAGTGTCCATAAGAAAAAACTGTTATTTTTCTATCTTTAAACCTTATATTCTTGAAATTGTATCTATAATTGCAATATCTGAAATAATATATAAATGCGTTAATTTTGAATAAATATTAAATAAAAATTCTGAATAATCTTTCCTTTTATTCTACAGGAACATCGAGGGGTATTTTGAAATAGAAAATGAAGTCGGTTAAGAAGGTAGGAATGTTTCATTTTAATACCTATTATATTTTATGTTGTACTTCAAAGTTAATTAATGTCTTCAAATAGGAGTAGAACTTCACAACAGACAGAAATATATAAGTAAAATATCTTTAGAAGGACATCCTCATAATTTGTAATGAAGATTATATTTGTATGAAAAAAATTTTCCTTACTGTAAATAATGAAAGAACTATTCTTCTTACACGATTAGCTAATTTATTCAAAAAAATTTAAAAATATTTCTATTTTTTTTATTTAAATTAATGGATATTGATTTCTATAATTTAAAGTTTTTTTAAACATGTAACTTTATGCAATGACAAAAACAATTCCAACAAGTAATGGAAAATAGCATATTTCACTTTGAATAAATTAGCAAGGTTTTCAAAACATTTTAAGAATAAAGAACTTTTTAAGTAAAGAACTTTTTAATTCTGGAATTTTTAACTTTAAAGAAGCTAGAAGGTCCACACAAAAGTGTATTTTTATCAGTTTTAATCTG